>OY735219.1:38319976-38374976 GCA_963457665.1 Thysanoteuthis rhombus | reverse complement strand
GAGAGAGAGAGAGAGAGAGATAGATAGACACAGAGAGAGAGAGAGATAATGAGAAAGAGGGGGAGATAAACACAAACACACACACACACACACAATATCACACACGCTAACACTAACAGGGAGGTGGAAGGAAAATGTATGGCAGGTCCATTGTGGAATTAAGTTGGAAATTACTCTATATTTATTGTGGAATATAACGCTCCACAAATGCCTTCAATTTTCAGCTTGAACTTTTGAAACGGAAATCGAGTTGTGCGCCACCCTATATCATCAGTGATCGTAATAAACAACTCATCATTCATTTTGCATGTCATACATTTTACAAGATGTAGACTGGCTGTTGAAGGAAAAGCATCAGTCTCAGGCTTGATGGTCGATTTTTATGACTCGGATAACTTTCCCTTAGAAGTTTCAACCAATCAAAAGTTTCGAGTGGAACTTCTGACGATCCCTCCGCCAAGATATATGTCTATCATTTGAAACCCCACCCAATAGTACGTACGTTTGCTGGATATAAACAGAACTCGAAAAAAAAAAAGTCACTATCTCACTTACCTATTCTTTCTTAAATGTCTGCGATGAGTGGTTTTATCTAAGCTCACTAAACAACCAAGAAACTCAAATACCAGGGAATGAAATCCTTCTCTTGAGGATGGGCCCAGAATTTTAATTGCGCTCGTAAGCTATGTCATAATGACACGGAGCAAGTGGATTCTCTTGTGTACTTTTGAAGGTCACAAATAATGATTCAAACTTCTATTGGACATTGACTGTTCCCAAGATCCGCTGGACCCCTCTATCATGGGCGTTGTTGAACTTTCTGAACTTGTTTAGTTTGTCACGCTATCTTATTTTCTGCCGGACACAGTTTCGCGTATCCTCTCTGGGGATCTGCGTTGTGATTCATGATGTCCAGCGGTTGTCTAACATTCTTGACAACATGACCAGCCCATTGCCATTTGAGCCTTCTTATGGATTCTATAATGTCTATGAACTCATGTTTTTTTTCAAATATACCGTACCATCTTGTAATTGCTTCATGTGATGTTGGGGATTCTCTCCAGTGCACCTTGAGAATCAATCTTTTGGTTAGGTTCCATGTTTCAGCTACACAGGTGGAAAAGAAGAGAAAACTGATAACACTTTTTCTTTATTATTTGTACCCATTGGGTTTCAGCAGCATCAGAGACTTCTGTTTTTCACTGGACATCAAGTGACTGTAAATCCTTGATACTCAGGGACTCTTTTCAGAATTCTCACTTATTCCAGTAGTGCTTTCATCTGGATAGTTTTGGTTCCTGCAAACTTTTTGCAAGGATTCTCAGGAATTTTTCCCAGGGCTCCGATCACGACTGGTACTACTGTCACCTTAAGTGGTTAACATTTCTCTAATCATTCTGTCACCCCTTCCATTCCCGATTCTCTACGCCAGAGACTGCAACACGTCGGTAGCAGCCAACAAATGGGCCATTGAGGTGTTCCCAGACGTTATCTAACGAATTTGCCAAGTTTTATATATTCACGGACCATTAATTAATTGATGACTTTTAGATAGTCTAGTGTCACGATTTGTTGAATTTTTGCTCACATAAGCATTGCATTGCATAATTTGTTGAGATTTATAGGCTTAGGAGGCAAATTTTTACATGTTAAATATGATATATGGGCAAAACTAGAGAAAAATCAAAAGTTGGCTCTTTGGAAAGGTTTGATGATCTCTGCTCTACACCATTTGTTTCGTTACTTGGTGATAGTAGTAGAGTTATCTTCTGAAGTTGTTTGGATCAATTTATTGGGTATTCTTTTCTTACTTAAACGGAGCTCATTTCCAGGTAGAATCTCCCCTCACTGATTACCCGTCTTAATTAGAAAAAGAAGCCAATTTTCTTCTTCCAGAAGTTCACCCTGATAACCTACCTCGTTAAGGACCAATACTTAAATAACAAATCCAGTAAGTGGAAATGAGGTCCTATCGTACTTCTAAAAAGCTAGCTAGCCAAACTAGCAAAAAAAAAACAAAACAAAAAAAACAGAAGAAACCTATGTTGACAGTTTTTGTATCAGTTTTAGAAGGCGATTTCTGAAAATGTACGGTATGCTAAGATACGAAAAGTCGTCTGTCAGTTTATAGACTCAAACGTTCGGCGAGTTAATTTCGTTAGTTTTCAGCACCCAAAATTCGGTAGAGAGAAAAAAAAAAGCTTATTTTTTGTCGTTTCTTACATTCTTATAAAATGAATCAAAACACGGCACCCTTTGCATTTAGTTTGTAATCTCGGCTTCTGCGCCTACTATTCTAACATAAGAACTTTAACTCTGAGGAGGCAAAGACAAACTTTTTCCATGATTAGTCTGTGATAACCAGACTTCAGGCTGCAGTATCAGTTACGTAGAAGCAGACAAGAAAAAAGGAAAATCCCCGAACTCATGTTTTCTTATAAAACACACCCGGGATTTCTACTCAATACCAACACAAATATCCCGCATCCAAGCAAATACCTCTTGGTGCATTAGATGCCCATGACGCAAAAGCATCTAAGTAGAAACGTCTGCCAAGTATGAGACACGCAGAACGTTTTTATTATCATCAGATGCAGCTTTTTGCGTCCGTCGTAGAACATGGACCTTCCCGTGGATTCTCCAAACCATTCAATCATAAGCGTCGCGGAGCCAATACTTTCTGAACTTGACAAGTTAGTCACGATATCTCTTTTTTTTTGCCGCACAGTTTCGCATATGATATCTTTGTGAATCGTGATGTCCAGCGGCTGTCTGACGTTTCTTGCAGCATGGCCTTCAAATGGATCTCTGACCTTTTCGCTATTATACTGTGCTGTCTTGTGATCCCTCTGTGCGATCTTTCATACCATGTACCTGAAGAGACCTCATTATTTTACTTATCCTTTTTGTAGTGAGGGAAATGGGTTTTGGGAACAGGGTAAACGGCAGAGCTGTATCTAGGATTTATGCGCCGGAATCACAGAGGTGTCTATCAGGATTGTGCGAAGAGAACCCATTCAGCGTGGGATCCCTGGGGGTCCCCGGGCACTCTAAGCTACTTTAGATATATTTTCTTAGACACGACCACTTTCAGATATATTCTGAGACCACATGATTGAGAAGTAGGTATAAGCTGTCTACGGTCACTGAAAAGACCAGTGACCGTAGACGTAAAATTAGTTAGTTCTTTGATTTGATAATTGTATGAGAACGAGACCAGAAATCAGGAAACATACGTTTAAACTCTGACTTAGTAATATTCCGTCTGAGATACGGCATTTCAATGCTGCTTACAGCTGCCGTTGTATCCTGATTTTAACATTGATTGAGTGTTGCGTTCATTAGTCCAACACTTATTGTTGATAAGTCCGACACCAGTCGACACAGTCGTTAGAGTTCACAAGTTTCACACCCGAAGGGAATTCTTTCCGCTTAGCTGAGGTTTGGAATGACCCTCCCCTCCGTCCGTCACTGTTTTATGCAGCTGATTTATAGCCTGCATAGTTATGCGACTTCTCAGGCTGACCCAAACTAAGAGTAGTTGGTGACACCCAACAGACTTTCAGTCCCATGTTCTATTACTGATTCACTGAACTCGTAAATGGAAGAAATAAATACGAAGTAATTGTAACCGAGAGACAAACCCACAAACTGAGAAGCATACAGCGTGCGCATGAGAGAATCATGCTCGGCCTCACATGGAGAGATCACAAGACAGCACAATATATCAGGAAGAAAACGAGGATCTGAGACATCATAGAATCTATTAGAAGGTTCAAATGGCAGTGGGCTGGTCATGTTGCGAGAATGAAAGACAACCGATGGACATCACAGAGACCACATGCGAAACCAAGGCCGATTAAATATCAGATGGAGAGATGAACTAGACAAATTCAGAGAATACTGGCCCCGCAACGCCCATGATAGAGAAATGTGGCGGATCTAAGGGAAGGTCTATGTCCAACGACGGACGTTAAAAGACTCATGATGAGTAATTGTATTGACAGTAGTATTAGTTATATCTAACTACAATCTAACGACAATTGTGTGTGTGTGTGTGTGTGTGTGTGTGTGTGATTTTAGGTGTGTGATTGTGATTGTACGTCCTACGATCACTCAACGACTAGTCATTGCACGCCAGATATATCAGTCGGCACATGGAGCAGTACAGTGTCAGGTTTGAAGATTTATGGATCAGCAGTTCTCGAGAGATCTAATAAAAATAATTAAGAGACTATATAAATTATCTCTCCTGACTTCCACTTTTCAGAGTTATCTAAATTTAGATGTAAGATATTCAAATTAGCAACACTGAAGTGACCGAAATACTTTGAGGCCATAGTTTCGTTCGACAAACGAGCAATTGCATTACATGACAATTATGGCAGGCTGCTCTACACCCTATTAAGTCCAAATATGCACATTTGGAACGGACGTTAGCCTTACATATAGCTGGAGTAATATCTACCTATCTATATATCTATCTATCTATCTATCCTCACACAGACACACATTAATGACTATAGGTATATTCTATTGAATTATTGTCATTCACATTTAATTATCCCTCTCTAAAATATGGAGTACAATGAACAAAGCAGAATAGAAGGATAGGTATACATAGTCTAGTAATATATTGACTCAATAATATTTGTGTAGGTGTATCGATACACTCGTAGCCCCTTAATGAAACAATCTTCTCTCTTGTCAATTAACTTGATTCAATGGGGAATACTAATCACGTAGATCGAACATTAAATTGTGAAAAATTAAGATCAAAATTCAGCTGATAACTTCATGTCAGGCCACAGACTTATTGATCCACTTTGATCCACTAAAAGAATGAATCAAGGTGTTACACGTCCAATTGTCCTTCATGAAACCGTCGATTTTTTTTTTACAAAATGGGAAAAACCGTAGAAAATAAATATTTGTATGAATGTATCAGAGTTCCATGCTTATACCCACAAGGAGAGAGTCACATTCACAAGTCCAATTGTTTTTAAGACATAATTCTGGCTTGCCAGGCCTATCGTACCTTTGTTCTGCTTACGGCACCTGGTATTTCAACAATGGCCACCCATCTAGGTACTGACCAGGTTTGACGTTGCTTAACTTCAGTAACTTCACGATAACCAGTGTCTCCAAAATTAATAGGCAGTAACTTCTTAGCCTTGGTGAGATATTACTAAAATTTAGTCCTTGTGCTGAGTGTTCGGTGGATAGGCATTGAGTACCATGTTAGAAGTCTTTCGTATGATTCGGTAGTAGATTGGACCACGGCCAACCGAACCGTCACCAAGCATTCAGAGGAAAATATTTAATTAATCAAAATATTCCCTTTGAGCCTCGATGTATTTTCCACTTTGATGACAAGTGATCGGATTCCCTTCCTCAAGATGTCTTTATCCAAAGAAGCAATGAATTTATTGAAGCTTTCTTCAGTGTGATCCAAACTGGAAAATCTCCAGTCTGTAGGGAAGTGACTCGGTTGCTTGAAAGATTCAAATTCCTCCTTGAGAAACGGAGTGCGATCAAATCCCCATCTTCAACTGATTCAACTTGACGTCATTTTGGCTGGCGTCATCATGAAATAGTATCCCGCCATTTTCATTCACCGAGTTCTGAATCAGAAGCAAAGATGACGGGGGGGGGATTTTAAAACGCCCTTGGTCCTCAATGGAAAGCTCTATAAATAGTAGAGCCCCGACAGTATTTCTACTGACGAAACACTAAATTTTAGAAGGGGTCCCTCAAGAGGCCCCTACCCTCCCCAAATCTTCAGCTATGCCTCCGTTTTTAATGCATACCTTCAATCTGATCTACGAGAGTGTTTTATAAAGTCCAGAGCTTGACACGTAGTTCTTAGATGAATTTTGATACGAAATTTTCACTGTATAATTTTCGGTCTATGTGGTTAAAATTCATCTCTGAATTAAGTGCACTGACAAAGAAGGACATTATGTTGAAAAAAAATTTGTTTGGCGACAGCATTGCAGACCTTCATCTTTACGAGTAGAGATTTCAATCCCCACCTGGTGGTCTAGTGTTGTGGCTTTGTACTAAACTAAGCTGTGTCTGGTAAATATTCATAATCATCACTTATATCGATATAATGATTTTATGATGGAACCAAATACCACATCGTCAAAATTGCTCCCTAGTGTATGCACAAGGACCGAATCAACACGCACACATTCACATAACGTACATGATGGACGGGGCCAGCTCTAGATAACAGCAACGCCAGCAGTTGACCGGGGCGCTAGTGACAAGGTGCAAATAGAAAATGGGAAAATGAGTAAATTTAACAGACTAATAAAAAGATTCCTTGATAAAATATAAGATAATACTATATTTTAAAGAGCGAATAAGTTTTGCTTACCCGGGGCCCCAGGAACCATGGAGAGTCTTATCCAGAAGTTTAAAAGCCGAAACATTCTGGAAAACTGGATTAAAATATTTCTTTTGATGTCAAATAATCTTGCAAATCATCCTGTACCTTATTCATATTCAAAGCTAAGAATAAAACATTTGTTGAATATACTGTGTATAAAGCGACTATTGGATACTAATTCTTACTTAGTGCTCTGAGACACGCTTATAATACGAATTAATAAGTACAGGAAATATCTACCGCGGAAATATGCGAAAAATTCAGCTCTCAGTAGGGCACTTGATATTATCGCTCTGGTTAAGATCCCGAGACGCAGGGGCGTGAGGTTCTTCGATCCCCCTCCCCTCGGAGGATGAATCCTTTGTGTCAAGCCTAAATAATCATTATCGGACTCAGACCTAGTTGTCACCGCATCGTGCAACATAAGAAGCAGGGTAAGCGCTCCACCGTGTACGATTTTCTACCCTGTTCGTCGTTAAACCTTCTGTCTCCCCGTCGGGGGTCCCTCTCCACAGTTTGTGGCCAGCTCATTGTAGAGCCATTATCTATTTCTCTGGCCTATAAGCATTTATTTACACCACCTTTTTTTATTATTAATGCCGTTGATACGTTCTTGACAAGGATTATTCTATTCGGAAGAGGTGACATTTTGGATCCTTTCAATATAACGAGACAATGGCTATCATTCTCTGAGCTCGACTTTTAATATATCGGTTTCTGGCACACATTTTGAGTTATCATATTTCTATGATAGACTCTTGGCTTGGTTGAATCATATCTAAAAAAAACATCTGAATTGAAAAAAAAATGTTGCCATTTTTTCTTAGCTTGTTAAATTCAAACTGGATGACTGTGAATATGTATGGTGTAACGCAATTCATAATCATTCTGTCTGACCATACACGTCCATTTCTTGATACTTAACTGTCGCGTTGAAAGAGACGAATTGAACGAGAATAAACGAGATGAGAATTTGGTGAGAAAGCGGTTATTTGGGCCTCTGTATTGCCGGCAGCTGTTTTGTTCAATGGCAAGAGCATCACTGTGTTGAAGCAGCTACCCTATCGGTGGCAGGTTCGATTCGTGCAGCACCATTTTCTTTAATTGTTTATTCTTTTTACGTTGTCTAAGGCGAGTGATACAATAACTGCGTAATGACAGATCATCTCAAATAAGTTTCTATATGATAAAACGCAATTTAAAACCATTCAGTCAGACCATATATGTCCATTTCATAACACACACACACACACACACACACACACACACACATATATATATATATATATAACAAGTTTTATATATTGAAGGCTCAGTAATATTGTCAATGTTATGAGCTGAATATAGCGAAATAACGGTATTGTCTTAGTCAAAATTCATGTATCTAATCGATATATATATATATATATATATATATATATATATATATATATATATATATATATATATATATATATATTGATAAAATACATACATATATATGTTATTCAGAAATGGATATATGATCCGACAGAATGATTATAAATTGCATTATATTGGGACTCTATTTTTCAATGATCTCTCGTTATTACACGGTAAATGTATCATTTACGTTGTCTAGGCCAGATGATACATATTACTAGAGTTTCAATGTAATATAACGCAACATATGATCATACATTGTACTGATTCGGAGTCTCACTGAATGCCCAGTACGTATGGCATTGATCCAGAAAAGGTTAAGCTTGGGGAATATCATTAATGGCTACGAATATTTATTTGTAATTAATACGGACTTTAAAAATAATTTTTGTACGATTCAGTTTATTACAAAAATTAATTGTTAATTAAAATGTGATTTAATGAAACAGGCAGATTGTTAGGAGTTTACGCCGAACATATTTGATATTATTCCACGAACCATTCGAAGTATTTGGAGTAGTATACCACACTTTCGGGGACGTAGCTAGAGACATGGGGGTCCGGATGTGACGGCTTATTGAAAGCTCCTTGAGACCCTCACCAAATTTAGTCAGATTTGATGGGAAGGAATTCTAGTGATAGATAGACATGCAACATCATCATCATCATCATCATCAACCTCCTAGCTTCCGTCGTTGTACATAGACCCGCCCCAGGATTATTCTGGCCTCTCTATCATGGGCGTCGCAGAGCTAATGCTTTCTGACCTAGTTCAGTTCGTCGCACCATCTCATATTTTGCCGGATACAGTTTCACATATGATCTCTGGGGATCCACGTTTGGGATTCTTGCAACATGACCGGCCCATTGCCATTTCAGTTCCCTAATGAATTCTATGATATCCCTGACTCCACTTTTTTCTCTCATATACTGTGCTGTTTTGTGATCTTTCATGTGCACGTTGCGTGGTTTTTCAGTTTGGTAAGAACAAAACAACCCCAAAAGATTAATTATTTACGTAATTCATATATGTATACATATATCCATGTTATTGTATGCAGTAGAAATGCAGTAGGTGAATTGTTATTCTGGATCCTCCTCAATTTAGGGGTCCACAGACGTTTTCAAACATCTGCCTCTCCTCCTCAGCTACGCCTCTACCCTCTACCATCTAAAATTGTGTGTGTGTGTGTGTGTGTGTGTGTGTGTATGTGTGAGTGTGTGTTTACGACGCGTTGCATCTGTTAATCCTTGAGACTGTGAAGTGTCCTACTTGAGTGGGTGGCGAGATTCATAAAAACGGGGAAAAAAGTGACTGGAAGACACTCAAGTATGACTGAATACAATCTCGGGGGTGGAGGCGGCAGAAATTCACCGACTGAAACGTTGAGTTAAATACCAATAAAGACTATGACACTCGCCAAAATAATACACGGAATAATGACTGGACTTCATCTCAGAAATCCAGGCATTAATACATTATTCTGCTGACTTTTCATTCTGCAAGATGAATTTGGGGTAAATGTGAAAGGACATCAAAGCCCGAAGTTCAGGCGCTGAATCTGAAAGTCATTCTTCTTAATGCGAAAAACAGCACCATATAGATAGGACACAAGAGAATAGCAAATGTAGACTGAGCGGGGCTAAAGACGAGACAATTTCCCACATAAGCGAATGCAGCAGGTTATAAAAGAGAATACAAAATGGGCGCCACTGGATGAGAATTATGATCCATTGAGAACAGTGTGAACCAGTTGTTTCAAAACTGGGGTTCGCGGATAAGTTGGGGACTCGTCAAATGTCAAATAATGCTTGGAGGTCCACTGCAGTGTTCCCATTAAAATTACCAATCTTTTGACAGAGAAACATCACCATCCATCGTACAGCTACCAAAAAAATATAATTATTGTACGCAGACCTGTGCCATACATAGGAATTTGAATAAATGTTATCCATTTTGAATAGATACAATTTTCAAATGTAAAAAACATTGCTTTCTAATGTAGTATATTCATTAGTCTAAATACTAAATGCTGAAAACAGGGATCTGCCTGAATATTTCCTTTATAGAAGGGATCTCCGAGTTTATGAGGTTCCGAAACCACAGGGGTAAACAATTACGATTCGAATAATGGTATATGCACAAACCAAAATTCGTTTTAGAGAATAAAAAAACTCAGAATACTCTGGAATTTTGAGATTCAGAGGGATCACCCTATCCAGGCCAGGTGACCAGCTCAAGTCGTCGAGAACAAAGGGAAAAGTATGTCAGATAGTGTACTTCGCTATTCCAGCAAACTACGAATTGGAACGAAAAGAGAGCCAAGAGGTCTGGTCACTCACTCAATAGAAACCCTCATGTGTCTTTTGGCAGCATGCCGTGTTGGGGCGATCAATCAAAATATTGCTAAAACGGGATGTGAATGAACAAGTTACTTCTCTCACCTTTTGTTGAGCGATGATTACTAAAAAAGTCTTAATTAAAAAAATAATAACATGCCTGAATACTACCGGACATGAAGTAAGGGATCAATTTAGCATAAGCTTACATGGTAACTTTAAACCCCCCCTAAAAACCTATTTTAGGATGGATTTTCAAAACACAATAAAAAAAAACATTTTTCAAGGCAACATAAGAAATAAAAGTTTATTGTCTTCTTGCTGTATGAGTGCTGATTATACGCCTGATACATACACGTCCATCCGGCCAGCCAGACCAACTTAGAAAACCGAAGGAACCTCTTGAGAGTTTTGGATGGCGCTTTCTAAAAACTGCAGAAGTATCTAGACCCCCCCCCCCCCAAAAAAAAAACAAACAAAAAACAAACAAACTGAAGGAGCTGTAAAATATGAAGATGACAGTAGTACCGATAAAAGCGGTTCCCTGGAAAGTCTGATTATTGAAAAGGGTTCCCCGTGTAGTTAAAGCTGTAAGACCTCTCATTCAAACCACCAGGCATCGTCAGTACATCAAGCCATAGGTTGCAGTAAACGAAATGCTCCGTGTTTAGTGGTGTGCGAACAGATTTAATCACATAGATATTCTCATGGCATTTAGGGACCATTTAAAATTCAAGTGAGTGAGAAAAGGTCACTGATTCCCTACTTAGGAGACTTGAACCAGCATGACCTTTGGATTTCTTTTTGTAAGTATTTCAACACCATCTGGTAATTGCCTGACCATTTGGACGTTTTTAAGGTACAAGTTTTGTCAAGAATAATTATATTCCAAGCATAAGAATATATTTCACTATAATAATTGCTTGTGAGACTACGTCTGAGACGTCTATTGGAAAAGATACATGCTAGAAATCTGAAACACCCACCCACACACATACATACATGCTGGCATATCTCAATAGGAGGGGAAAAGTATGGTAGGTTCATTGTGAAATAAAAATAAACAAATTGATTTGTAGGTAATTATTATTTCGCTCTCTTCAATTTCCGGATAATAGTTTTTGACACAAAATGATATATGATCGGCTGTTTGAGAGAAAAAAATCTCCAGACCCCACTTATTAATCTGGAGAAAATTAGAAGATCAGAAACCTAGAAAGAACATAACAAGCCCAAACTAAAACGAAAAGGACAAATGGAAAACTCAACGCCTTGTTTATTTCCCAACAATTTCCAACAAGTGTTTTCGGAACTGGGGTCCGCAGATTACAGGGGATCCGTCAAATAATGTAGTGTTCCCTCTGAACCTGACATTTCGTATCTTGAAGCAGAGAAATATCATCATCCTCTGCCCAACTATCAAAAAACATTATTATTGTACACAAAACTGCGCTGTATATTGGAGATTGAATAAATGTGATAAAGGTCAAAAATTGCTCTTATTTATAGATCATTATTTAGTCTAGTAACCAAATGCTAAAAAAAGAATATCTCCTCAGTAGAAGGTGTCCTCGAGTTTTCAAAGTTTCGAAACCACTGCCCTAAGTAATAGAGTAGTATAAATTTCACGTATGTACGTATGCTATTGTTGGGCTCTATATACAATCTCTTAGATGAAATAATTTAGTATCTCCCGTCGGCTTTTGGAAGATTGGAGCAACATAATCTTCCTGACCTCCGATTCCCCACCAATTTGGGGGTTTTTTTTGCCTGACTAAAGCGAGCTTAGTAAATATCTATGTGTGCAGGCTCGCTTGGGAATGTGATAATAATGTACATCCTACCAGCGCCAGTGGTCGGTGTTCAAGCCCAAGTGAAAAAAAAAAAAAAAAATCAAAATTTCGAATGCTGATTTTCGAGGTAGGCCGTCCTCAATTGGAGGATTGGTGCAACATAATGTCGCCACCCTCATTTCCTCCTTATACTATGTGTATGTTAATGATTATAAAACCTTATCTACCAAGGGAACATTTTGGGAACAAAGCAGTGGATGGTTTGCTTGAGCTACAGGTCAATAGCAAACATCCCGAAATCATTTTCAAGTAGGTTTAGAACTCATGATCCGATTAATACTTCCCCTCTACCATCTACCATCTTTACGCAACGGAATATACCGAAAGCGGATGGCGGTTTTGCTTTTGAATTATTTCGAGTATTGTTTAATTTTCTGGTTTAACTTTTGAACAGAATAGAATCGGGAGCGGAGACTTGTGGGTTATTCATTCCGATTCCAGATTGTGACAAATATATAGATTACACAACGCCATTTGTCTCAATCTCACACGTAAAATGAAACAGACTTACCGGAAAATGTAATTAGTTTCCAGCAAAGAGTAATTCCCAGAATCCAATCACTGAAATAAATGAATAGAAATTGATAAAAACGAGAACTATTATGATGATGATGATGATGATGATGATAATAATAATAATAATAATAATAATAATAATAATAATAATAATGAGAAGAAGAAGAAGAAGAAGAAGAAGAAGAAGAAGAAGAAGAAGAAGAAGAAGAAGAAATGTAATTATAAAAACAACGATAATT
This sequence comes from Thysanoteuthis rhombus, assembly GCA_963457665.1. Lineage (NCBI taxonomy): Eukaryota > Metazoa > Mollusca > Cephalopoda > Oegopsida > Thysanoteuthidae > Thysanoteuthis > Thysanoteuthis major. The sequence goes on along the minus strand of OY735219.1, from coordinate 38,362,230 downwards.
ATGATATTAATAATATTAACAAAAAGAAGAACAACTGCGACCTCCAGTTTCCAGCAATGGCCCAAAAGCCAAGATGGAAAAGGCATGAACAAGACGGTGCAAACCATAGCGCTGCTGCGATTGGAGAGGAGGGCTGGAGACCTGAGGCGACTTTCCGTCACTCAGCCTCCAGCGACCATCACGAGGTAACTGCCGTGGAAATGCAACAACAACAACAACAACAACAACAATAATAATAATAATTTACCAGGACCTAGCAAGGGAGTTAAGAAAAATGTGGAACATGAAAACCAGGGTAGTACCGGTCATAGTGGGCGCACTAGGAACTGTCCCCAAAACGCTGAGGGAGAGACTGGATGAGATCGGGATTAGGAGGAGGATAGAGACCGTACAGACCACAGCACTGCTGGGAACTGCACGGATACTGAGGAAGGTGCTAGAGATATAAGTACTGCAACGAATTGTAGCTCTGTCATGATAAGCGAAAAGAGAGGAGACGTTAGCTGAAGACCTGAGGAGACTTATTGTCACTCAGCCTTGAGCGATAACCACTGGGCAACCGGTGTGAAACTGTTAATCGAAGAATTACTGCGACCTATGATTACTAGGGGAGGAGGGCTGGAGACTTGAGGAGACTTGCTATCACTCAAACTCCAGCGGTTACCGCCAGGCAACTGGTGTGAGATTCCAAATAATAATAATAATAATAATAATAATAATAATAATAATAATAATAATAGTTTGTAAGCAGTGTGGCACACCACACATTGCATGTTTAGATCAAGTGCCAGATCTTTCATACAGGGGATCAAGTACCAGGAAGTCTATTCAAATCTCCAATGCCGTTTTCAGTATGAACACCATCCAGAATCAGTATCTAAAACACAAGTTGTGGCAATGTCATGGAATTTCCCCAGTACACACGGGATCGTACCATAAGAGCCAACCGCCCAGACATAATGATTAAGGACAGGAAGGAAATGGCTTGCCTATTAGTAGGTGTTATCCTTCCATCAAACAAAAACACATCTGTTGGAGGGTTTGAAAAACTGCCTCGGTATAAAGACCGGGAAATTGAGATCACAAGAATGTGGTCACTCGTGACAGGAACAATATCTGTTGTTATAGGAGCCTCTGGGGGTCATTGAAAAGAGTGTCTACAATTATCTAGACTGAGTACCAAGAAACCCAAACATCTATGAAATATAGAAGATTGTTCTCACAGGCATCGCGTGTATCCTTCGTAAAGCACTGTCCATGTAAAAATCATTTTGTCTTTTATACAACTATCTAGTCTCCCTTGTGTATTCACAGCACTATTGGAGCCTGCACGAATATTGAGCAATGGCTTAACAGTGATGAGGAAGAAGGCACGTGTAAAGTAAAGCTGGGAAGGTTGTGACAATACAAACCACGGCGCTGCTGCGAAATACAAGGACGATGAGAGGAGAGCTGGAGACCTGAGGAGACTTGCTGTCACTCAGTCTTCAGCGACGACCATTAGGCAACTGGTGTGAAAATACAGATTACAAAAAAACAAAAACAAAAAAAAACGAAAATAAAGATAAATGAGCCCGTAGATCGTAGACGTTGCTCTGTCAGCAGAATTAAGATGACAGCGGAAAAAATAGAAAAAAATCATAAAAACGGCATTGGGGATTTGAATAGACTTCCTGGCACTTGATCCCCAGAAATGAAATTCAGGCACTTGATATCAACACGCAAATGGGTGAAAACAACGACAATGATTAAAAATATATCACAGGAGAGACTGAAAAATCTCAGAAAGAAGACTGGGCCGTAAAAATTTAAAAAAAAAAGGGATGGACACTTATGTAACATCTTAAGTAAGACAGGGCCATTCCTAGACTGGACAAAAGAAGAGATTAAGTCGATGGATCGACGGACCAAGAATGAATGATTATGCACCAAGCTAAAACCCTCAGAGATGATACTCACAAACTGTATGGAAAAAAGGTGGAAAAGACTTATTAGTATCGAAGACTGTTCAGTCGTCTAAAATGATCGCACTATAGAACGAAGACCATGAGAGTAAATATGAGAAGAGTTAGGACCTCAGGAAAAACTTAGGAAAAAAAAAGGTTGTTATCGTTTCTGTGTTAAATTCAAAACATGTGGATGGTGCAAACTATTTTTCAGCGCGGAACCATCATAGCGAATAGTTAGCTGCATTCATTTGTTTCGTAGTTGACTCATATAACCTCAAGCCTCACGCTAACACTGACCTTAAACACTAAACATGATTTATATCCTTTGTAGTTAAATCTATTAAAATACAGTTTTAAATGGTCAAGTTTTCTGCTTTCGTTTGAAAATGAAATTTCCAAAAAAATAATTCACTGATAAGGTTTTTAAAAGGTTGGTAAAAAAATTTAAAATGTTCTGAGGTCATCAGACTAACATAATGCAGCGAAATTTAACGTTTTGAATTGAACGCAGAAAAGGTCATAATTGCCAAATGAAAATGGGAAAAGGGAAAAAAAACTTCGCAGAAAACTTGAAACATCGTAGACAAAAAAGACGTAGATATTGCTAAGCAGAGACCATCAAGAAAAGAGAAACAGAATCTCCTATCATAACTTCTCAGGATAAACGCGTCAAAACCAAGTAAGTGAGGGCAAAGATTGTGAAACATTTAACAATGGCAAATGTCGTCTTTTGGAATAAAGAGACGAAACTGTGAAACCACATCATCAATGAATGTTGCAAGTTGGCCCAGAGGAAATATAAAAGTAGTAGCGACTGTGACACACTGGGAATAGTGCAATCATTCATATACTTGTAAAATCTACGTTTTTTATTCAAAAGCAATTAACCCTTCTGGGTTCATTCTATTCATTTCAAACATTTTGTTCCCCTTTAACGATGATTTTTTTTCAATTAACGCCCCTGAAATCTTTCTTAAATCTCTTACGCTGTTTTTCTTTTAATTATTAAGGTGAACTTTTGTTAGTGTTATACATTGATTCTTTCGAACTAGTTTCTTGGTTTTAGTTCTGTCTTTTATGGTAAAGAGACGAGGAATCTAATCCGAAACAATGCATGTATAATCTAGTGCTCTCCTCTTGTATTCAGTATAATTTAATCTGATGAACTGAGTAAAAAAATCATGACGCGACAATCTCGCGCAACATAATTTCACACCAACAATTTAGCTCACGAAAATTCTACCGAGGGACAATTCAGCACACGAAAATTTCACACAAGGACAATTTAGCACGAAGAAAATTCAGCGCAAGCCTTTAATAGGCCTGCCGAATCTTTAATTATTGAATAATCCTGTTATCGGAGTGTCACTTACATGTATATTAGTTTTAGGTTAATACTTATAGATACGCAGCTTATTTTGTAATATATCTATAAAACCAGGAGTTTGATAAGATATAAGTCGAAATTCTGAAATATACTCATAAAATTAGGATAATGAAATGAAAATAATTTTTTAAAGTTAATCGTAAGTTCCCTGAAACCTTCGGCGTGACGGACCTAGTTCAACAAATATTTAAATCTCGCGCTAAGATTAATGGTCTTTTTTTCTTGATTAAATCCAGATTCATTCTTTTTCTTAGCACGATATGTGTTAATGAATATTCCTGATTCGTTTCAGTGGATGAAACTGGAGACGTTTTGTAAGTAATTCTGCGGTTAATTCTATGTAACCATTGAATTAATTTTGGAATAGAGCGAGGCTAGCTTAGTTGCTAGATCAGTATTTGGTAGGTTAACATTTTAAAGTTTGGTCAAGAGAGTCTGGGTGAATGTTATAGCCATTAGTCAGTTATTTGTTAACTAGCATGTATCCGTAAAATAACGTGATTATTTACGTACTAAGGGGCCCAAAGCAATTTTATAGGGTAATTTACTTTTAATAATTCAAGTATTCTAGTTTCAAGTTTTTCAAAACTCAACATGAAAAATGTTATTCGCTTACACCCTTCTTTTCTTTCAGTTTCAAACGTCAAGATATTCTATGATGTATCATTCATCATTAGGTTCTAACAACCTATCTTATCTTGATACAACCCTTTCATTGTTTTTTTAATTAATTGTGTTAATCTATTTCACATGGATCAATCCATTATAACAATCAGGTTATAACAGGATTCGGGCAAAACAGAGATACATACAACCATGCAATTATATAATTTAATATAGTGATTTATATATACACTTTCATATAGATAGAGAGCGGACTGGATAAATAATTAGATATTCGATGATAGTTGAACTGTTGCTTCGGTAGGGTATTAAGGCAATAGTTCAACTATCCAGCTGAACGTTTTGATAGTTACGCTACCTACTAAAAGTGATAGGAAAGACAAATTGAATTGAAATTGCTTTTTAAGTGAGAAGGTCTGGGGGTTAGGAAACATTTGGATCGTAAGAGACGGGATGTATCCCATATTAAGAGCGGATATTGCCACTTTGGAGCAGGGCAAGTATTTGCAGGATGGAGATTATCGTTTGGCTTGCCCTGTGGGGCTTTACGTGTCTCGTACGAGGGCTCGTGCGCAGCACGTATATTTGTGAAAGAAAAAAACTTGGAGCTTGCGAAACTGAGCAAAGCATCTCGCCCCTCCTCCTCAGAATACTCTCTTGGGACCTTCCATATTCATTCCTGTACCCTTTCCACTTTTCAGAAAAGTCTGTAAGTTCCTCTTTCAGGATTGCTATCAGTAGCCTTGTCGTGTTCTCCTTAGTCCAATCCACGGTCTGAAATCTATTTGTGAAAAGCCAGAAGTCACAGGAAGACGATTCCGGGGTACATGGGAACGGATAGACCTTGGTGATGCAATATTTACCCCTCCAAAAAAAACTCTGCACGAGACGTGAACAATAAATTGCTCGGTCATTGAGGATACGACAGCCATGTAGTAAATAACCTTAATGCTTACCCACCCACCCACCCCATAAAAAAAACTGGTGATCTTACGAGAACCAGTGTATCCAACATGATTTAGCCCGTACCTCTTAGCCTTGGGGAGAAGTTCTCCAATCCGAGTCCTTGTGCTGGGTGCTTGGCAGAGAGGCATCGAGATTCATTTTTCAAAGTATTTGGTTGGATTGAACAACGACCTACCGAATCGGAGACGAGCATTCTACAACAGCTCTTCCAAATCGTACGTGTGCTCACACAATAGAAACGTGAGAACTGAAATTGGTGGAAAGGTTTCAGCACATTTATAGTAGCGACAGTTAAAATTTCAGTTCAAAATCTCATCGCAGAAGAAAATTATTCTAAATTTTCATTGAGCGTATTTTTCTTAAACACACACTAGTTACTACTGCACAAGTATGCAGCTAGTAAACAATGAGAGCTAATTCAAGCAGATGAAAACTAACTTGAAATCCTTGAACTGGTTTGGGTGTTTGAAACATTACAAATGGTAAAGAAATAAAAAAAATAAATAAAAAAAGAGAAGAAAGTAGAGGCAATTATGAGTTAACGGGGTCAGCGTATGACATGCAAACATAAATTGAGCGAGTGATGCCACAGTCAGTTGCCATTATCGAAAAGTAACTGAAGTGAAAAATTTAGCGCATTGGAATTAGAATTACAATTAAATCCGGCGTTGCTGGATTAAGCTCAGTTATTAACAAACAGGATTGGCTGCCATGCTATTACAAACCGTCAACTAAAATTGTCGGAGGTTTCTTCTATTTTCAAGTTGTTCTGTCCAGCTATGTATGTATGTATGTATGTATGTATGTATGTATGTATGTATGTATGTATGTATGTATCACGCGTGCAGACCGCACCAATGGAGCTAGAGGGCTGAACATTTCGATAACTATTCCTTATTATGTCCAGTAAATGTTAGAACAAGCGGGCAGTCCTAGGGATCAATTTTGCATGAACTTACTTTTTTAATCGAAGCTCAACTCCAACATTTAGAGGGGTTTGACGAAAAAAGAAAATTTGGGTGGGAGCTCTTAACCTCCCTTCCCTTTGGCTCATATACCTATAACAGCAAATATTATAACTCTCTTTTGTGACGTTTTAAGTTATTGACGTTGCAATTTACTTTGCTTTCTTCGACAATCGAAAATTCGGTTCCGCATGTGACCTCGGGGGAACCATGTCGTGAGTCGCGATGTATGCTATCAAATAATATGAATTTTTAAATTTCGATTTTTGAAATTCAACCTCGGGTCACCTAAAATCACTGGGACTCGGGGAAACCGACCAGTGTCCATGTGCACAAGGACGTCCCTGCTTGGCCTTGAATTACCCAAGAGAATCTGATACCTCACTGATCCTCGTCAAGATCGAGAGAGGAAGGGGAAAAATTGCCATCATTGAATGTTAGTCGACTAACCGAAATGTAACAAGAGAACTTTTGCACCACAAATAGCTATTTGACACGGCTAGATTTGATTTCTTCCTCTTCCATCAAATCAGTATCCCATTGCTTTGTTTACTTGAATCTGACGCGTATCCCACCCAGCAATCCGCACTTAGTCTCCATGGTGACACGATGAAGAGCTGATTGGTCTTTCGCTGCGTGTCAAAGGCCAAGGGCGACGCTACGAACATCCATTACATTTAGTACTTTTTTGGAATGCTGAAGCGTCGCGGTATTTTAATTTGGGGATCATGGACGTGGCTGAATCAGCGAATCACAACGTGAATATAACAAAAAAAGAAAAGAAAAAAAAATGGAAATACCTGGACCTCATTCGGGAACTGATATAAAGTTATGAAACAGGATGATTAAGTTTGTGACCACATAAGTGGCATAATCGTGATCGTTTTAATAACACAATAGGTAACACGTTTGCTGAGGTCTGCAGGTTTATATTTACTAAAGTGAATTTGATTCTTATGCTCACTCCCAAGAAAATATAATTTCAGAAAAACCAATAAATTTATGTGAAACAAATTAGAGTATTTTTGTAAGTTGGTCCAAGAACCATTTTAAATTAAGGATGATGATTGTGGTCTCAACAGAAATAAGGCTGTTCGAATATATATATATATATATATATATATATATATATATATATATATATATATATATATATATATATATATATATATATATATATATATATATATATATATATATATATATATATATATATATATATATATATGCAAGCGTAAATCAAGGTGGACTTTAATACATGCGGCATGTGTATTATATTCATTTTATTTCTAAAGCATTTTGGGGGAAAGCAAGTAGAGTTCCTATCAAAGCAATTTAAATATATGAAATAAGATATTTATGAAATGTGTTATTTATCAAATAATGATTGTTGTATGGAAAAACATTTCGAAGTGTGAGGAATATACTATGTGAGTATCGTATTTCATATTATACAGAGTGTTCATAAATCATCTACACAACCTCGAAAGATTTTTCAAAATTTTTAATTGTAAGATGATGTAAGATATTATACGGGTCTTGTTGTAGAATATAGCAGATGCGTAGCAAGAGGTGGGCTCGAGCGGAGGACTGTCGCAAAATCTCTTGTACGTTAATTAATAATTATGCTCACCACAAGGATATCGCACAAATGGGTGCTCTTTTTGACTTTGATCCCGGGCACTGAGAACCCTAGCTACGCCACGGGAATAAGGACAAATTAATAAGTTTTTCTTCCACGAAACAAGAGCGCAATTAGCCTCACGTAGCGTATCTAGACGATTCTCAATTTCCAGCTAGGTACATTTGGAGCATCTTTACGTCAATGGTGGATATTGTTTGGTATATCCTTTGCTTGGGATTGTTGGGGTCTTGAACTATTTTGTTATAGACAATGTCTTCAAGGTAATCTAACAAAAGAGAAACCAAAGAGTTACATTATGTGACTTGGGCGGCCAAGATATGAGCCCATCCCTTCTAATCTACCAAATAGGTACAACATCAGGATTTGGTGGTCATGAAAACACCCACAGAACAAGGTGATAACAGAGGGGTAACCCAAAGGTCAATGTTTGGTTTGGTATCATGTTCAAACGAGTCATTTGACGATTTTTCGTCGTGGAAAAACGATTACTGCCCTAGATGTTTTGAAAGAATTTGTGGTACTAGAGTTGGTTGATTTGCAACCAACAATTGTTTTCCAGTAGGATTATGCTGCCCCACCAGAGGGATTAGCCGTTTGCGAATTTCTCAATGAAACGTTTATTATTTCTATTGATATTCGGACCATCCTCATCTTGGTTGTTTTTCATACAACGTTTCGTTCGAATATCAAAAGAAATAATAATAATAATACCTCATCTAAAAAATTCCAAGATATACGAAACGTTTATTGTCTGGGAATTGAAAATCGGCCAATCTGCTAATGGGAGGCTTAATAGTACACATATAGAAGTTTTAGATTTTTTTTTTGTAAAAAATAAACCTTTATTACTTTGTCGGTTTCCTGAAAAGAAAAAAACGTACAAATATTACAAATATTTGATTATTAATCAGTTTTCAAAGTTCTACGGTAGTTAGTTAAATTTTATTCTAAAAGTTTCACTGTCTAATGTTTGGTCAAATTGATTATTATTCATCACTGAAAAGTACATCTACATACTTAACCTCCTTCAACATTAAAATTTGATCCAAGAATCGAAAACATAAACACAAAAATAATGCAACAAAATTGACCATTGGAAAGTTATGTACGAAGATAAAGAATCTTTGGTTTCAGGTCAATCAATTTTAGATAAGGATGTTGAAATAAACTATTTTAAGGATATCAGATACTTTTTGGACTCCCTGAAATTGTATCTGAGTACTCACATTCTGCATAACGCACCTCTGATAAAAATAATTAGAAGAATTAACTCAACACCTAGTCTTGTTTCTGTAGGGAACGTGACAATCCTTAATTACCAAAGCCTAATTTTTGTCTTCAATCTTCTAATTGTTTTTTTTTAATAGGTTTGAATTCTTCAAACATTTTCAAACACTACTACCCACATAAAACCGGTATGATTACTGTTGCTGGGTTTAGGTTAATCATGTGTTCTGACATTTATAAGTATCTATCTATCCGGATTTTTCTCAGCTCTAACAGTTCAGAGCATAAATTTAAAAACTTTGCACACTCACATATACACACACACCTCAATGGGTATGGAATTTTTTTTTGTTCTTTAAGCCCCCCCCCCTCTCAACCACAAGTCTTTATTGGCGGTTCAATTTACAATGAAAATATATGCCAAATTGGTCATTTTGATTGTGTCCAGCAGCAATCATGTTTGTTTTTTTTTAAATTTTGAACTTTTTAGGGATCACAAAAAATACAAGACATGTAATTTATTCATTGATCACCCTTTTGAGAGAGAGAGAGAGAGAGAGAGAGAGAGAGAGAGAGAGAGAGAGAGAGAGAGAGAGAGAGAGAGAGAGAGTGTGTGTGTGTGAAAAAGAGAGAGAGAGAGAGATTCCTAAATGATCAATCGACGAAAGGGAGAGAGATAGGAAGAAATAAAGAGAGAAAGAAAAAAAGAGAAAAAGAAAGAGAAAAAGAAAGAGGAAGGAATGTAAATTAATGCTAAATTGGCGCCTTTATTCGTGTCTGGCAGCGTTTACGATCGGTGTTTTGAAAATTCAAACTTTTTAGCGATCACTACCCAACAAAAGTCCAGAGAAGTAACCAATTCACTGGTCACCCTCTTCTCCTGCAATTCTTTAATTGAACACCTCCAAAAGACGTTGGTCACGTGACGGTTTCTTTTGCCTGACTAACCAGATCCGTTTAATTCATTTTCCATTTATTCTACTTCCCCGTGAGTTTCGAGTTCGGTTACCTCTGCCCCCCCCCCCCCGATTCTATTCGCTGGTTTCAATCTTCTCTTTTCCCTCGTTAACTGACATTGAATCCGTTATGGAAGTTTGAATGTTTTTCTTTTCCAAATTTCCAGCTAGTACCTTTCATTCTGGGGGTCACAGAGGGAAAGGAGACGGGAAATTCGGCCCATTATCAAATTAACAAATTATTCTACCTCTACCCTTGTCAGAAGATTCAGTATTATAACAGAATCAAGCGACCAAAAAAAGAAAAAACACGAACTGATACTTGACACACTTTTGTAATACACACACACACACACACACACACACACACACACACACACACACACACACATATATATATATATATATATATATATATATATATATATATAGATAGATATAGATCGATAGATAGATAGATATAGATACATATATATGTATATATACATATATACACACATATATATATACATATATATACATATACATGATTATATATATATATATATATATATATATATATAGATCGATAGATAGATAGATATAGATACATATATATATTTATATACATATATACACACATATATATATACATATATATACATATACATGATTATATATATATATATATATATATACATACATATATATATAGATCGATAGATAGATAGATGGATAGATATAGATACATATATATATATATATACATATATACACCCATATATATATACATATATATGCATATACATGATTATATATATATATATATATATATATATATATATATATATATATATATATATATAGATCGATAGATAGATAGATAGATATAGATACATATATATATATATATACATATATACACATATATATATATACAGATATATACATATACATGATTATATATATATATATATATATATATATATATATATATATATATATATAGATAGATAGATAGATAGATAGATAGATAGATAGATAGGGCATCTGCCAGGAATTTCCCGATATATACAGGAAACTCATGTTAAACCAACGACCATTAGAACTTGCTTCTACTCGTGGCACCTCGGTGGGCCATAACATGCAAATCCTTGGTTTAAAGGGTGGGGTCGGGCGTGTGCACTACGCACTTTACCTTAGAACTCAATTGCGCAGGCCAGAGGGATATCCCACCTACAGGTCCCGCCGAGGAAGATCCGAGATTTGTGGAAAAACCTTTGCAAATCCCCTACCCCCATACACGTGCATATACATATATAAATAATCATGATTAATAATTATTCTCCACGTACTCAAGCTGTGAAAAAATTATCATCATAACAGACATTTAGCGTATTTTCTACAGCATACCCCATACTAATCATTAATTCCAAGATGGGAGTTTACCAAGCCTGCATGCTTGGCTCGCAGCTCCACGGCAGCAAAGCGTGGAACCTAGACTCCAACCAGGAACACAGACTCAATGCTTTCCATTATGCTGTCTCAAAAAGATGATGGACATGACTTGAATAAGAACATTCTGGTACGAGCGGGAATACTAAGCTTGTTTTGCCTTGCTCACCCAGAAGCGCCTGCGTCGGCTCGATAAACCACGTACAGGACCGCCGAAAACCAAGAGATGTGTTGTACGGCGAGCTTGCCGCTGGCTCCAATCCGGCAGGTGGTCCCGTTTCCCGTGAACAAGACGTTTGTAAACGAGACCCGAAGGCGAGCAACTTCAACTGAGCAGACAACGAGACTGTGGCTGTAGATTGCAACAGATGGAGTCTTGCCTTCAAGGCTAATTTATGATTACTCGGGACTATTCGTTTTTTATCTGATATTTTGCATCTTCTATCAAAGCCCTTCTTCGCTCGCACAGACACACATGAAGGCTTGTGTGTATGGGCATTAGTTTGCTTACAAATGTGCATTTGCTCTCCTATCCACACACATAATTTTTATGTTTTTGAACTCTGGCACACCAAGGGACGTAACTAATCTATTGTGACGTAAAGTTTGAATTCTATCTTCTGAGGACGTAGTAAAAAAACTCAAATTAGAAAAAAATTAATAAGGCAAAAATATAAGATAATAAAAATCCGTTTGTGGTCAAGAGGACACTATTCTCCAAGCTCACTGCAATGCAAATCTCTATCATTTATGTATCTAAAGTGCAATGTGTATTTTAGACGGCACGGGAAAATTAGTGGATTACCTGAAATAGCTAGTCTCAAGATTTATTGATGTAAACAATGTGTTACCTGAAAGTTTAGATAATATGAATACCGCGTACAAACTGAATGTGATATGGACTTTTGTAGGTAATCTTCGGAAAACGTCTGGTATTGAATGAGACTAATTCGAACGAGACAGTGGAAACTAGATGAATTGTTTAATTATTTTTCTTTCTCCTGATCAAATTCCTCGAACTTTTTGGTAGCACTTTGTAACATCAATAACATTAAAGCCTCCACCCCCAAGCAAAAAAAAAACCAAACAAAACAAAAACAAAAACAAAACAAAACAAAACAATAACAAAATCCCACAACCTGTAATGAATTCTTTTGATGGTACAAAATTCCTGTGAAAAGCGGAAACATATTGAACAGTGACAACTACTTTTCTAAATTTCATAAATTTTGTTTGGAGTCATAATTCCAAGTGATAACTCGAGTTTACAGTCGATTCAGCAAGGCCTCACTCACATGGAGAGACCACAAAACAGCACAGTACATCCAGGAAAAGACAAGAGTTAGAGACATCATAGAATCCATAAAAAATCTCAAATGGCGGTGGGCTGGCCAAGTTGCAAGAATGGCAGACAATCGATGGACATCACGACTCACAACATGGATTCCCCGAGACCACATGCACAACCGAGGCCGGCAAAATGTTAGATGGAGAGACGAGCTAGACAAGTTCAGGAAGTACTGGCTCCGTGACGCCCATGATAGAGAAGTGTGGCAAATCTTTGGGAAGGTCTATGTCCAACGACGGACGCTAAAAGACTGATGATGATGATGATGATGATGATGATGATGATGATGATGATGATCTCGAAAAAACGCCCCGACCATGATCGAAAACTATGACTTTTTGTATGACGTCATAAAAATGCCTATCAAAGAACAATGCAAAGAAGAAGAAAGTCTTGAAAATAGTACAGGATTTTCATAAATAGCCAGTTTCATTTCGCTCAGACCAGTAAGTTATAATGATCTAACCATATAAAGGGATAACATGCAATTTACTCAGTTTATTTGTATGTTTGTGTTCAAATAGGATGATCTCATTGGTTGATTTACGTTCCTGTTATGACATAATGAAAAATTCATCACAGAAAATATCTAGACTTAATGTCTGTCCATTCATTGAAACAGCTTGAGTTGAGTTGGAATTCAAACTTGGAATACCTGAATAATAATTTTAAAAAAATACCTTAGAAAATAGCTTTGAGCTCTTTCATGTCGATCCACACATAAAAAACACATTTTGGACATAGACACACACATACACACACACACACACACACTCACATTCTCTCTCTCTCTCACACACACACACAAACACAAACACACACACACATATATATATATATATATATATATATATATATATATATATATATATATATATATATATATATATAGTGTCAAGAAAACTTTACAGCATTAAACACTAAACATTGGAAAACTTTTCCCAATTTTTTTTTCTCTTCACTTCAGTCGCTTTCCTCCCAACATCTGTCAAAGCAATTTATGTAATTTCCTTCATTGTTTTTCCCCTGTTTTACATATACTTTGTTATTATGGCACAATGAGTACATTTTCTATTGTTAGGATCATTAATTGTTTACCATGTAACCGTTTTGGGGATTATATATATATATATATATATATATATATATATATATATATATATATATATATATATATATACGTGTGTGTTTGTATGTTGTAAATATATATATGGGTACATCTAGTTGTTTCAGTTTAATATGTATCTGTTAATTACGGGAATAGTAATGAATTCCGTGGATGAAGATAAATAGGATGATAGTATTATTCATGTATGCATATTTAATGTCATTATGAATAGATTAAGGAGAATTAAATTAAAAAATAGTGTATATAATGTTCTACATCAATCGTCATGTCGAACAGCAAACAAGCTCTGAAGTGATTTGCATACGAAGCCGGATATTTCAAGTGGATGCGTACATAAAGAGACAGACAACCTTTTGGATACGCGCCACGACGTCTCAATTCTCACGTTTGGCTAAGAGTAACAAAACAGGTCTGGTTAGTCACTGAATAGAAACAATCACGTGACCAATGACTTTTAGCAGCACACTATGTTGGGGATGATCAATTAAAAAATTGTGAAAAGAAGTAAACAATGCATAGGACTTTTCGGGGGCAGTGATCACTAAAAGACTCTTGATTTTCAACAAACAGCGGACACAAACTAAGGGGTCAATTTAACATAAATCTACATTGCTAATTGGACACCCACTATAAACCCACTTGGGGAGTAAATTTTAAAAAAGCAAAATAAAAAAAAAACTTTTTTTTCTAGGCATAATGATGAGTGAATGTTGAAATTTTCAGGCATTTAGCTACATTGAGGTGACCTGTATGCGTGATATATACGTAGGCAGGTATCCAGACTGGCTTCAAGACTGAGAGAAAACTATGTTGACAGTTTGGGTTTACACATTTGGTTGACAGTCTCTTATAGCTCACTTTGGTATTAAGGACGCAATGTTTGCTGAAAGAACTGGAATTGTTATCCGGTTATCTCACCCAATGTTTCTTAACTGATCGCCATTGATAAAATTGGTAGGTTTTCCTCAAGGCTTCGAATATTTTCACCAACAGAGCGAAGTTTCTGGAACTACCGTTCTATTGCTAGATTGGTAGTAATTCCTAGTCAGAATGTAAAATTGCATTGAGGCCTGCAAACCTCGCAATAGCTGGCGAGGGCGTCGGAGCTCTGGCGTTGCAAAATATCCGAAGAACTCTGAAGAATCTAAAATAAATCTTTTATCTTAAAAATTTTGCAACGCAGGCAGCAGTTGGACGTAGCACCGCCACTCATTGCATCCCAATTTAAGCTCATAAGAGTGCACATGCTTGCTCCACAGATAACATGTTCACTAGAGTTGAAAGCAAAGGTGAAAAGTGAGATGCTATCGTAAAATACTCATAGCAAATGATACAATATAAATAACACCCATTAAAATTAATCCTGATATTATCAAATCAAGAATCACCGATAATCCAATACACGATATGGTAAACTTTATCTTTGATGACGCTGCTAAAGTGAAACG
This sequence comes from Thysanoteuthis rhombus, assembly GCA_963457665.1. Lineage (NCBI taxonomy): Eukaryota > Metazoa > Mollusca > Cephalopoda > Oegopsida > Thysanoteuthidae > Thysanoteuthis > Thysanoteuthis major. The sequence goes on along the minus strand of OY735219.1, from coordinate 38,347,152 downwards.
CGTAATTGGAATAAAAACATATGGAAGTAATTAAGTATTTTCCCAAATTACCAAATCATCAAATTATACATTGTCGGAAATATCATTCCACTTGGCCTTGCTGATGTAGTCCAGAGGAAAGCCGAGGGCAACACGTCAGACGTCGGTATGGCAGCAGGAGGTGATGGAAGAGCATTCAAATTGGCGACAAACCGCCTTCAGAGGCTCAACTTCCTGGTGTGGAATCAGAGTTGTCCTTCTCCTAGACTGGTTGCCTAGCCAAAACTTGGGAACTAAATCTGCCCTGCTACTTTACTCATAGCTAAGGGGGGGGTGATAGATAGATTCATTCCTTTCCCAAAGGCATTAGTGAAAAGTGAACATAACCAGCCAAGGCTAGAGTTTGAACGCAGTTCGCCACCGACCACACCAGTCGCACATCCACACCATCACTATATATATATATATATATATATATATATATATATATATATATATATATATATATTCTGTTGATGCTTATTTGCTTAACGCTTAAATAAATATACTGATATAGATTGACAGGAATCGATTAATATATATATATATATATATATAAATATATATATATATATATATAATATATATATATATGCATATAGATAGATAGATTGATAGTAGATCTAATTATGGTTACTTGCTTTATGTTTATATATATATATATATATATATATATATATATATATATATATAATAAAGTTAGGAAATTTTGAAACTCGGCCACAATGATGGTGTGTTTTGTGAGAATTGATTTTAAGTGGGAGAAGGCTGCTCATTGCTACTTTATGAAGTCATTCGTAGCGAGAGAGGTATTTACACAAAATGGATATCACATATTTTCCACATAATGAATGCGCAGATAAACAGATGGCAGGAAGATTGTGCAATGCCAGTTTTTGGAGAAGATCCTCAATTGAAAATCAAAATCCAAAATGTTGGCCCTTTTCCTGGACTTGAACACCGATTGCTGCCACTAGTGACAGCCTCATTGTAGTACAAGTCCTCAATCCAAGTATCGGATATTCTGCCGGTATCGGATATTAGAAGTCGAAGAATGAACGAGATAAAAGATTGTCGTACCCATCTCCAAATTCATGTTAGATCCGTCTGTTTTCAGAAAGAGCATTCGAAATTTCGTCCTCGTCTTAGATTCGAATACTCTTCACTGACATCTGAGCGAACTCGATACTGTCTCAGCCAACGAGCAGATTCATAGCTGTTATATCGTTATTCAGAGACATGCTAAACAGGCGTTTATAATAGGAAAGTTTCGCTTTAGATAAGTTTCTATTCCAATCCGTCTATTGTTTCATGGGAACATGAGACTTAACGCCTAATGTACTTTATCACCTGTTGTTTATATATCAGTTGGTTAAGTTCATGCACCTTTGTATCTCATTATATCAACGGCGGATTGGGCCTGAAATATCAACCGGAAGAACACGTAGAAAGGCCCACATAATCCTAAAATTTAGCTCAGGGATCAAATAAAAGAAATGGTTCCAAGTAGGCAAATAAAATACTATATTTTGTTAATATTTGTTAAATATTATAGAGAATTAAAATATGCTGGAATTCTTGAATTTTGTTTTTATTTAGACGATTCAGAATAATCCATGACTTGTCGATTTTTAACTTCTTAGGAGGTCCAAAAGCCAGATCGGTTTGCAAAAAGATAATCATCTCCTTATAAAGTAGGGTTTTTTTTTAAATAGTAATTCGAATTTGATTGAAAATGACTTGAAAAGTTGAATTGATTAAATCAAAAAACTTGAAGTTGAAAGGATAAAGGCTCGTCTTCACGTCTTGTGTAGTCGAGTTCTTGAGGTATTGTATTCGGTTTTTTTTCTCAGGGGTAGATGTCAACCCTTTGCCTCTCTTGGGATGGGGCAGTTTTTCTCACCCGAACACTGGTTGGCTAAAGATTATGACCATGACAAAAAGAATCCCGTTAAAAGAGACTTAATAATCTAAATAACCCTGTATCAAATTTCAAATATTCTGAAAAACTTTTAGTCATTCAAGGGTTCAGAGTTGACAAATTATTGATTGCATATTACATCAATGTTAACAAGGCCAATGTAGTTCATATATTTATTTTATTAACAAATGTAATTATCAAACAATCAAGTAAAACTAAATAAGAATTGACAAATTAGATAATTAGAATTATACACTAAATTAATAATTAATTTACAATAAAATTTAATAATAAACAATTCGAGTATTTTATAAAGTACAAATCACCTACACAGCGAGCGATCTAGAGAACTGTGTCGAGTTTTTCACAAGAAAAGGAATGATATTATCCACAGAAATTTCAGCAAGTAAATCTCTTCGTTGCATCAGCATAAAAGTGTCGAGTAACTAATTTGATAGCGTGGATTTTAGTCTAGTTTTTACTATTTTTAACACACTGGACACACGTTCTGATTTGAATGAATGATAGGATCAAAGCATATAAGCTAAGAACAAATTAGAGTATACAGATATATGCAATGAATATGTATGATAGGGAAACCGCAAAACAAACACTTATTACACGACTTTCCCGAATTTCTGCGTGAACTTGAAGATATATCAAGATGAGTTTGAAGGATCTGCAGTTCTGATTCTGAATGCCAAGTTGTAAATTCTAGACGACTGCAGATGTTTTCCAGCGCCCTCTAGCGGTAATCCATCTTCTTTAAGTTGATCGAAACGGCGCGGGTCAAAACAGAGGTTTGAAAATCGTTTATCAATAGATGTGTCAAACTCTTCCACCATGTATAGATCTGTTCTCTGTATGGTTGTGAAGCTAATATGCATTTCAGAACTTCAATGTTTCCCATAACCTACTTCCGCCTCATTCCGGTCCCATTTACCAGTAAATATTCTGTATTCCTTTCATGTTGTGAATTGAAAACTGCCAGAACTGATGCATTGTATGACTTTGCCGCCTCGTGTTCAGAAACTCTTAGATGTAGGGGAAGATTCTAATGCCAGTCGGAAATACTATTTTTGTGTTGGAAAAGGCTTGACATATATTGCAATATACAACCTGCACTTTGTTTTCATATATTTTTTACTGTTAACCTATTTTGGGAAACACTGTTTTCATAGATGTTGCGTTCAAAAGACACGGTCAGGATCAAATGGCAGAGATTTCACGTCTTCGAACGTTGGCTATATTGCTTTAGAACGTGCTGACTGTATTCTCCTCGCAGGGGATGCAACTGCAGGCAATGGCATATTTTGGAATATTTCTTGGTTTTCGTCTTTTCCAATCAGCAGATTCTCATTCATTTGGTAAAATTCAAAATCTGTTTCTAGGTTCTCAATTTCTTCTTTTACTGTTTGCGGTTCTACCCCTCGTGTGCTATTTTGATATTTTATATTCACAGTTCGCAGATTCTCATTCATTTGATGAAGTTAAATTTCTGTTTGTGGGTTTTCTTCCTTCTCTATTCGGTTACTTACTCTTTCTGCCCTATCCCGATTTTTTTTTTGTCTTTTACTTCATTCTTTTTTCTTATTATTTGTCTCCTTTTTGTTGCCGTCCTACCGATGTGTTACGTACTATCAATGACACTGCACAACACAGGTATAGTCTGTAGTCGATACACTTTGCAACATAAGTATCAAAACCACACTTAATTTTTAGTTTTTCTATTTTTCGACCTCGTTTTTCATGTGTTGTTTGGCTTCATAGTCGGATTTTTATCTGGCAACTTTGCTATGGTTTAAAAATTACCATCAAAGAAGGGCCCAACTTGAGATTTCCTTTATACCAGTGGGCAAGTCCACCATTGTATTATGTAGCGAATAGTTCAATGGTTAACTAATACAGTTTGATGCCCGACTTCCGTAAACTGGTGTCGATTATGGAAATGTATTCGGACGAGGCGCCATTACATACAAGCTTGTAGAGATGAGGTAATACTCGAATTAGGTAATTGTCGCAGCAACGAAAGAAAAAAAACTATCAAAAATGATAGAGGATTTTTACATGACACAATAATAAAAAAAATATCTATTCAGAATTGCATCATCCCTGCTGATATAAATAGCTGCTGTAATAGGCCAAGAGAAATAATATAAAAGAAACCGTGCTACAATGAACCATAATGACTTTTTTTTTATAGAAATGAATACACCACAGGATGGCTACTACTTCCTTTTCTCAAGTCAACACATCCGCTGAAGGAAAGAATTGCTTGAGTATTGCTGTCCAGTGAACAAGCCAAGGGACCTAATTTTAAGCCAAAGATGATACCCAGAGATACTCTTACTTTCATTGTAGAACCTTAACTATTCAGAATAATTCTGATTGTGCTGTATGAAATGGAATAAAAATTGTGATGGAATTATTTTGTATCCGAACTGCAACCACTGTGCTTGCCCTTTTTACAGATCTGAGATTATCTTTCTCAATGGTATGTGTGGGGCACAGTGAATCAGGGCACACTGGATCACTCCTGTGCCTAGGCTAAATTGATTTAAAAAAATTAAAATTGATCCTGTCGATTCGTTTCATCAAGTTCACAGAGAAACTAAAAGGGTATTTTGATTTTACTTTTCTGCCATTCTTTTTTTCTTTTCCTAAATTTATTCTGAGTCTCTGTGGATGTGATTTTGTTTTTAACGTTTCCTTCAGTGTGCTTAAGTGTTGTCAATGAATCTTTGAGATACTTTTTTATGAATCCTTTTTTTGTAACATAGTCTCCAATTTAACAGTTCAATAAAATGTGTAGCTGGTTTCAGTCTGAGACTTGTTCGAATCATTCAATCTTATATTAATTTACTGTCCCCCGGGTGATGATTCACTGTGTACTGGGGCTGGGGAGCAGTGGATTGAAAAAACAAACAAGTGCTGGCCAGCTGCTAAATTCAAGATACTACTTCCTTATCTTCCTTTAATGTATTTCACAGCCAACAGAGTTGATCTTTCCTTTTCTCCAAATATTTCAATAAAATCAGCTTCTACCTCCAGTTCTTTTCCTTCTCGTCCACTATGCCCCGGTGTCCCCTATATGCTAGAAACGTGAAACAAGAGAAAATGATAACTCTTGGAACATGTAATAAACAATAAATAGTTGCTCAAAGCGTTAAGTATAAGATCATTGCATAATACCTGCTATGAATTATAGATGCAAGACAAGGAAATTACCAAAAACGAACAGAGAACCAACGTAAGATCGCACAAAGAGTTGTGGAAAGAGCAATGCAAGGAATTACTCTAAGAGATAGAAAAATAATCAAGACGGATGGAAGAGATGACTAGAGTGAAGGATATTATACAAATAATTAAGCAACAGAAATAGAGATGGGTTGGACACTCAGGTGATAACAGATGGGGCAATATGCTAATCGATTTGTACCTATGGGGCAGTGAACGCAGTTGGAGAAGACCAGGCTGGAAATGGTGGGATGAGATAGAGGGTTTGCCGGTTAGGATTGGCAGAAGTTGGCACAAAGGCGGTCGTCATGGAAGAAAATAAGCCTTTGACCAGCAATAGACTTATGATGGTTGCTGCTGCTGACTAAGACTGATTCTCAATGTAAACATAACTAAACTGAACATGACTATTTGGAATTTTTTATTTTTCTACTGAAATACGAACTAACAAAGCAATTAAGTAGTGAACATGAGAACTGATAAAAATTATTCGGTCATTCCTTATCGTTCATTCAAGTCATTTCTTTCCCTTGTTTTTCGTTCGTTTCCTCTTCTTGTCTCTTCCTTTTCTTTCTTTATCCAGTCTCTCTCCGGATTTCTTTCTCGTTCTTTCCACCTTTTCATTTTTCTCTATCCTCCCCCCCCAATGTCGTGTCTCTCTTCTTTCTTCCTTTCATTTATTTTCTCTCACTCCCCTCTATGTTTGTTTGCTTCTCTCCCCCTCTATCTCCTTTCCTGTTGTCTGTTTTTGTCTTGTTTTCCTCCCAGCCATTGCTCTATGGTAAATAAACATCGAAGTTACATGAATAATCAAATCAAAATAGAGGCATTTTGGATTTTCTTTGTAAAAACAAGAACCATAAGTTCAATGGTACGTCCATCATCCTTACGTCCATATCTGTGATTTCCGATTTCGATAGGATTCTAAGCGAAGTAGTAGTAGTAGCATTACTTGTTGAAGAACAACGAAGAAGAGAAAAATGGGGATGGTTAACTTGAAAATCTGATTATTGAAAAAAACCATTATTAAGATTAAAGCAAGTGTAATTTTCAGCAGTATTTTTTCTGGAGTCTTGGTGTACAGTTATTTTTTATAAGTTGGTTTTAAATGAATATATATAACATTTTTAGCAACAAAGTTAGTCGGAAATAGTAAAGTTTAGTCAATTTTAGCCGTTCTTCAAGACAGTTTTGGCTATTAAAAACAAACGATACTTCATCATCATCATCATCATCATCAGTCTTTTAACGTCCGTCCTTGGACATAGACCTTCCCTAGGATTCGCAACACTTCTCTATCATGGGCGTCGCAGGGCCAGTATTTCCTGAATCTGTCCAGTTCATCTCTCCATCTTGTGGTTTGTCGGCCTCGGTTTCTTATGTGATCTCAGATACATCATCTGATGATCAGACTAGATGTTCTTTTAATGACGTTGTACATCCTCCTCCTTCCTCTTTCTGTTGTTTACATAGACGGGTCGAGCGTGTAGACATATCTAAAAAAAAAGGCATATCCCTTCATCTGGTAAGTTTTTGACTCTCTTTCACAATTTAAGAGCATTTAATAAGCTGAACAGCAACCGACAAGATCTCAAGCGTGTAAACCCTAATACAAACGGGAAAGTGATACACCTTATCTGGGGTGATCCGTATCCATGGCAGATATTATGCTTCAAACTGTCAATGCCCCCATCATGCCCTGAATAACCCCTTAGTCCCCATCTCTAGGAGTAGTGTTATCAAATGTAAACCTTTGTAATTGCAATTCACAGACATCAGAAGGACGTGAAATGTTAATCATTTCACTTTATCTTGTGATGATTAGCCGAAAGCCATATTTTCATAAATGTCATGTACGTAATCTTGATGTTAAAATACTTGGAATAAAAGTCAATGTGGGAGTGAAGAAAACTAAAATTATCAAGAGAAATGGTAAAAAATTACCGATGTATTGGAGCACAGATTTTCCCCCGCTAACCGAAAGTACAGTGTTCTCATTAGGAGAAAAAACTTTTCGTAAGCCGAATTGGCGTAAACTAAAGGAGCAATTAATAATAGTTTATACTGGAAATTTTATTTAGCTTTCCCAAAACCAATAAATGGAGATGATTCCTCGGAGGTGGTGGTGGGTGGGTACGGGAGATTGGGGGGGAAGAGGGCGAAAGGGTGTGCACTGTCTTTAGAACGATATTTTCGATCACAGCATTTTTCTGAAGTGAACTTACGCAAAAAGGGGATAATTGGAAAGACAATCGAAATTGTTGTCTTGCCGAAGACTGGTGGTTAGCAAAGAAAGAAAGAAAGAAAGAAAGAAAGAAAGAAAGAAAGAAAGAAAGGAAGAAAGAAAGAAAGGAAGAAAGAAAGAAAGAAAGTAAGAGAGAAAGAAAGGAAGGGAGGAAGAAAGGAAGAAGGAGAGAAAGGGGGAAAGAAAAGAAAAAAGAAAGAAAGAAAGAAAGAAAAGAAGAAAGAAAGAGAGAAAGAAATAAAGAAGGAGAGAAAGAGAGAAAGAAAGGAAGAGAGAAATGGAGAAAGAAAGAAAGAAAGAAAGAACAAACTCCAGGAGAAAATCATTCAGATAGTACAACTATTATTTTTATTCTTGTGGATGAAATCTTGTTCGATATTAAATGATGTTCAATTTCAAAATTGTGTAAATTTGGAGTGGAATTCAACTCTAAATTCAAAGCTCATCAAAATTTCAGGTAATTGTTTGAATGAGGTTCGCAAAGAAAATGGAGATAACTAGTATAGATCACGTATTAGGCTTTTCTTCTTTGCACACCTCATCCTAACCAATTCTCAAATTTGATTCACGACTTGCATGTCTATCAAGTTGGTCGTATATAATTTTTAAAGATAATTTTGGGATGAAGCGATTAAAATAGGTACACTAATCTGGTCAAATTGGTGGACAATTAATAAACTTACCGTGAGGTTGCAATAGACCTAATTGGGAGAAATTGGAAAATAGGAAGACTGTGTTGCTCCAAACTATCAAGTAAAGAAAATCGTGATTTAGAATCACAGCATTTAACTGGAACACTAACTTCTGGTAGCTGCAGTAAATACGCAACTATCTCACTCACAGACCGTATTTGTTGTTCATTAATTCATTTTTATCAATGAATAAATACGAATGAAAAGAAATATAATAGTTCTATACAATCTACCGCTATGTGTGGCATATAAAACGCACCGGCTATTAGAACGCACACTGTTAGGCTTTTGGTAACATACCATATACATTCATTACATTGATCTTCACCCACGGTACCTCGTAGATTCCAAACCTGTCCCCACCGCTAAACTTCAACGTGAAAGGCACATAGTTACTAAAGAAAAAAAAAAAGTGCGTCTTATAATCAGCAAGATACGATTTGCCTATGAGACTGCGTACATGATCTTCGTCATAAAACTCAAGAAGCGATTTTTTTTGTAAAGAAAATGATTTTTAGGAATTATCTAGAATAGTTATCAGTGAGTGTCCAATTTTTCATGTCTCCTTCAGCAGTTATCACCTCATATCCTGTAGTCCGAGGATGATATACTAGAGGGGGGAGGGCCAATCATCAACTCGACGGCATCCGCTGACCTACATTTTGGTGTGTCAGGGCAGGGGGGTTCCCAACCTTTCCAAGGTCATTCCCAAATTTTGTCAATAAGGTTACTAGTTTTCCCCCAGTCCAGTCGAGTAAAGTTAGTCGAAGTTAATAAAACCGACTATACTCAGTGACAAAAAGCTAACGCTAAAACTAAATTTGAAATAATTTTAATAAACATCACTGGTGAGGAAAGTTTAGACCTTTGGTCTCACAGTTATACTCCATCTTGCATCAAGCATCCCCCACTACTCTTGAAACGAGAACATTCTTCATCATCATCATCATCAGCTGCAGCAGCTTTTTAGCATCCATCGTTGGACATAGAACTTCCCCAAGATTCGTCAGACCTCTCTATTAAGGGCGTCGCGGAGCCAATACTTGTATGGAGAAGAGAGAGAGAGAGAGGGGGGGAGGGCAGTAAATTTGTGAGAAATAGTGAGATAAAAGTTATGCGTACATACCCTGTCAGAAAGTTCGTAGCTTGATTATGAAAAGGCGTTGATTATACTCAACAAATTTTCATCTCTCACTGCAATGTCCTTCCTTGTTGATGCACTCAAGTTAGTGATGAATACTGATCCCATAGAACAAATTTTGTATAGAGAGAATCTCAGATTAGAACTCTGCGAATAGCTATGTGTTAGGTTATGGTATTGATCCACTTTCATCAATACAAATATTCAGAAAAAAAGAGAGAGAAAAAAGAAAGACAGAAAGTAAATATAAAGGAGGGAAAGAAGAAAGAAAGAAAGAAAGAAAAAAGAGAGAAAGAAAGAGAGAAAGAATGAAAGTAAATATAAAGGAGGCAAAGAAAGGAAGAAAGGAAGTTTGAAGGAGGGGGAAAGAAAGAAAAAAAAATAGTAACTTTAAAAAAGAGGGAAGAAAGAAAATGAAAATAGAGAGAGAAAGAAAGACAGCAAGAAAGAAAGAAAGAAAGAAAGAAAGACGGACAGACAGACAGAAAAAGAAAGAAAGGGATGAAAGGAAGAAATGTGAGGTATTACAAGGTAAAAGAAAACCAGAAAGAAAGAATGAAAGTCTTTGAACAATTCGGAAGAAAATAGAAGGAAGTTGTAGAAAGAAAAGAGATGATGAAAACAAAAAAAAGGATAGATGAATTATATTTTAGAAAGAGAACGAATGAAAGAGTGGGGTTTAAAAGAAGAAGAAAAGAAAAATACAGGAAAAGAAGGAAGAAAACAGGTCTGATTAGTCATTCAATAGAGACCATCAGGTGACTCTTGTCTTTTGGGAGTATGCCGTTAAGGGATGATCAATTAAGAATAGGAAAAAGAAGTGATGAATATATAAGTCAATTATCGTGCCTTTTGTTTGAATTTTCGAGGAACAAGCGTGAACACTGCTGGATACAAACTAAGGGACCAATCTAGTCAAAAATTACACTTCAAATTGAACTGGATACACCTGGGGGTAATTATTTTTTTCTTCATCACAAAATCCTGTTTTATTTCGAATCATAATAAGGGATAAATGTTCAAATTTTCGATTCTGTAGCCCCATTGACGAAGCCTGCACACACGACACATACATAGATAGCCAGTCAGACCAACTTAAAAACTGAAGAAACTTATGTTGATGTTGACTATATTGATGTTGGCAGTTTTGTTTGATAGTTCCCAAAAAGAAAATGCCGCCAAAAAGGAAAAAAAGAAGGTAAAAATGAAAAGATCGGTGTTTGAGATTACCCACAAATGAAAGACAGACGGAAGTCAGAAGCGATAAAACTGATTACAGGTTTCCAGATAGATTTGATGAGGTTTCCCTTCGTCAACTATGAGGGTCAAAGTTGCCAGATAGTTGGAGACGTTTCTGGCCAAAAACGCACCTAAAATGGTCAAAACAAGCCAAATGCCAAATTAGAAAAAACATCGCAATACTGAGTACACGCCAAAAATGAGAATTTATTAAAATACTACAGTAACCTTTTGTTCTGTACGAATGGAAAAAAATGAGGGTCTAGGTATTATTATAATTACATGTAAATGAAATCCCAAATCTGCATAACCAAGAAAAAATGACTTTTTTCAAACTGACAAATTTCCTGGGGGAACATAGGTCTTATGGGTGGAAAGTTTAAAAAATGCTTGTGAAAAATTTTTCGTATCACTGTTGTCCCACAAGTGGCCTACCCGATCAACTAGCCAAGTGGACAACAGATTCTTCTCTCTCTGAATGTCTGTGAGTCTGTTTGTGGTCACGTTTTTAGGGGGCAACAATCTTGAAAATTTCGTGTGATTAATTTATTCGAGGTATGGATAGTTTTCTATTTAAAAAAATAAATAAATAGAAGGTCCTAAGTAAATTTTTAAAATGCTCAAACAGCCAAAAATTTTAATATGGCCAAACCAAAAGAGTTCATTGCCAAATGCTCTTCAAGTCTGGCCATAAAATAGCCAAAATGGCGACCCTGATAAGGTCTGTAATGGACTTCGAGCACCTGCTTCACTTATATTTGTTTTGTAAATGGGGTTAGGTGTTGGGTAAGGTGTTAAAAACGCTGAGCAGCGATCTTTCTTATCACTCATACTTCAGTTCTCTCTCTACCTCAAATCAGTTCTCAGCTTGGCAAGTTCCTACTTTTTCTCGAGATGTCCTAATTTAAGGGCACTCAGCACACATACTTCGTCTATGAGGATTTTAAGTACGAATAATTGTAGCAATTTGTATTTATACTTATTGGCAAGAGTGGGCTTTCTTCTCGTCGGGTAGTTTAAGCTAATGAACCAAACGGACTCAGGACTAGAAATATAAAACTGATTCCATCACTGACTGGGAGATCAGCTCTCTCTCTCCCTCTCTTTTTCTCTTTCTGTTCGAAAGAATAACTGATTTCAGAAATTTTTGCGCCAAAGATGTGCCCCTCAAAGTGGCGACGTGAAGGAAATCAATGTAAAATACATCCATTATATAAGCATGTTGATATGAGTTTTTACTAATAGATATGAAAATAATTTGCTATTTTGATATATGAAATAGATAAATGATAACCAAATTGATAAAAATACTACCTGAATAACGAAAAAGAAGAAAGAAATTTGGGCGAATTTCAAGCCAGGGTTATTGTTAAGAGGCGCAAAATGCGAGCAATTCGTATCATTTACTGAACGTTTCTTCTCAATAGTAAGACGTGTATATACATTTAGGATTGTGGAAGCCATACGGAATTTACCGAGTGCTGTGGCTTGATGGCTGAGGTAGTTGAGTTTCCCACCGTTGTGGGCGGTCGAGCTTTCAAACCTAGATATAAGACAGGATTTTAATTTGAAAGATTGGGACGATGCAGTATTCTTTCTATGAGGCCCTTAATCAATTCAAGCAAAATTTAGTAAATATCGAGCAGTGTTTCCCAAAAGGGTTCTGCGAAAAAATTCTAGCAGTCTGCTTTGAATATTTTTTCACAACAATAAAGAATCTATAACAATGAAAAAAACCCACGCTTGCCTTTTTTTATTTTGATGTTTCATAATATGGTTTTTATATGAATAAATTCTTCCTCTAAAACATAAGGTTGGCAGGATTATCGGTAAAATATAGGTACAGGTTTTTCGATTTTGCAGTTTCATAGATGATATTCACTGGCTTCCCCTCAAGAGAACAACGTGGGGTTCCAGTTACGAGATAGCTGCAAAAATTGACCCAGTCTCCGCAAATAGTGTCGCGAAGGCGTCAGGGCAAACCACATCCATCTCTTTTCGTGCGATGGGACGGTGCTGCCCTGGGACGCACTGCTCCCTCGAGACTGGGCTGAATTAATTTTCAAGACCACTGGACGAATCCTCGGCCTCTTGCACTTAGCAATACCGTGCCACAGTAAGCCATCATCGGTCATGTTATTGAAAGCGTAGTACTGCGAACAGATACTACGCTCTGATAATGTCACTAATGAAGTCATTCTAGAACAAACTGGGGATAGTATGGAATTGATGCTAAAGGGAGTGTTTGAAGAGCTCTAGTTGATGGAGATGGTTGATCCAAGATTAGGCACCGAAGGGGGGGGGTGCAGTACGACGGCTTTATGACAAGAATGAATTATTATATATATGTATGATCATTCTTCGCTTATACGCCCATTGAGTGTGTTGCAAGGGTTAGGTACTTACGGGAAATCGTTAGTAAAACCAACTCCCGACTTGCCAGGCCTGTCAGAGCTCCATTCTGTCTACGATACCTGGTATTCCTCAATCGTTACAGGCCTGTCAAGGCTTCGTTCTGTCTACGATACCTGGTATTTCAAATCGTTACCCGTCTAGGTACTGACTGGCTAAATTTCGATGATCTCATAAGGATAATCATCGTGATTTGGTCGTAAACCCGTAGCATCTGAGAGAGGTTCCACAATCCTGGTTTTTGGGTTGATTGCTTAGCGGAGAGGCATTGAGAACTATTTCCAAGTATCTGGTATGTCTCAGTGGTGGATTGTACTACGGCCTACAGAACCAGAGGCGAGCACTCTTCTACTGAGCCACGGTGATCAGCGTTCGACATTTGATAGAACTAACAACTCCATTCAAGTTTTTCTTTCAGAATATTGTCATTTGATCCAATTAAATAGTAAAGGCTTTGCAAAGCTGCCAAGAAACTGTATGAATAACGCAAATATATCCAGTAGTTACAAAGCTATAGGGATCAAAGATTGCGATTTTTTGTAAATATGTCCTTTGTTCAAAAGTCCTTATAAAATCAGTTGCAGCGACGGGACCCATTGCAAATACGATATAAAAAAAACATGAACTAAAATTGAAACTTAACAAAATAAGATATAAAAAATACTGAGGTATAGTCGTGGCCTTCTTTACCAGAAATAAGATTCTGTATATATTTTACTTGAAAAAAAAATACGATCAAGAGTTTCGAGTTTTGTCTGTTTCTATGAAGTGTGGTTAAAACATCATTAAGTTATAAAATGCTGTGATGAAATGGCGATTAGCAAAGTAGGCCATTTTCCTGTTGGAGTCTAAAATACAAACGAAAAACCCTAGTTTCCTTTTACCCAAGCTAAGTACATTCACAAATCTTTCCTCTTTGGTGAATCAGAGATTTTCACATGGCGTCATCTCCTGCTGAGCAGTTCTCGTCAACCATAGGTCATAGGCCAAGTTCTTATAAAGGGTTTTAAAATTTACAGAACATCTCGAAAAGCCATTTTTTTCTATCCGAAGACCTGTGTGTACAGGCGGGCATTTATATTCTCTTGAGCAATATTCAAATATTTATCCCAACCAAACTTGGTACAAGACGTACAGATAATTCTGATGATAAACAAACTAATTCGCAGCCGTCACCGTCAGATTTGAAAATACATGCAAAAAAATTGATCAAATCTTATATTGACCTTTAGTGGTCACCAGAGGTCAGAACCGCCTATCCTACCTTTACTCTGGGGTCAAGTTACCCTTGTGCTCAGGTTCTCATCCTTTAGAGTGCTGATGTCTGCGTTAGATTTGAAAATACCCAAGATTTACGTGCCCCCAAGATTGACCTTTAGATATCATCGGAAGTCATCGCCACCTATCTTATATTCATCATGGGGGTCACTTTTTCGTATTGCACAAAGTTTCGACTTGTAGGGTGCAATCGTTTAGGAGTCTATTAAAGAACATAGACAAAACATCTTTATATATTTATATCATCAGATATCTATCTATCTATCTATCTATCTATCTATCTATCTATCTATCTATCTATATATATATATATATATATATATATATATATATATATATATGTATGCATGTATGTATAATACTGATAAGAAAATTACATCATTTTACATTTCTGTTCCTGTTAGGTGGGGTTGCTAGTACTATACATGATATATGTCAGTGGGTCATGAGATTATTGCATGAAATTAAACCGCGTCGTGATCGTAAAAGTTTGAAGAACCCTGTATGCCAGCCGTGCTGGCCTTGTATCGTGATTCCTCAAACATGATTCCATTGCAAATGAACGGGAGTTGCAAGATACGTTGAAACTCTGAAGAATATAACAGGAAGCCGAGCTTATCTTATCAACTCTGTTCACTACTGTTACTACTGACTGTCACGTTATCTGGATTGCTCAAGTTGTGATTCTTGCTTTTGTTGTCATTGAATATCACTTCACGACAACTGTTCTGTCATCGTTCTCACCCTTACAGGCATCTTTGTACAGGGTGGTGCTATTTGTAATTTACAAAAAAAAAAACAAAAAACAAAAACACGTGTGACTTCTTCTTCTTCTTCTTCTTCTTCTTCTTCTTCTTCTTCTTCTTCTTCTTCTTCTTCTTCTTCTTCTTCTTCTTCTATTATTATTATTATTATTATTATTATTATTATTATTATTATTATTATTATTATTATTAGTAGTAGTAGTAGTAGTAGTAGTCACCAGTGCCCACAACAGACCGTTTTAATCACTGTTGTTGGGTTTAAGTTATTCATGTGCTCTAACATTTGTATCCATGTATCTATCTAGACTTCGTCCAGTCCTTACCGTTCATAGTAGTGCACATACACACACACGCACACACACACGCACACACACACGCACATGCAAACACATTCCTCACAATGGTCTGGGAAAATGATTTTTTTTATATCCCCCCCCCCCGCAAAAAATGGTTACTAGTTTTTGCACGCTTGTTTTTTTGAAAATTCAGACCCTCTTAGTGATCATAGCTTTACAAAAGACGAGGGAAGTATCTTTTTCATTGATCACCCCTTTTTCGAATCAATGCAGTGCTAGTTATATCAAATATTATCATTATTATTGAGTAGTAGCCGTTGTAAAAGTAGTAGTAGTAGTAGCTGTAAGTGGTATGAAAAGGGGGAACAATAGGGTGGCTGTGATAATTACATAAACTAAAAAACTATAGAAAACGTCGAGAAAATCAAGAGAAATGTGTTGAGATTTTGCATCTCTATAGAAGAAATTATGATACCATTACTACTAATGATACTACCAATAATAATAAAAACGTGAAAACTGAATAAAAGTGTTAAAACATTAAGTAGGGTTAGGGTCACCTGCACTATTATAGGCTTTTAATCATTCTCAACCTTACATGAAGAGATCACAAGACAGAGAAAACGGGTGTCCGTGACATCATAAAAACTATTAAAAAAATTCTAATGGCAATGGGCAGGCCATGTTGCAAGAATGAAAGACGACCGATGACATTACGTCTCACAACATGGATCCCCAGAGATCACATGAGAAACTGAGGCCGACAGAATACGAGATGGAGAGATGAACTGGTCAGATTCAGGAGATACTGGTTCCGCGACGCCCATGATAGAGAAGTGTGGCGAATCCTGGGAAAAAGTCTATGTCCAACGACAGACGTTAAAAAACTGATGATGATGATGATGATGATGATGATGATGATGATGCATCATAAAAATCCTCACCTGAAACAATGCAACGGATATTAGGGCTTAATTCAAATTTGAATTCCTGGTCCTTATAGATTCTTTGCACTTATAATGAATTTTGCAACAATTGGGCATCTAAAACTATTCAAGACAATAATGCACGCTGCCACAAATTCCATGGATGAACGATCAAGTTTTAATAGCGTTTACTCGACGAGTTGTCCCACGTAGGAGGCCCCGGTAGATTTTGAAGTGGAGAGAAGCACTTTCTTTCCGCATTTATCATTTCAGTATCGAAATATGCAAGGCTACCATGCAAAATTGCCAAATTTTGCCAGAAAGGGAGGTAATCGAAGCTTTAACTCGGAGAATTCCTTGGAATAGTCTCGAATTTGGAGATCGAGCTAGTCCAGACTAGAGTTTAAATACAAGCCCCTTGAGTCAAGCCTACTTCAAGAGGTTTGTATTGCCTACTGATAAGCTCGATTTCTAAATTCGAATGCCTGTGATGGAGTAATCTTTGAGATAAAGCTCGGATTATCTCCTCCTCTGACAATTTCTGGAAACCCTGGGTTCAAGTGTCAGAAAAGCAAACTAAAATGCGCGCTAAATGTTCTTCTTATGGTTAAGATCGCAGCAAAAGTAACCCTGAAAGGAAACCCAAGATATCTAATGGGGATAGACATGGTATATTGCGAAGTTCTCGAATAATACTTCACGCCTAAAAGCTTACAAGACCACAAGAGTAGGGCACCCAATGAGGTTCGAATTCTGTACAGTGTGCAAGACTTCCTTGCCAACCACAACTTTCGGGCGAGACGACGTAATCATTTCTTTGTATGACCATAAACTCTGCTATTATATGAACGAACCCAACTGTCTGCACTGCGCATGCGAACTGGTAAGCTAATGTCGAGATACACGTACGATTTGATTCATATAAATGTTGATTCACGTCTGTTTACTCGTAGTGTGCAAAAGACGCCAGCTCTGGTATATCGATCATTATAATTGAATCTCATGTCATTACTTTACGAGTCGAAGCCATGTAACTTTGTCTAGGATTTCGGGAATGGTAGCCCATGTTGAGTCAGTGCTGAAGTTGAATCGATGATCTATCATATTTCTGATTCCTGACAAGTTCTCATTTTGTCACAGTGTATGTGAAAGAATTTCGGGAACTTGTATTAACAGATTTTGTTTCTTCCCTAAGACGTAGTTTTGATCTTCAAAACGTATTTCGAATGATAGAATAATGGGCCGAATTTTGAATGTTTCAATTATAAAAAAAAAATATTCGGTAAAATAAATAAAGACAGTGTTCGTTCCAAAAGTGCATGTTCGGATGGGGCCAGACTTTATGGTATGCGGTGCAGCCTGCCATAATTGTCATGTAAAATCGTTTTCCGCCCGAAGTACGAAACTATAACTTCGAAGTATTTCGGTTACTTCCCTAAAGTGTTGTCAATCTAGATCTTTCATATCTAAGTTTTGATAAATCTAAAGAGCGGATGTCAAGGTATATGATTTATACAAACTATAAAGAATGATTTATAATCTTCAATTTTTGAAATTTATTTTTATTAGATTTCTTAGGAACTGCTGACCCAAACAACTTCAAACTCGATACTGCACTTGGTTCGTGTGCTGACTGATATATCAGGTGAATGTCAATTTCGTACAAAGGCCAGTTGTCGTGTAATTGCTGAGCATATACGCACACATCCACACACAGACCCCACACACATTTCTTCAATCGTAGTTCGATTAATATTTCAACAACTATGATATTCATATTAAACTAAATTACGCAATTCACAGTACCAAGAAATCTTTTTCTTCAAGGTTTCCTAAAAGGCCCAAATATCAGAGTTTAAATTCATTGAGTGAAATATTTATACTTGTACTTATGTTGAACAAACATCAGATTGCTGGCAAAAATGGTCCAATCACAAAAGAGGAAATACCTTCAAAGGCTTTGAGGTCAAAGTACCAAATTTCTTAATTGAGTTAACATTCGTTGGGATATGATCTGCATGAATTCATCAAACACACTTAAGCAAAATCAATTGAGTAAGATTCTTGATTTCAATTATGTAGTTTAATTTTTCTGTCTGGCATTTTAACGTTGAGTTCAAGTGTACAGAAATATTCCTTCTTTTTGCGTTCATTATCGTCGACCAGCGATACCAAATCAGATTAGGACAGGAATATTAATAATGATATAGAAAGTTAATCCCAACCGAACTGGACAAAACATAAATAAATAAGTTAATGAATAAACGTGTCTGGTTAGCCGCTCATTAGAAATCGTCTTGTGGCCAATGCCTTTTGGCACCATGCCATATAAGCGGTGATCAATTAAAAACTTGAAAAAAATCAGTGAACAATAAATAAACAATAAATAAGTTGCTTCTCTCGCGTTTTGTTGGAGAGTGTGAAAAAATCTGAACTCTCAAATAAGGTGCGAACACAAAATAACTGATCAATTTAACACGAGTTTACATTGCAAACTGAACCCTTCACTAAAAATCAATTTTTGGCAGGGGAAAGGGATGAAAAGGAAAGAAAAGAGTAGCTTTTTGTGGGTATGAGAAAGAGTTAATGTTGGAAATTTCAACCTGTACTCGTGATACGTACATAACCAGCCAGGGACCTTGGAGTAAATAAGCCCTTGCATATTCATATCTAAAATTTTCGAAAATATGTAAGACTTGTCAGTTTGTCTCAGTCGGTAAAAGAGCCATCTACCGATCACTAAGTCAGGATTTCCAATTGCAGTTGGGAAATGTCGATTTCATATATAGGATTGGTTTAGCACGACAGTGAAGATATCACTCCCCTAGGTGAGGATTGTTCCTGTTGTTGTTACGGTGGACAAACAAAGTCAACTTTAGCCTCTGACTTGGACTAGAGTTTGACAATAGGGCATTGAAGAATTGTAAATCTTGCCTGTGTGGAAACAGAAATGAAACTGTAAAACATACAATAGGGTATCGATAGCTTACATAAATGTATCATCGTAGCCCACGCGTGTACCAGAACTAATTCTCTAAAACCTTAGTTGACATAATCTTAAAGAATAAATGTTTTTTTTAATCTAAAGTTATCTAAAAATACAAGCGCAAGATTTGGTAATTGTTCGTCCAAAATGACCATAGAGTCCAAATGAACAGAAACAAAAACAAGAAAAAAAAAAACAAAAACGTTTTTAGATGGTGCTTAGTGGTGTACCCATGGAAAGGTTGTTGCCCCTAGAATGTGACCAGGAGCACACACACGCACACGCATACACACGGACATTCAAAGAGAGAAGAATCCGTAGTCCACTCAGCTGGTTGGTCGGCCGTTAGTGGGACTATGACGATTCAATGGTACAAAAACTTGAAAGCAGAAAAATAGACATGGCTGGAATAGTGCAAAAGATCTGGATTCAACCATGGAGGTCGCTAGAATTTATACAAGAACTACCTTAGAGAACAGAAAGGGGAAAATTCTATGAAAATTCCAAGAGATCGCCTATTTCAGGCCATGGAAGCAGTTCAAGTTATCATAAGCAGAGAAAAGATCTGTCAAATAGTGATTATTGCAGTTACAACAGACTGAAATTGAAAGCGAATTAACAAACGGAAAGCAGGTCTGGTTAGTCACCTCTTTTGGTAGCATGTAGTGTAGGGGGTGATCAATTGAAGCATTTAGAAAAGGAGGGTGATCAACAATAAATAAACTATTTCTCTTGCCTTTTGTTGGATCACTGAAAGTCTAAATTTGAAAAAAAAAATCAAGTGTGCAGCTGGACACGAACTAAAGGACCAATCTAGCGTAAAATTACATTGTAAATTGAACCTACATTTGAAAAACTTTGGGTCCATTGGTGCACTCTGTACGTGCGAGAACCGCTGATAATAAAAACGTCAAACTTGACACTGCAATTCCTCATGAGTTGACTAATCCGTCTGGTGAAAGTCAGATAAGAAACGTTCAAAATTTTTGTTATGTAAATATTAGTATATTGAGAAGCAGGGCCTTCGCTGATATTGTTATTGCTTGTCGACAAATTCGTCATCGTAGCAACACTTTCAACTTGAGTTATGAATTCCGTGTGCATCGCTTGTTGGTAAACGTATTCACTCTCTTACTCGTTCTTATATCTTGACGCTTGTCCACCCTCTAGCTCTGCACACCCACATTGACAATATTCGTGTCAAAATTGAAGGTTGTTTTTTTTTTTTTTTTTCCATTTACGACGTCTATCCGGGAAGTATCCAGCCATTTTGAAAATCTCGAGAACCGGTTGCGCGGAAATGATGCAACCAACCAGAGTGGAGCTTACTGCGCACGCATTAACGGACGCTTTCCCGTGGGGTTGCTCAGTCGGTAGTGACTTGGTGGTCTTATATACTGTGTTACTGTCGCATTCAAAATGACCGATTGAAACATTTTTCACGTCTGGTGCAGAGGTTTTCGGACAAGAAATCGCATAAAATTGGTCTGTCAGTCTTTACCGTCCGAATTTGACATCCTACAATTTCTACCTTTTCCCAAAGAGAAACAAGGTCGTGGATAAGATTAAGGAGAACAGGATGAGGCCGTTGATGAAGATCTAGAGAGTGGAATTTTCAAACTGTAGAAGGGACTCTGGGATAAGTGTGTGAGGTTGCAAGGGGATATCTTGAAGTAGACTTGAGTACCATTGCCCTCGATTGGCTATTTCCATTAATATAAAACGTCTGGATATTTTCCGGATAGACCTAGTATTAGTTCATATTTTTTCAAAGAAAATAACGATCAATGGTTAACGAAACCAACCCATGAACAATATCAAAATAGGAAATCAATATTAGCATTTTGAAAAGAGTCTTCCAGATCGTTTTTATTCTCTTTCATCCATGGTTCTATCTAACACTGCACATATGCATACAACATGCACACGTACACAACATGCAAACGCACACATGCGTGCACGCCCACACACACATACACACACACATATATATATATATGCTGAATCTTCCTTTCTTCTTAAGAACTGTCAAACAAAACTGTGACTAAAACCATCAACATAGGTTTCTTCAGGTTTTAAGAGAGTTTGGCTGGCTGGTTGACTGGCTATGTATGTGTCACGTGTACAAGCAGCACCAATGGAGTTGAGGGGGCGGGATCTTTAAACATTTACTCTTTATTGTGTCTGGAAACAACAGTTTTTTCATGTTTTGTTATTTGAAAATCTACCCCCGGGTGTGTTTTTAATGGGGGTTTCTATTTAAAATGTCAAGTTTATGCAAAATTTGTCCTTTAGTTTGTGTCCAGTAGTGTTCAGGCTTGGTTTTCGGAAGTTTGAACCTTTTAGTGATCGCAGCCCAACAACAGGCGTGAGAAGTTTGTAATTCATTGATCACCCCCTTTTTCAAATCACCCCCAACATAGCCTGCTATCAAAGGGTGTGTGGTGGTTTATACTGAGTGACTAACTTGACCTGTCTGTCTTTCTTTCCTTTCTTTCTTCCTTCCTTTCTTTCTCTCTTTCTTTCTTTCCTTCTTCCTTCTCTCTTTCTTTCTTTCCTTCTTTCTTCCTTTCTTTCTTTCTGAACATATCTTCAGGTGTCTCTCTTGCGCAATAAAGTAATATCAAGTCTTAAAATTATCATATCATCAGGATGGACGTTGACCATTTTCCTTTTGTGTCACTATTCCCATGGTTTCGAATCGAGTCTATGGATTCCTGGGGATTCGACAAATAATGTTGAGTGATCTGGCGCAGTATCCCCCCTAGACCTGACACTACGAATCCTGTGTCAGAAAAACAATATTATCTATGACACAGCCCTCGAAAAACACAAGTATTATACACAAACCTGTACCATATATGATAACTCCTAGAATTTTGAATAAATATGATTTGGAAAGGTCAAAAACTGTTTATGATTGCAGTTCAACGATAACAGTCTGAAATCTAAATGCTAAAAAAAAAAAAAATGTTATTGCCAGAATATTACCTTTATAGAACGGGTCTTCGAGTTTCCAAAGTTTCGAAAGCACAGCACTGTCCTGTTCCATGTGTAGAGCCATCGGAAATCAAATACGTATTCGTTTGCAGGTTTATGATGTTCAAGGTTTAGTTCTATTACATAGTAACGGGTGCATAAGTTTTGTTTGTTTACATAACACACTAATTAATCATTCTATGCCATGCAAATATGTAAAATATCGTAAATTAATGATTAAAACCAATCATATTGATATCCTCATTATAGGCCTATTGGTCATAACCGTTGGAATTAATATTTATCCTCCTTGCGATGATCTTATGCAAACGATTGTTGTGGAGCAGCCTTAAATAAGTTCAATCCTTGATGGATGCTCTACAAATGTGGGCTTTTTCCGGACTTGCAATACTTATTATAACAGGGCTAACGTTAGTACATGTAACCAAATCTCCGAGTAGGTAACCCGTGCAGTCCTTATGATGATTGGGCGAATGTGAGCAGATGTAATCAAAACTACGGCCGGATAACTCATGTCTTGATTATAACTAACGAAATAACCTGTTCGTAGGACTGGTATTCAGCTAGTATTATGAACGTATCACACACACACACACACACACGTGCACACTGAGATAGAGAACCAATTACAATACCGTATTTCCAGACGTAGACGACGTATTGCACAAGTGTAAATCACCAGGTAATGAATTTTTTTCCGGGTGTAGAAGACGTATTGCACTAGGACATAGTGTGAATCACCAGGTATTGAAATTCCTTCCAGGTGTAGAAGATGTATCACACTAAGACATAGTGTGAATCACTGGGTATTGAAATTCCTTCCAGGCGTAGAAAACGTATTGCATAGAACACAGTGTAAATCACCAGGTATTGGAATTCTAAGTGTACCAATCGCATGGAACTTTAGTGACTCGTACTCTCTTCAATGAATACTCCATGAATCTGGCCTTATGCCGGACTCAGCTCGATTCAAGATTTCTTTTATAATTACAAGATCTAAACGAAAGAGTGCAGTGTCATTTTCACCGCGAAGCTCTTAGTTTCTCTGAGTGTTTAACAGAGAAAGAGTGTGTGTATGAGTGTGTGTGAGAGAGAGAGAGAGAGAGAGAGAGAGTGTGTGTGTGTGTGTGTGAGGGTGTGAGAGAGGGGGTGGTTGATCGCATCACCCTGTCGTCTGAGCCCAATGAGTGAACAGGGTTAGTGAGCAGGTTGCTTGGGTCGTGACTCGGTCATAGTGCATCAGCCCCGATGGAATTCAGTCAGCCTGTCATACAGCACAGAGAAATCGTCTAATTGCGTAAAAGAAAATGTGTTTGGAGAAAAAAAAAAGGCCGCCTGTCCTTAAAACAATGAATCAGAAACTGTCAAACAAAACTGTCAACATAGGTTTCTCCAGTTTTCAAGTTGATCTGGCAGGCTGGCTATGTATGTATCGAGCGCGCAGACTGCACCAATGAAACTAGAGGGCAAAAAAATTCACATCCTTATCATGTCGACAAAAACGCTTTGAAAAATCTACCCATAATAGCTTTTTTTTTAGAGTGGGTTAAATTTGCAATGTAACTTTATGCTAAATTGATCCCTTAGTTTGTGTCTGTTTTGGGCAAAATTCAGACTTTTTTCTAGTGATCACTGCTCACCATAATGCAAGAGAAGCAACGTATTCATTGATCACCCCTTTTTCCAATGTTTAAATTGATCACCCTAAACACAGCATGTTGCCAAAAGACGTTGGTCAAGGTTTCTATTGAATAACTAATCTGTTGGACTTGTTTCTTTCGTAATATTTATTTATAAAAATGTAACGCAGTGTTGTGAGTATTTTTGTTACTACAGACATCCCCCGTTTTTCGCTTTCATATGAAAGGCAAAAAGTGAAAATATCGTCCAGCGTCTGTTTTGCAGCGAGCTGTTATAGAGACAGTGCGCAACCTCGCCCCCCCCCTCTCCAACACTAAAGTCTTCTTCTCCACCCCCAACCTCAATCACCAACGATTCAGTCTAACAATTTTCGGCGTCTGGAAATGCCAATAAAAATTCCCATATAAATTAATGGTGATTGTTTTTTTCGTTTTACACCATCCCAGTTTACGGAAGGTTGTGTGTGTGTGGGTTTTTTTTTGTTTTCTTTTACTGGAACGTTTTACTTTCGGATAGCGGGGGAAACCTGTATTTAAAGTTAAATTGCAAGGAGTTACGAGATGACGTAAATGTTACTTGTACGGGAAACAGAATCATTATCTTCATTGTCAACCTTGACAAGAGTCATTAAGAAGACTTAAATTCAACAACAATTGGAGAAATCTCTGAGTTCTCCTCTCTCTCTCTCTCTCGCTCTCTCTGCATGTGCGTATATTGCGTATGTGCTTGTGTGTGCAAGCGTGCGTCTATATTTGTGCGTGTGTATGCATCGTGATGACGAAGTTGACATTCGCGCCAGGCAGTGCAATGTCAATTTTAAAGTGGTTTGGATCGGTGGTTCCCGAGAAATCTAATTTTTAAAAAAATTGAAAAAAGATCATTCTGCACAGTTTCTATAAATTATATCGTTTGATGTCTGCTCTTTGAAATTTTCTCAGTTTAAATATAAAGTATTTGAATAAGCGACAATGGAGAGAAATGACCGGAATACTTCGAAGCTGTAGTTTCGTACGAAGGACGGGGCAGTTGGTGTTCACTTTGGAAAGGCATGAATCCATCTATGGATAAGATAACGAATTTAAATGCCTGTCCTGAATTTTAAACACATAGTACGAAAAACGACAAGACAGGAACTGACACACAGGCGTGTCTCACTGCACGGGCACACTGGGCAATTGCTCAGGGGTCATCTGATTTTAGGAATCCCAAAATTCAATTTGGAAAATAAAAATTGAGGTACATATTAAATAACAGACAAGGAGAACATTCTGTAAACCTGAATTTTCTGCTGTGAAAAACCGCAAATTTCCCAGTTGAAAAACTTGATTTAATGTGTTAGGTGGTTCGGGGGTTAGATTACTTTGACCGGGATCCTCAAATATTCTTGAGACGGCCCGGCTGACATATAAAACGTGGGGGATATTAGAAAAAAATGTGGATGCTAGTCTCCCTCTCTTTTCTTTATGGCTCGTCACACTCGTCAACCTGTCTTTTTTGAATATATCATGTATTCATTGCATGGACGACAGTATAGGATAAATAAGAACAGCAAGTGTCTTAATTATGTGGGTCGCAGCGAGCGTCTGCAACCCAGCTGTTACGAAGAAGAAAAGGACTGGTAAAATGGAAAATTAGTATTTGGACAAAAAGGAAAAGAGGAGAAAAAAAGGAGGAGGAGGAAGAATCAAAAGAAAGTGAAAAGAGAAAGAATGAGGCAATTCGAGGAAGAGGGGGTGAGACTGGAACGCAAGAAGAAAAAGAGGGAAGAAACAATAGAAAGAAAGGAAATGAATAAAGAGAGAAAGAAAGAATGAAGCTATTCAAAAAAAAAAGAAGGAACTAGAGTGAAAGAAGAAACTAGAAGGAAGCAACAAAATAAAGGAATAAAATAAATAAATAAATAAATAAAGAAAGAAAGAAAGAAAGAAAGAAAATGAAATAACGCTTTTCGAAGAAGTGAAGAAGAAGCTGGAGCGAAAGAAGAATGAATAAAAACGAAGTTGTTAAGAAGATTATAATCAGGGGTTGAGATGCTTGGAAAATAATGATTGAAACCCAAAGAAAGAGAATTGAAAGGGGTCAAGGAATTAAACCAGAAGGAAAAGGCACGTGAATGAATGCAAGAATAAATAGAGAAAAGAAAAAAGCCGACAATCCTACTAAAAAAAATCACAAAAAACTGGAAGCAGTACCCTGCTGTGGAGCTATGGTCAGCAAGCTAAGCTAAAAAAAAAAACATAGCTACTTAGTAATGAGTTTAGTCTTTATTTCCAGCCCGTCATCGTGAAAAGCTAAGCTTAGTGAATATTCAATAATCCAGTTGTTAAGGGTCATATATGGTCAGAATCATGCAAAATTATGAAAATCCCAGCAATGAACCACGATATATGGAGATCAATAAAAGAACAGGGACTTTTGTTTGGACGGTGATCACTTAAAAGTCTGAATTAAAAAAAAACAAAAAACATGCTGGCGCAAAAGGGTGATCAATTCAGCATAATCTTACATTGTAAATTGACCCCCCTAAAAACCAATGGGGGGGGACATAAAATCTTTTTGTTGACATGATAAGGAGTAAATGTTTCAACCCCCTTGCTCCATTGGGCGCGGCTTAGCAATCATTCGGTCGTGATTCCAAATCCCGATCAAGAAGTGTTAATTTCATTTATCTGTTTGGTTTAACGTGACCGAATAGACGATCTTTGACGAGTTTATCCCCCCCCCCCAAAAAAAAATTAGATGAGGATTGTTCTTGTTCTTGTTCCGGGGAGAAAATAAAGTCAACCCCAACTTTGACTAGGTTTGACGAAAGATGGAAACTGGAGAAATAGAAGCGGGCATAAGAGTGGAAGAATTTGAAAGAAAATAAGGAATGAAAATAAAGAACAAGCGGAGGCAAAAATAAGCAAATGAATGAAAAGTAAAAAAAAAAGGAGAAAGGAATGAAAGAAATCAATCAACCAACCAACACACAAACAGACAGACAAATAAATAATTGATTATGGGAATAAAGAAAGGAGAGGATGAGTAATATAGTAGAAGATAAAACGAAAAACTGAATGACTCAGTTCCCTGGCCCTATAACTTGTAATCAGGTCATTCATCTTCATTCTCCCGAGTTATTTCAGCTTCAGACACAACTTCACACTGTCTGCCGGCGGCGGCAGCAGCGACGAGGGTCCTCGACCAGCGTCACCCCCATCATCGGCGGCAAAACCAGAGGATCTAGCCTTCAGCTGTAGAAAGGCTTCCTACGTGCAGACACATGCAGAGAAATATGCGCATGCGTGTTAATATTTGAGAGAGGCAGCCGATTTTGGTCAAATATTGCTTACGACAGGCTTACAAACGCACCTACGGGCGAATGGCATGCGATTTAC
>OY735219.1:38309976-38314976 GCA_963457665.1 Thysanoteuthis rhombus | reverse complement strand
CGAATGGTGGATAACCGATGGACATCCCCTGAGATCACATGCAGAATCGAGGCAGGCAGAATATTAGATGGAGAGACGAGCTAGACAAATTCAGAAAGTACTGACTCCGCGACGCCCATGATAGGGAAGTGTAGCGAATTCTGGGGAAGGTCTATGTCAAACGACGGACGTTAAAAGACTAATGATGATGATGATGATGATGACGATGATGATGATGATGATGATGAGAGAATTTAGCCGGAAGATGACATAATGTCATAGAAAAAAAAGAACGCACACTGCATGCTTCTCAGTTTGCGGATCTGTCTCTTGGTTAGGTTGCATGTTTTAGCTCCATAGGTGACTATCGGGAGGATGCGTTGGTTTTATACGGTTGTATACTCTTCTTTTTAGGATTAATGGGATCTTCTTGTTTTTGAGGATTGAGCTTGCTCTGCCGAAGACTTGCCATCCTAGAGTGATTTATCGCTTGATTTCTTCTTTTGTTAGTTTCATGGAGATTCGTTGTCTTTGGTAGATGTAGTGGTCTACTTTCTCTAGTCTTGCATCTTCTATTTTGATAGTTGTGTTTTTATTTCCGACGTGGTTGTTGCACACAACCTTTTTTTTTTTTGCTGAAGTTCATGGGTAGGCCAAACTTCTTGCTTTCTTCATTTAGTTCATCTAGCATTAGTTGGAGGTCGAGTAGGTTTTCTGCAAAAAGGACGATGTCGTCTACAAATCTGAGGTTGCTCAGATATTCGCCGTCTATTTCGATTCTTCTATTCTTCCAGTCTAGGTTTCGGAAGATCATCTCGAGGCAGGCTGTGAAGAGTTTGGTTGAGCTGGTAACGCCTTGTCTTACCCTTTTTTGTAGCTGAAAGGGGTCCGAGTCTTTACGTAGCCTGATAAAGGAGCTGCTGTGTCTGTATATATGCTGCTGTGCTCTTTCTTATACAGGGTCTACGCCTTGTAGAGTGATGGCCTTCATAATTATTGGGATCTTCGCAAAGTCGAAAGCCTTCTTGAAGCCTATAAATGCTACAGCAAGTGACATTTTGTATTATGCTACTTTTTCTAAGGTAGCATCCAAGATTCAGATGCTGCTCTTTAAGGCAACCAGGGAGACTCACTCTCTCTCTCTCTCTGTGGAAGATCAGAGCATAGAAATGTTACCTTATGCCGGACAAGCTTAGCTTTATATCTATCCGCACACACATGCAATTCATCCTGGAGTAAAATGAATTTTTATGTGGAATTGATCTTACTGATAGGGAGACTTACCCAGCATCCTCCTGAAACGCTCTGCTTTTATGGGGCACTTGTGATGCATTGTCAAAATTACAGGTTGGAAGATAGAAGAAACGTCAACGAAGTTAAATATAAAAGATTGATTTTAAAATATGTATGGAACATTTAAGTGACAGATAGAGCCCGCAAAAAAATTGATGTCGGTTCAAAGACCATCCCTAAAAATCATACAGAATGGCAGCTCAAAACTGACGTATAAATTGTCTCAGACAATGGTATGTTTGACTACAACTGATCAGTGCATGACATCAAATACCCCTATGAGGCGTACAGTGATATCAACAAATCATGCTCAGGTGAAGTGAAAGAATGTAAAGACCTCAATACCCATCCTATACCTCCACAATATCTCCTCAAGGTAATGTATTGAATGTAAATAAAAACTATATTGAAACAAAAAAATTAGATAAAACTACATTGAAATTAACAAAATAAATGAAAACTATTGAAACTAATGGGCCATAACAGCAACCAACAGATTCTAAGACTGGAATGTGACAGAGACAATAGTAACCAAGCGCTATCCTAATCCTTTGAAAAGGATGTAGCCTTTTGCTTAATGTTTATGTGTTAAACTGGCCACGCATCTACCAACTTGAAGTTTCCATTATTAGTTATAGATTTCATAGTCAGTGATATTATAGCTACTAACGTATTGATTTATTTTTTTGCCTGAAATAAACACTGTGTGAAAGAACCGAGACGAGTCGGGTACATTTCCAGGATATCTTTTCGACAAAACAAAAAAAGTTTCTTGAATCAAGTAAGTATACTGAGAGACAAACTAAATACATTGCAGTGTAACAAATTAGAGTAAATTTCTTCGAGTTTGTCAACGGAACATTTTTCAATGCAGAGACCAACTTATGGAAGACTCCGGATTAACTCTTTTTTTTTTTCGAGGAAAAAACACGAGCAGTTGTAGTTCTGTTCCACAGGCGATAATATCATTACACACCGAAAAGAGAAAATTTTACTTACTCCAAAACGGGTAAATGTACTTTGAGGCAAACTAACAAATTTAGGTGAAACAAATTAGAGTGTTTTTTTAAAAGTTGGTTTGACTTTTTGTGGTGCACGTTGCGTCATCATTTTTCTTTTTTTCAAACAATGATATTCACTTACATATATGACTGGAGAGGTTGCACCGTTCCTATTGTTTTCACTTCATCAGTAAGAGTCTTTTTTTATAAATTCGTTCCCTGCCTGACCCCTTTTATTCTGAAAGCAATGCAAGATAGATGACTGGGTAACATGAAAGACCTAAATTGCATTAATATAGTGACTTGCCCGTTACCGACAGTTGATGAATGGTTAATACGACTACAGTGTTGCCAATGCATACTTTTTTTCGTGCTAAATAGACATCGAAAAGGCATTGAAAAAAAAAAAACTCCAATAAAAAGCACAGGAGAACAATGAAAGTCTTTTTATAGCCATTTTGATAGTTGAAAACTATGTTCTTAATTTTCCTAAAATGGCCGGAAAACAGAAGAAAAATTGGCTTGAATTGCTGAAAAATAGTGCTAAAATTCGCCAAATGTACAATTTTTGCGTTGCCAACATTGAGAGAGAGAGAGAGAGAGAGAGAGAGAGAGAGAGAGAGAGAGAGAGAGAGAGAGAGAGAGAGAGAGAGAGGGGGGACTGACAGACACACACACACGGTCGTTTTCGATATTTTTGGCAACTGTTTGGATCTGAGGAATAACTTTTCTTATTAAGAAAATGTATACATACACAACGGTAGATCAATAAGTCAGTAGCCTGATACGTACTTAGCTGAATTTTTAACTGAAATACAGTTCCCAGAGTATGACTGTTCCTACCCTGTCGTGTCTGCTTTAATATTCCTTTTGAACTAACTTCCTGTGTTTACATATTGATTATAATTCATGCTGTTGTTGTTCCCCCGTGTATTTGTAGGATCACCACAAACGAGTCTGGTGGTTATCGCACCTTTCTCATCGCAGACCCCCAGCACTTCAGTGGTCAAGGCAATACTAATTGCTCGTATTATTCTGAAAGTACTATCATTAATTTAAAGTCATTATTGTAGTATTATTAATTTGATATCAATGTATTACTTAAATCAACATTTTGAAAACTTTTTCTATGTTCCTGGAGGACTAATGTTATTTTCTGATTGTTTACGTCTAAAAAGGATAGAAAATATCCATCATTCCCTTCCAACTTCACTTTAATGATCAGAATGGTGATAGTTTGAAATTTACTTATTTTCTGCAGGACAATCCCATTAAGTAAGAAAGAGTGTTTCTCCGTTGTCTGTAGAAATCTTTCATAATCATGTCAGATGAATATCATGGCCCCGATGATTATCCTGGTAACAAAAGTTTTAACGGAACAACTAGGAACAGAAAAAAAATACGTTGCATGGTGTAATTAATCTAATATTGCTATCAACTATAGGAATAATGATAAACTAGCATCCTCATTACAATCTTTGTATTCCCAATGTTATTTTTTACACAAATGTCGTCGTTACAATGATTCGTTTTATCATTCTATGGTTGTTATCACAGCATCGAAGATAAGTTCAATTGCTCTTACCAATATCATTATCATCAAGTGTTCTGCGATGGATATCATATAACGGTATTGTGGTCATAGATTATTGAAGTTATCATATATCAGTAACAGAAGCAAACATCAAGTTTTTCCCCGAACAAAAGCCGTCAGAGAAACGTCGTTTGTTTTTAGTCCACACCGGGTGCCCCACTACAGTGGCTTTGTGTCAAATTAAGCAGTATATACACTGTAAGTACTGAAGTAGAATATATTTGACATTTGCTAAGTTTAGTGGGCACCCAGCGAGGATCGAGCTCATTATACGAAACCTCACCCAGAGAAGATTCCGGCCATCCACTGACAAGCTCAAACACAGTCCCACTCCGCCCACTTGCGGCGTAGATAACTCCATCACTGAAAGTCTCTCCCCTTCATTTCCCCAATCTTGCTGAAAATGTGGGGTCATTCTCTTCGAAATAGCCGTGAATAAATACCTATTCAACCGATATATTTTTTCCCATTGTCCATAAGAAAAATCACCATTACGTCGGATATAACTCGTCCATCCAAAAATCATGTACATATAAATATATAAATATATGTAAATCGAACCTGCGACCTGTAGGTAGCCGCTTTAACATGTCATCGCTCTTTTTATTGAGCTCAACAGCCACCAGTAATGCGAAGGCCCAAATAACAGCTCTATCTCAAAATTCTCATTTTGTTCATTCACTATTTGTTTCTCAACGCAGACAATCATTTTATCAAGAAATGTATACAATCTGACGGAAATAATTATAAATTCTATTTGAAATGACCAACTGTCACCATCTTAATCATACGTTGCAATGTGTTGAGGGACAAGAAAAAGTTTTTCATCTGTAATATTGAGATCTGAGCTTCAAATGAACTGGTCTCCACTAGGTTTCCTTGACACGTTCGTCTATTTGATGATTGATCAACGAAATCAAGGTCCAATTTGGCAAAATAAAGGTAGAGAGTAAGGGTTAATAAAGTACGAACTGATCAGAAGAGCCAGATATATGGGCGTCTGCGAGTGAGTGGGTGGGTGGCAATTGGAGCACTTGTCCCCACCACCCACGGAATTAGGCCTTCTCACCCAGGGTGGGGATGTTCAACGGTTGGAACCTTATAGTCAATAAAGGATTATGGCGAAGTACAAT
>OY735219.1:38279976-38304976 GCA_963457665.1 Thysanoteuthis rhombus | reverse complement strand
GGTTATCGCTTCTGGTGATGGTCGTGCATCTAAAAAAAAATGCATTACAAGATAAAAGCGGATGTTCCAATTACGTATTATTAAGATGTATCCAGACGAAGATTTGATTCAAACTTGTTGTTTGTTGTATACAACAGAATCAACAATGTTTGGACGGTTACAACAGAACCGCGCTCTTTGCAACATGAGTTGAGAAGAAGGCTAAATACAGGGGTCGGCCAAAATATTTCACTGATTTCACTTTTTGTACTTGTGGACCACATAAATATTACGTAAAACAATGAAAAACCTATTTTAATGCGTTGCAGATCATTTCATATGTTATTCCACAATAATTATTCGTGAAGTTGGACATTACGGAAGGGCTGCAATTGCCAGACCTTTGCTTTCGCAAATCAACCCGAAACGTCGTAAAAAGTTTTGTGAAGACTATAATGGACAATGGACCAATGGGCGAATCTTCCTTTACATTATTTCCATATTCTGGCGTTTATGACTGGAAGCAGACTAAAGAGGCTTATGATCCTGAGTGTCTCATTCCAACGGTTATGCTTAGAGTCAAATCTGAGATGATTTAGTCGGCCGGCAATACCATAGAATTCTCTCTGTTCAGCAGTGAACTTCCAGGAGTATCTGTCAATTTTGACTGACCAGTTGCATCCCATAGAACAAACACTCTTTCCCAATGAGCGTGCCGTCTTTCATGATGATAATGCACCCATTTACAGCACAGGATTTGTTAAAAACTGGTTTAAAATGCATGAAAATGAACTCGAATGCTTGGATTGGTCTTTGCAATCACCAGACCTTAATATTATCGAGCATTTGTAGAGTCAATTGGAGTAGCAGCTAAGAAACCGATATCCTCCACCAACGTCCCTGGAGCAGATTTTGCTCGAGGAAGGGCTCAGAATTCTTCTAGATACTGTCTCAAAGCTGTATGAATCAATTCCTCAACCCATTGAAGATGTTATTAATGATTAAAGAGGGCCAACTTCACAGTAAAAATATTTTAAAATTGGTAATTAAAATCGTGTTTCCATTATCTTGTCCAACACCTGCATTTATACTTTGATATATATATATATATATATATATATATATATATATATATATATATATATATATATACCAAAGTACGAATCAGTAACACAATATTCGATGTGTGATGAGTTTATTTCCTAAAATGCTCGACACTTCAACATTAAACATCAAGTCAAGTTTGAGAGCTTAAAAATGATAGAATATAGGATTCGCTACACACTGAAGAAGCCCAAACAGGGCAGTTTTCAAAGAAATGACCCCGTTGTTTAAATAACAATGATATTCTTGATCTGGAGACACCGTTCATTATATTTACATAGGAATATTCATATTATATTTGATATGGTCCTTCATATTTTGAATTCCTTGGTAAGCCCTCCAGTGACCCATCACCATGCATGTAGGTCTCGGCCAGGATGGCCAACCTATAACATTCCATTCACCGATGTATTTACGCATGAGTTCAGGCACACGATACCAGTCTTACACCCAATTCAATTTTGATATAAAATATGTCAATATAGATATATTTAGCATTTCTACATGATGTAGTGATTTAATATAGAAACAACAATGAGACAGTTTGAAATGTTTTGATTTCGACAAGGTTTTAATGTTTGGAGTTGAATCAATTACTGAAAGCAACTGAGAATTTTTCAAATTTCAATCTGTCAGACGCGACCTCGTTTTTTCTCTCTTTAATTCATTGATGAAAATGCTTGTTCTCATCTGTACGTTGTTCTGAAATGATAGTTATATTTCTAGGCAATTGATCTTAATCCTTTATAAGGCAATCTTAGAATTGTTTTAGATCTCAAAATAACCTTTATGTATCTTAAATTAGACTTAATTTCAAGATATTTTCAGTTGAAATTATTTTCTAAAATGTATATTTTCATGCTGATTGTTTGTAAATAAATACTTTGTTGATTGACGCTTTGGCAACGGTAGAAGTACACTATTTTTAGACTCAATTTAAGTGATTATATATAGTTGCATAATGTTCACCGGGTAATGATCGCCAGAAATGAATCATATCAACATTATTCGGAATTGAGGGAGTTTCATTAAATTTGATTTTCATTAATGAATTTGTTTTCAAGTCAATAAGTTCCATTTGTATATTACTAGATATTTTCATGATTTTTGTTCATTAAGTAGATGCGAATACGTGATCCTCTTCTTCAAGGAAACGACTTTCAAATGACTCCTGATTTTTTGTTTCAATGTAATCGTAAACTTGTCATTATCTTCAGCACATTCATTCTGCTTTTTTAAGCGAGGTAACTGGTTGAAGTCTCCATTTTCTAGTTGAGAGATGAACAGTTTTAATTTCTTCTTGAATGCATTGATATCATTCCTTTAGTTAGGAAACAATTTGCCCAGCAGTTTCAAATTCAGATCATCGAGATGGTTAGTTACATCAACTAAGAATGTTCGAACAAATAGCCAAATCGTTATTACAAAAAAGAGTTCATTTTTCTCCTCCAGAAAATTACGGACAGCATTTTTCAGTATCCAAAATCTACTTGAGACTTATCCTTTAGAGAGTCAACGCATTCCACAATGGAGGAAAAGATCACCATATTCCGAATCTAATATTTAACAGTATTCTATGAATTATCGTCTGCAAAATCCTTTCGCTCAAATTCTGATCACGAATTTCAGAACTGTTAGCATAATATGCTACGTTTAAAGTTTTTTTCTTACCAAACGACTCTTGATGTATAATGCAGTCATATTTAGAGGGCGACCTAAAAGAAATCTTCTTGTATAGTTTTAGTCCCAACAGCTTTACTTATTTACCTTTACCATCGATGGAGCTGTGCCAGTATAAACACCGATGAGTTTAACGAAATTTACCTGTATTTACTTCCACAACTTCTTCAAACAAATATATTTTATCGTTTTTGACTTCTTCCTTTTCTTAATTACATAATTTATTTCGCAATTCACACCCAAGCGCTAGATCTAGTTTTTCTTCAATTTCTGTCTGATATTATGTCTTCTGGCGTCTATTAAGATTATGTATTCTATTAAGTGAGGGAGCGTTTTCACAAACAATGTACAACGGCGGTCCTGAAGAACTCCTAAATTAAAAATATTTCTCCACTGTTCATTGAATTCACGCTGACTGTAACATTGTTTTTCTATTGTTCATTTTCGTTTGCACTGAGATGGGTAGTTGAAAGTAAAAACGAGGTTCATTTTTTTTTTAAGTGCCAAACCGTGATGGTTAAGTCCCGTTGTCTGGTCGCCACTTTCAGACCCCCCCCCCTAAAAAAATAAAACGAACAGAATTTGAACCATAATTTGACAATATTTTGTCCCCCAAAAAGAAGTTCATGGCTCTCATTGATTGATAGCGCATGAAGTTTACCTAGGTATGTATTCATGTGAAGAAAACCATTAAAGTAATTGAAAAAAAAACAAGAACCTAAAACAAGCTGTTTCCAAAGCCTTGTATGTTTCATTCTTTATTCCTCTCTTGGCCCACAAGACATTAAAACATTACGGCTCGTCACCCAAATCATTGTCGACCCCTACGTAAGGCCTACGCCGAATTGAAAAAAATAGTCGTTAAAATACAACCCGGGGCGCAAATTTCAAGTCTGGCCGACGGCACATAAGTCACCTGCATCGGCCCTACATTTAGTAGTGAATCCAGTCCGTGCTGGATTTTGTAATACCTTTGACTTTGTGCCAAATCTAATTTACTCTTGGTAAATACACACACAAACACACACGTGCATACACACACATTCCAAGTGAAATGCACGCGAGCACTTTTTACCAAAACCTTGAATAAACACTTATGAACTATTTTTACCAAGTAGGTTAGATTATATTCAAACGTGTATAAGCTTGGTTCAGTCTGGCACGCGGCTTGAAGAAGGGAACACTCTTAAAGATCGAATTTTAGTATACCAACTAATAGCCGAACGGGACCATTTCGCTAATCATTGCTCTGTCAGATGCTATATATATATATATATATATTGTGGAATAATGGATTCGCTACACAAACATGTCTATGTTTCTGCCATTTTGGGCTTCTTCAGGTGAATGATTCGATTTATTCTGATAATTATAAATGCGTTATTTTTTTCATTTGAAACTCTATTTGAACCGGCATCCCGTTTTTACACGGTGAATGTATCAGTTGGCCAGCATAAATAGATTCGATTCCTGTAGCAGCCCATTTCTTTAATTGTTTATTCTATTTACGCTGTCTTGGCCAACTGATACATTCATCGTGTAAGAATGGGGTACCATTTCAAAAAGAGTTTCGAATGAAAATACTGCATAATTATTGTCGTATTATACACCCTTTACTTTATCATATAACTGTCGACGTTGAGAAACAATAGAGCAGATATAGACAGTGAATGAAGAAGGCAGGATTTAGTACGTAGCAGTTATTTGGGGCCTCAACTTACCAGCGGGCTGTTTAGCTCAATGGTAAGAGCGGCGTTGCGTCAAGACGGCTTCTTGTTGAACGCAGGTCCGTTCCTGCATCAGGTCATTTCTTTAATTGTTTATTCTATTTACGCTGTTTTGGCCATCCGACACATTCAACGTGTAGTAACGAGATGTCAGCTCAAACAGATTCCCAAATTTGTAAATATCTACAACTATATATTCACATAGCTTTATATACGTGTGTGTGTGTGTGTGTGTGTGTGTGTGTGTGTATGTGTGTGTGTGTGTGTGTGTGTGTGTGTGTGTGTGTGTGTGTGTATTCAGGGTTGTTTTATTTATGTTTGTACGTAAAGAAAATAAATGAAACAGAACAAATATGTGCGCGTCTCTATATTTATGGATGCAATTATCCATTTATTCGGGTTTGAAAAGATAAAATTCGGTAACGGACGTTGGGTGTCTGCCTTTCTGTCTGTCTGTCTGTCGGTCCGACTAGGTGTCTGGTGCTGGTAGGTCCGTTGAGTCAACTGTCGTTATCACTTCCATCATCACCATCACCCTCATCTTCGTTCTCTCAGCTTTACTTCCCTGTTTCTTTCTCTCGACTTCACGCCGTCTCTTTCTTTCTCTCTCCCCCTTTCTCTCTTACACTAATGCCTTTGTTTTTTTTTACCCTCTCTCTTCCATATCTACCCATAAACGTTTTTTTCTCTCCATCTTCCACACGAACTCTCATTCATGGCTATTTGATATGACTGTTCGTTCGAATAGCGCTTTTCTCCCCCCCCCCCCCGTTTCTAAGTTTTATTTACACTTTGGTAACGGCATTTTCGATTTTGTTCGTTAAAGACTCTCTTTGTTCTGCTCCGAAATGAGAAACCGTCAACCAAAACTGTCAACGTGAATATCATCACCAGCCATTTAGCGTTCGACACTGACCTTTCCCAAGATTCGTCATACGCCTCTATCATGGGCGTCACGGAGCCAGTATTTCCTAAATTTGTCTAGTTCATCACGTTATCTTATTTCATGTCTGCCGCTTAATTAATTTGAATATGGCTGGTTTGTTTACGTAATGTGCTGCGCGTACAGGGCCCCGTCAAAGGAGCTACAGGGCTGAAAATTTGAACATTTTCTCCTTATTATATGTAGAAAAACGTTTTCCTTTCATCTTCAGCTCCAACAGGCTTATGTGAGTTTATGCTAATATGGTCCTTAAATTGTGTCCAGCAGTGATCACGTTTGTTTTTAGATTTTTTCTAGACTTATAATGATCACCGCCCACAAAATGCGAGGGGAGTAACTTATTCATTGATCACCCCGTTTTCCTCACTTTTAATTGACCGCCCCCAATACGGCACGCTACCAGAAGACGCTTGTTTCTTTTCTTAACCTCTTGGTTAGTTTCCCGCCAATTTCTTTTCCTCTTATTATCAAGTTTTAACAAGTACTTCCTTCGTATTAATTCACCTCAGAGAACGAACTCGAAGAACGTTGTATGTATTTGATAGCGTCTCTTTGTTGGTCGCTTTGTTCGTCCATTCGTCTGTCTACATAATATCTCCGAAAGCACAGAATGAATTTCGATTAAATGCTGTGGGAGGTTCGGTAAAAGGGGCTAAAAAAAAGTGGTAAAATTTGGGGGCAGACCCAGGAATTATTTCCTGGTTGGAAGATATATTTTATTTATTTTACTTTTTAAAATTACATTTGACAATCCATGTAATATCACCAATGGTTATCAATGAATATCGATGAAATTCCGTGGAGGGATGAAAAATAGACCAGGGTCGGGGGAAAAGATAAAATTTTGGTGCGGATCCATGCACAATTGTTTTGTTTTCCCTACATCGTAGTCTATGTGTCCGAACCACATAATATCGCCCAAATCTCATGTTTGTCTACATGATATCTCCAGAAGTTCCGAATGAATCTCCATTATATTTTATTGAGGGGTAGACAATAAGGCTATGGAAGAAGTTATTGAATTTTGGAGCAGATCCATGTACAATTCCATGATATCATCACATAACATTTTGTTCTGATCGCGCTTTCTTCCGGACTCTTCTGTTCTGATAACTCTTTCTTTTGTGAATTGGTGCATAAATAATTGCGGTTTTTGTTATTTCAAAACTTGATGCATGTTTTAAAGTAACATTTTATTTAACTATGTTCATGTAATATACCATTTTGAATCGAGAACATCGCTCTGCTGATTTGAATGTTTTGTTTTCACTGTTTATTCTTGTTTATTTCAGACCGTCAAATTAAAGATGGAATACAAACAAAATCGAACGATTTTATTGTATGGGTTCAAAACGGAACTTAAATCAGCGGAGACTGCTCGCAATATCAACCAAGCATTCGGCCAGAGGACCTTCAACAAGTGTACAGCTCAACATTGGTTCGCAAAACATCGTAACGGAGACGGGAACCTTGAAGATGGAGAGGGTTGCGAACGTTCTTCCGTGATTGACGACCATTATTGAAGCAGACCCATGCACAACAACGAAGACGTTGCTGAAGAACTGAACGTTGACCATTCAACAGCTGTTCGACGTATGCACTAAACTGGAAAAGCAAGAAAACTCGACAAATGGGTGCCGTACGAGCTGTGTGAAAATAAAAAAAAGAAGTGCCGTTATAAAATCTGCTTTGAGCTTTTTTTGCGCACCTAAAACGACCCATTTCTAGATTTCATTGTTATCTGTGACAAACAATGGATTCTATACAACAATCATTGTGTACGTTGTTGCTCTTTTTTTTTTTTTATCCGAACCCATATTCTAGGGGGAAAATTGAGGGGATCTTTTTTTTTTCTTCTTGGGAGTTAAAAGTGAAGGGAAACTCTAATTTTCTTTTTTGGGGAAAAATACTAATTGTAGAATAGTTTCCCTTATTTATTTAGTTGCAAATATTTATGATATTAACTCGCCAACACAGTCAATAATTGAATAACCGTAGCGTCAGAATTTGAAGTCTTGTAAGAAATTCCATCGGAGAATAAATATGGTCAGGATAAATTCTATTTATGACATCACTGGCGTTTCCCACAGGAAAAAAAAATCTAAAATAGGGTAAGAAAAAAAAAAAAACGCATCCAAAAACATCTAGATTCTTCAGAATCTAGATATTATAATCAGGTCCCCAAAGGTTCAAAGACTTTTTTTCCCCTCAAAATCAAAACTACATATTCAGAAGGGATCTGGTTCAGAACTGATTCCAATTGTGAAGTCTGTAGACAAAACAGTATGGCCAGGAACTCTGGAACACACAAACAAACCCATGAACACGCGCATAAATGA
Source organism: Thysanoteuthis rhombus (assembly GCA_963457665.1). Taxonomy (NCBI): domain Eukaryota; kingdom Metazoa; phylum Mollusca; class Cephalopoda; order Oegopsida; family Thysanoteuthidae; genus Thysanoteuthis; species Thysanoteuthis major. Next base: position 38,297,204 of record OY735219.1, on the reverse strand, counting down.
AAAAAATTAAAAAAACGAATAGAAGCCTTTCCCATCTTCGATGTATCATCATCATCAGTCTTTTAACGTCCGTCGTTGGACACAGACCTTCCCCAGGATTCGCCACACTTCTCTATCATGGACGTCGCGGATCCAGTATTTTCTGAATCTGTCCAGTTCATCTCTCCATCTTGTGTTCTGTCGGCCGCAGTTTCATATGTGATCTCTGGGGATCCATGCTGTAAGACGTGATGTCCATCGGTTGTCTTTCATTCTTGCAATATGGCCTGCCCATTGCCATTTGAGTTTTTTAATAGTTTCTATGATGTCACGGAAACCGTTTTCATCTTAATATACAGTGGTGTCTTGTGATCTGTCCATGTAAGGTTGAGCATGATTCTCTCATGCTCACGTTGCATACTTCTCAGTTTGTAGGTCTATCTCTTGGTTAAGTTCCATGTTTCAGCTCCATAGGTGACTCTCAGGAGAATGCATTGGTTGTATATTTTTCTTTTTAAGATTATTGGGATCATCTGGTTCTTGAAAGTTGAGCTTGCTCTGCCGAAGGCTTGTCATCCCAAAGTGATTCTTCGCTTGATTTCCTCCTCTTTTGAGGGTCTCATGGAGATTCGTTAATCTTTAAACCAATGAACTTTGATGTATACGGTTGTTCAATTCGATGCATAGGAAGTGACTTGACCTCGAGCTTAATGGTCGGCAAAGGTAGCCTTTAAGCGAATCACTCATAAACGCGAATACAATTCGTTTAAATGAATTCACTCGAGAAACGGATTTGGAAAAATATCTCAAAGCAGATAGGCCACGAAGTAGGCAGCTAGATTTCATTTCATTTGATCAAGAGCTCTACTTCTTCAGTGCGACGCGTTAAAATAGTTTTATTAGTTTTTCACACATTAAACGGCATTTTTTCAACGTAGAGAATAAAGCTAAAAGTGAAGGATTTACTTATATTCTTAATTTTTATGACGACTTTTTATGTTCATCTTTTGCTTTCAACGTTTTTTGCACACTGCCGTCGGGTAATCAGTCTGAACAAAAAGTGGCGATAAAAATCAACTAATGAAAAAATGGTAAAAGGTCGTCATAAAAATTTAAGAAAATAATGATTATTCATGAAACTTCATCTTAAAAAAAAACGAACAATACATTGAATACTGTAACTACCAGGATGTAAGTAAACGATCAGAAAGAAGGATGGGTTAAAGAGTGTTATTAGATCGTCTGCTTTCAGTTCAAGTCTCGGTGACCGAATTAGTATCGCAAGCGGGACTGAACAGTTCTTCACCTTGGCTTGGGGATGTGGTTTCAAATCTCACCAGAGGTTTATCCTATACTATCCGATCAACCATATTTGCTTACAATTGGTCTGAGCAAAGAGTTGCAATAAATTAAGTTAAAAGTAGAGTGAAAAGAAGTCATAGAAATAAGATGATAATAATGTATACACCAATGCAATTTTTTCCGAAGGTCCAATGTAGATAGTGATATAATTCGTTATTATTGGAGGTTTTTGAGCCTTCAACGGCAATAGTGTCTACCAAAGGAGTTGGATTAATTTACGAGTTTTAAGTACCAGTGAACACTTCTACAGTACGAACTGTTTCGTGTTAATTCAATAGGGTTAGTTATGGGGATATAAGAATGAGCTCAGTAGTTCGAACAACTCTTGAGATATTATATAACGTGTGCATTATGCATGCACTCTCACATCTTTCTATCCTTCTAGTTTCATCTTTTACATCTGCCAAAGAAGTTAGAGGTGGTATATGTATTCATCCAAGTTAGCCAGCCTGCCTGTCTGTTTATTTGCCTACATAATGCCTCAAAAACTTATCAATAAATTTTGATGACGTTTTGTGGAAAGGTAGGTCATGGGCTAAGGAAGTAATGACTCACTTTTGGGGTGGATCTAGGAATGTTTCTCGATTGAGAGAGATTTTCCAATGAATTAAGACAATAGTTCGATATATGGAAGTCGAAATTTACACTCACCTTTCTTGAATCGTATATATGTGGGAATTGATTTTTATGTAGTTTTTACATGTGTTCACGCATATGTCTGACGGGAAGTTTTCTCGTTCTCCAGTTAACAGACGCCATTAAAGAATGTGATAGATGTAAAAATACGTCATAAGCATTCACAAGCATGGGGTTATGGATTAAACATTTTTTTTCCGGATATAATTGATAGAATTCACAGTTTCCTTCCTAGCTGAGCCACTTATCCACGGTTTCCTTTCGATGCCCCCATATCCGTGGTTTCCATTTCAGTGGTCCTCCCTTATCCTCGATTTCCTTTTCTTTATTAAGAGTTTTTCATTGGAATTCCATTCTTGTATGTGCGGTGTTGACAGAGGTGTGAGCTCTCTGAGTGCTTTTTAGTTTTATTTTTCTCCTCATTTCTCTCTCTCGCCTCATCACTCAGGCTGCACAACCCGCTCTAAATTGTCTAAATATGACAAACTACAACAAAAAATTGCAATTTAAAACCAATGACTTCAACACAGTTAAATTTTTGAAATTCCAATCGCAAATTTTCCTGTTGTTTAATCTGTAAAAAGCCAAGAACCTGATTCCAATCTCATACAAAGTCTCTGTTCTCCCCCCGAGTGCTATACGCATAGGCCAAGGGAGCTTGAGCCACAGGAGCAAGGGTGCAATAGCCCCCTCCAAATAAATAGGGAGGGAAATTTGTAAATTGATATTTTTGTAACCAAGGAAGGTAGAAAGCAGTATTTCTTTCAAGTTACTTGTTGTGTGTTCCGTACTTTTGGGGTCAAGTCGATTGATCAAAAAGCCCCTTTTTATCGATAATTAGTACACGTGTTTTTAATCTGTGTAAGATTTGCTGCACATCAAGCCCTTTGTCCTCCTTAACTAAAGAGTTCCACCTTTACCTTGATAGTTGAATGAGGCTATCATCTAGGTCAGTAAACAATGATCTATTTGTTCTATAGTTGTCATGTTTTGTCGAGAATAACAAAAATGAAAACTGAACCCTATCTAACATCCATCAACCAAAACTTTTACCGAAACTGTCAACATAAGTTTCTTCAGTTTTCAAGTTGATCTATCCGTTAGTCAGTCTGTCAGGCTTGCTGACTATATATATATATATATATATATATATATATATATATATATATATATATATATATATATATATATATATATATATATGTATTTATGTATGTATATATATGCAAGTATCACACATACAGGTCCCGCAAATTGAGCTAAATATTTTCTCCTTATTATGATTAGAGAAAACCCCCTTTTCCCAAATTTACCGTCTAAGTAAGTTTTTAGTTGAAGGGAAGGTCAATTTGCAAAGTAAATTTTTGCTGAATCGATCTCTTAGTTTGCGTCTGGCAGCAGTTACGCTTGTTTGTTTTTTTCTGTTTTTAAATTCTGACTTTTTGTTTGTGATCTATGCTCAACAAATGCGAGAGAAGTAGCTTGTTAAGTGATAACCACTTTCTCCATGTTCTTGATTGAACGACCCCTACAAGGCATGCTGCCAAAAGATATTGGTCATGTGACGGTTTCTTATGAATGACTAACCAGACTTATTCAATTAATCGACCACATTAGTGATACAGCTTTTCATTGGACGTGATCATGATCTGGACAACGAACACTTAAATCAATTGTTATTGCTGGCCATTCATGTCATAATCTCCAACCATTTAGGACGTTATCGCTGGCTTCTCTCCTTTGTTGATGCTGAAATAGGACAAGCGATGACAAATTTTTAAACGTGCATTGATTTAAAAAAAAAAATATATCTGGTGGTGCACAATCTAAGATATTTGGTTTTCTTTTTTCTCGTCGAAAATGTTATTTACTGACATTTATGTAAGTACTTCTCTTTTATTTATCTAGATATTCTGTACCAACAGATTTTACAACCAGTGCATACAGTTACTGTTTATACGTTATCATCTCTTGCAGAGGGTGTCCATCAAGTATGGGACACTTTTAAAACTGAAATAGCTGACGAAGTTTTATTCACAGGTCAATAATACATCATTGAAAATAGGATATTCCAGAGGATCGTTCATTCCGTAAGCGACCCGTCGGCAGGCAGTTGAACGTCCTTGGAGGAGACTGAAAAATGGAAAAGAAAGGAATTGATGCCCAATGTGATTTTAGTCCCTGTCGCCCACCAGTATCTTAATGCACATGTTTCTTGACAGCAAAATGAAGTTTCCATTTGCTTTTGGGTTTAATTCACTCCAAATTTCTAACATTAAAGTTTTTGCCAACATTAAGCTGAAATTTAATAACGCATAAAATTATTTCAGTTATACATAAAAAAAAGATTAGCGTCTCAGTTTTCAACTAAATGTTAGTAAGAAAATGTGTCAGGTCAGGCTTTTACACGCATTCCCGCTATCGCACGCTCTTTACCCGGAAGGTACCTTGTGTGCGGTACCTGGCTTTCCTGTTGTCACATATAACAATCCGTGAGCAGCCGAGAGGAACTGGATACCCATTTGTAAGATTTCAAAAGAAAAATCATTTATTCGTTCATAATCAAATTATTTTATTTCGAAGTGAGATCACTAGAAGCCACTTTTATAAGACTGTTTCACAAGCTAAATGATTATTCTGATTCGGCTCCTCTCCACAAAACTTTTGAAATCACAAAAAAAATTGAACCTTCAAAGTTTGGAATGTCTACAATCCCTTCGATATTGAACATACTAAGAATATCTCATCTTATGACTGTTCATTTTGAAAGATTCCTCTCCATTTTGAAACTCCCCCTCGTTTTTACTTATATTATGATACTATGATCTCTGTAATTTTTACAAAGTAAACAGTTATCCGGACCAACTTATCCGATGAATCGGAAGGCAGAGTCAACAAGCAGTAAGAGAGTTAGCAAGTGAGAGCGTTTCTTTTCATAGGGAAGGGACAACTAGAAGTGATATGCACTATTTTTAAGGGTTAGAGAAAGTGACGCTGTCGGCACAATTTTGGAGTTTGTATTTGTGTAGATTTTTTTATACGCTACTTCCCATTTTACAGACGTGTATTTTCATACATGTAGTGTAGGGAAATGAAGTCTCCAAAACACCATACTGAAACTTTCAACAAATCTTTGTTGAAATTCCAAGATAGTGTCCACTTTTCAAAATGGCCTCCAACTTGATTTACATAAGTTGTTTGAAAAGCCAGAAAACCCAATATTTGTACAGATGGCATGATGTATCGTTAGGAAAAGAATTTATAACAGCGTAGCTTGTCGATCGGTATTTATTGTGCCGAAGAGATTACGGACAAATTCCAGCACAAGTCGACGAAAACCTTTTTTCCAATATATTTACATGTATGTATATACAAACCCTAATGTTTCCACAGATGACATGATTTTCTGAGCTTTCTTACAGCTAGTTTGTATTCAATATACAAAAGAGGCTAGTAAAGGTATCTTAGCATCATCATCATCAGTCTTTCAACGCCCGTCGTTGGACGTAGCGGCACACTTCTCTATCATAGGCGTCACGGAGCCAGTACTTTCTGAATTTGTCGAGCTCGTCTCTCCATCGAATATTCTGCCGGCCTCGGTTCCGCATGTTATCTCGGGGGATCCATGATGTGAGTCGCGATGACCATCGGGTGTCCGTCATTCGTGCAACATGGCCAGCCCGCTGCCATTTGAGCTTTTTAATGGATTCCATGATGTCGCTGACTCCTGTCTTTTCCCGGATGTACTGTGCTGTCTTGTGGTCTCTCCATGTGAGGCCTAGCATAATTTCTCATGTGCACTTTGCATAGTTCTCAATTTGCAGATCTGTCTCTTGATTAGGTTCCATGTTTCAGCTCCATAAGTGACTATCGGGAGGATGCATTGGTTATACACCCTTCTTTTTAGGATTAATGGGATCCTCTTATTTTTGAAAGTTGGGCTTGCTCTACCAAAGGCTTGCCATCCTAGTGTGATTATTCGCTTGACTTCTTCTTTTGAGGGTCTCATGGAGTTTCGTTGTCCTTGGTGGATGTAGTGATCTACTTTCTCCAGTTCTGTGTCTTCGATTCAGATCGCAGTGTTTTTATCTCGATGTGGTTGTTGGACATGATCCTCGTCTTGCTGAAGTTCATGTGTAGGCCGACTTCCTTGCTCTCTTCGTTTAGTTAATCTAGTATTAGTTGGAGGTCGTGCAGGTTCTCTGCGAAAAGAGCAATGGTGTCTGCAAATCTGAGGTTGCGCAGATACTCGCCGTCTAGCGACCTTAGGGATTTCTACTGAGTCGAACGCCTTTTTGAACCAACGAGCACATACCCATTAGCAAAATCTCAAACGAAACCAGAAATCTTATGCAAAAACGCAAAAATCTCAAGCCACCGACAACAATGAGAGATAGAATTGAAGAGGCCGGACTAAATAGATTAATCAAGAAAAAGTGAAGAGAATACAGAAGAAGATACACGACGGCAGTCATCAAATCAACTCTTGAAAGAGGTCGGGGCTTCAATGCTATAAACAAAGGCGTCAACTCAGGACGAAAGCAAATAACCAGCATACACGAGGAAAATGGAAACCTAACAACAGACAGAGACAGGATTGTCAAACGTGCCAAAGAATTTGACCAAAAACCTTATTCGTCCAAACAAGGACTACAAAACAATGGACAGGATACGCAAGACGTGAGCAATCAACTCGAGGACTTCCCACAAGTAACCCCGTGGGAGTTGAAACAAGCCATTAAACAGACAAAGAAAGGTACGGCCCCTGGACCAGAGAACATCACCATCGACCTACTATGAAAAGCGGGTAAGATAATCACTAGGAAACCGGCCGTCTTTTTCAATTTTGTCTAAAACACAATAAAGTCCCAGATGACTGGAACACAGCAATCATAATGCTTTTATATAAAAAAAGAAACCCGAAAGACCTCAACACCTACAGGCCTATAAGCCTACTCAACTGTATACAAACTTTTCATAAAAATATTCACCAACCGAATCACAAAAACACTTGATGAAAACTAACCACGAAAGCAAGCTGGCCTTAGAAGAAGCTACTCGACCATGGACCACCTGCATTCGATAAATCAGCAGAAAGAAAAAGCAGCAGAATATAAACTACCAACCGCCAAAGCATTTATCGACTTCAAAAAGGCGTTCGACTCAGTATAAATCCCTAAAGTCATCTTAGCATACACTGTTATAATTTAAAGTGGAAGTTACCATTGGGGGATGGCAACCAGGTTGAATTTTATCTAAAATCCATCCAGATTTTAAAAAACAAAACAAACGTTGCCAGTTTTTTTATGAACTTCAAAGGTGGCCATTTCAAAATCCAAATTGGACGACCGTGTATGTGAATTTCTTCTAATTAAGTCATCGTGCATGGATCTGTCCGAAAATTTGATCATTTCTTTTTTACAGTGTGGCGAACCCTCTACCAAAACCTTATGAGAATTGATAGAGATCTTTTGGACATATCGTATCGATAGAATAAAGAGCGCGACCACAGAGATCTATAAAATGATAAAACGAAAAAATATATCTTAATGATAAATGAATTCCTGGATCTGCTCCCGGACTCAAATGCTTGACCAACAATATCAATAATAATTTTCTTGTATGTTTTCCAGGTATCTTCTGATCAGTACCGTCAGTGTATTGTCACCTTCTTTATCTATAGAGGTATTGTCATAGAATCTTATCACCATCATTGTTTCATTCCCTGGGATGACACTGTGGCTAACCCATTTGAATGATGTGCCAAAAATAGCATGTGCAATGGGCCTCACATTTTCAAGAGCCCGCGCTAAATGCCTGCAAGCGTTAATTTAGAGCCCTTTTCTTCCTCTAGTGAATGCAGAGAGCATGTTAATTATATGTACTCGGTTTTTGAGAATAGATGAATGGGGATTTCTAACTAGAAGCAGATCTACATCAAGCGGTTTTAATCCAGCTCTGGCCATGAAGTATAGTCTATGTATGCAGAACTAAAAGTTCATCCGCCGTGACGACGCAGTTATAGCTCGTTTGTGTCCCGAAATAGAAGAAGTGATTGTTTACTTTCTCTTAGGACACGTATAGAAATTTATTCTGTGTTAAAAAATATGAGGTTACTGAGAACTATTAATGAAGTTGAATCGTCAACGTTGTCATCAGCAGCAGCAAAAGTAGAAGCTTGTAAGTGTAATACGTGGGTCTTACAGAAAAAAAATCATACCACCAATTGGATAAGATGCCTTTCGTAGAGCGATGGTTTAAAAGCTAGTTTTAAAGACTAGAGCTTTTGTGTTCAATTTCAACTTGTTTCCCCCTGATACAGCCTTGGAACCACGAATATCCGAAACTCTTATGGGGTCTTAAGCAAAATTTGATTTACGATAGACGAAGTTAACTTCAGTAGTTACAACTGAATCTCAAATGTTTTCTAGATATAAGGTATGACAGAGTAGCCTCCCTCTAAAAAAAATACTGAATTGGCTCGCTTGATGTTAGACCATAAAAAAAATCGAGGAATGTACTTATAATTAAGCCATCAATCCATAATGATTAGCCTTTGGTCGATTAATATATGATTTAATTGATTAATTACGTTCTATCTGACGTGGGAAGATATTAGTAAAAAATAAACCCTCATTTATTCTATCCTTGCTTTTCAATGTCTCTTCGTAGTTATTCCCCTTGCACCGGAAAGTTGCCTCAATTCATTCATAGATGTATACGTCTTTCTGATCGTTCACTTATATAATGATAAATTCCAAGCAAGAATCTATCTATCTATCCATCTATCTATCTATCAATCAGTCTATCTATCAAGCTGAAATATTTGAAAATGACAATCCTGTTGCGGTCAAATATATTCAATAACTGGCTATTTGGTCGTTTCGAATAAAATTGACAATTTTGCCCGAGAACTGTTTTAACATAGTCTCACAAGATATTCAATACTTGAATAATGTATAAGTATTTCATTATTCAGTAAAAATGAATTTTATTTCATTAATTTACTCCGTTATTTATAATCATTATTTGCATTTTCACACCTGCTGCCTGGTGGTTACCGCTGGAGACTGAGTGAAAGCAAGTCTCCTCAGGTCTCCAGCCCTCCTCTTCACACCTGTTCTCCACAGCAGTGCTATGGTTTACAGTTTCACTCGAATTGCCCTGTGGTTATCGTTGACAGCTGTGTGACAATAAGTCCCCTCAGGTCTTCAGCCCTCCTCTCCACACTCTCACAGTCCACATCAGTACTATGGTATAGTTTCACTCCAGTTGGACGGTGGATATCACTGACGGCTGACTGACAGTAGGTCTCCCCAGATCTTTGGCCTTCCTCTCATATCGCCCTCACCTATCACAGCAGTGCTGTGGTTTCTACCATCTCCACTATGCCCTTTTCATGACTGTTAGGCCAATGCAAACAGCTGGGGGTCATAGATCTCATATTTGCAGTATTCATGCTCTCTCCAGCAGTGCTGTGGTCTGTATAGTCTCAATCCTTCCTTTTATCCCCAGCTCCCCTAATCTTGTTATCGGTGTCTTTGGTATGGTTCCAAGTGCACCTTCTACTCCTGGTACCACCTCGACTTCCATGTTCCTAACCTTCTTAGGTCCCTTGCCAGGCCCTGGAATTTCCCAAGCTTTTCGCTCTCTTTTGCATTTACTCTGTGATCCACGGGCACAAACACGTCTTTCATTTGGCAGATTCTCCTCCTTTTGTTGACAATTACCAGGTCTGGTCTTCTTGCTTGGATGGGGTGGTCAGTTTGGGTGTCAAAGTCCGAGAGTAAAAACAAAAGTAATAAGGAATTATACTGGTAAAGAAAATATCAATGAACAAGTGTGCGATCGTACAAATAACAACAAGTGCCATCTACAAAACAAATGTCATAAATCGAATATTGTATACCAATTTGGAATATCAACCCCAGAGAAACCCTTAGAAACGAAATATTACATCGGAATATCAAAAACACCCTTCAAATTAACATTTGCCAACCATTTATTATTCTTTTCAAACGAAAAATACAAAAACCTTACTATTCACAGATTACTGGGACTTCGAAGACAGCAATGTCTCACACATAGTAGAATGAAAAATATTAAAACAAACAAACACATGTCAGAATACTGAAACTTGATGCCCTTTATGCCTCACTAGAGAATAGGTAAGTGTCACCTTCACTAAAATACTGACTTATTAAATAGAAAAAACGAAGTAGCTACCAAGTGTTGATATTGCCCAAAATTTCTACAAAAAAGCATAATTTAACATCCCACATACAGGTATAAAAAAGTCAATTACCATAGGTATTATAATCATAATTTGTAGTAATAGTAGTAATAGTAATATCATCATTATTATCATTATACCCCAAGGTACTATAAGCACAATTTAATCATATTGTCATAATTTTTCAGATATATAGAAGCCAACCCATCAAGAATGTCAAGGGAATTAAACATAAACAACTAAGGCCTTGTAAAAGTAAACCCTAAAACAAAAGGTCAGATGAAAATTTATATGATGGATCTACTGTAAATAAAATCATCACACTAAACTGGTGGATCACCAACATACGGATAAAAAAGAGTGTTTGGAACATATCAAATACAGACAACATCATTTATAACAAGCAATCACAATCCCACTTCCCCTACGGACGATAAATAAAATGAATGTACAAATACAAAAAGAGTTGAAAGAAAACAATCCCTGCAAAAATCACCAACAAATAGATCAACCAGCAAAACAAGAAAAAAAAAAGAAAAAGAAATTTAAATGAAATAGGGCGTTGTTTTCCACCGAGAAAACAGACCCACCTAAAAAATAGACCCACCCCGAAATACCGTCTGAAAAAGGAATCTGAATAAATCGAATCATTTGCCTGGAGAAGCCCAAATGGGCAGAAACATAAACGTGTTTGTGTGGCGAATTCATTATTACTCATGAACTAAGGGGGCGATATAACTTACATTGCAAATTGAACCAATTAATAAAATCCTATTCATGAGAGGAATTAAAAAAAACAATATTTCTTTGAGACATAATAAGAAGGAAATTTTCAAATTTTAATCCCTCTAACTCCATTGTTGCAGCTTGTACGCCTGCTACATACATACATAGACAATCAGTAAGTCAGCCAGACAGACCAACTTAAAAACTGGAGAAATCTAGCAGGAAAGATATAACTCCAGTAGTAGAGACTGACCGATGAATAAAATGATCTATCCTCGGAAGAGAACCGAGAGAACTCCTGTTTTCAATTAAGTGTTCTTCCAAATTCCTGTCTGCTTCTGATTTTCAGTCATGTGTCTCTCCCTGCTTTTTTGCCTCGAAGTTTTTTGCCCATTCCATGTGATCCAGGAGTCGAACCTTCAAACCAAGTGACTCGTTCATGACATGTCACAATAGTCGATGGAGAAGTGAATAGGCGAGAGTGCACAAAACTTTACACCATATGATTACTGAATAAATGTTTCATGAAAAAAAAAAAAGAATAATAACTTCACAGACAACGAATTGATTAAATGTTTCATGAAAAAAAAAGAAGAAAATCTAAAATTAATAGAGAAAATATAGATGCAAATAAAATCTTCCTGAATAACCAATCAAGCAGGTTTTCGCTTCTCAGTCGCTCAGCTGACACATCGCTGTCACAACAAAACCCACTTCAATTTCGTTCTCATTTGCCTCGGATATTAGAAGTAAAAAGTTAAGCAGATGAATGCCTGTTGTATGATACATATATATATATATGTACACATATATAAGTATATATGCATGACAGGTTATCGAGCCTTTTTCATTGGCTGCAGACATCCACAAAACCAGTCACAAAACCAGTCGTTAAAAATATTCTTATTGAAGAGACCTCCAAAAACGGATTAGCTGTCGGTCTATATGTGAGTGCGAATTATTTGACGTTTTTTGGATTTTCATCGTTTTTCCTTCGATAACCTGGTAGATTATATGAATGAAATCAATTATAAATTGTTAAAAAATATTTCATAGAAATTGACAAGGATATAGGGATAGTTAGAGTCAGATTAAGCAGGTGTGGGGTCTGCAGCACATCTTAAAAAGTGGACCCAAATCAAGCATTAATATTAAAACATACATTTTACAAAGTTTTCAATTTTTGACATTTTCTAAACAGCTGAGTAATCAGACATATAAGTCCGACATTTCAGTGGTAGTATTACTTGTTTGTTTTTTTGCTCCTTGTGCAGTGGCTATGACTTCAGTATCAAATATCATATTCATATAGAAATGTAGTATGTATGTGATACGTATAGGTATGTATCAAAGACATTCTAAACTCCTATTAATTAATCTATGGAACTAATAACTCCAATTAAAGATGATAATTGGCTTAAATCGCTAATGTTAACCAACCAATAAAAGTTGAAGGCAGTATTGTACTCAAGAAATGGACCATGTGTAAAACCACTGAATATGAATTGATGGATTAAAAGCTTTTAGTGCGGGGTCCCTAGAGATATAAAGAGAATGTAGTTTTTTTCGATTTTCATACACATGAATGTGTACGCTTAAAATACCAAAGACTGGAAGAATGACATCAAAATGACATAAAAACAAAAGGTATACATTGATTAATACGGTTAATTCGTTACAAAATGTTCCGTACTTTTTCAAAACCGAATATAAATATAAGATCTAATTATTATTGATTTTTTGGTTTCAGCTTATATTTAATAACATTAATTTGAATAGAAATACTTTCACCGTATGTAATATTGAGAACCACACTATGTATTCGTGTATGTTGTCTTTGAAATTGTTTCTCTGTAATGTCAAGTCCGTGCCTTAAATTTATTAACATTCACAGATTCATGCACATCATTCATATACGCTCCAAGTCATTAGTGGCTCGGCCTCTAAGTATAAAAATCTAACCACGCAGATCAGACAGAAGCAGTAATAAACATGAATATGAAACAAGAGTATCTATCTATCTATCTATCTATCTATCTATCTATCTATCTATCTATCTATCTATCCCAGTCTGTGTATATCTATCTATCCAGGGGCGTAGCTGATGGAGAGGGTGTGGCGGTTTTAAAACGACCCTGTGCCCTCAATGGAGTAGTAGTTCACTAACTGCAATTTTACTACCATTATAGAATGTCCCCAGGTTTTGAATCACTGCACTTAATATTGGGAAAGGACCTTGAAAAAGCCAAATACCCTCCACTGGGCCCCCAAATATCCAAGTATTCCCCACTATCTATCTATCTATCTATCTCAATCTTTGTATATACTTACTTCTCTGTCTCTGTCTGTCTGTCTGTCTGTCTGTCTGTCGGTCTATCTGTCTGTCAGTCTCTCTTTTTTTCTTTCTCCCTCTCTCTCTCTCTCTCTCTCTCTATCTATCTATCTATCTATATATATATATATATATATATATATATATATATATATATATATATGTATATATATATATATATATATATATACATACATATATATATATATATATATATATATATATATATATATATAGATATATACATAGAGAGAGAGAGATTGAGATATATATATATATATATATATATATATATAGAGAGAGAGAGAGAGAGAGAGAGATCTACGGGCCCCATGCATCGCTGGGTATGGTCGCAGGGACTCGGGGGTGCAATATATCTGGAGAACCCATCCAAATCAGAAAAAAAAATCTAAAAAATTCTTTAAAAAAAATAAAAACACAATGTAATGACACCTGGAAAATGAATCTAAAAAAAATTGAAATGTGAATGGGGTGCTTCGTAGGACTTAGCGCCGTCACTAATGTATCTATCTAAGTACGTTACACGTTTATCTTCATGCGTAATTCACTGATTAGTTCACACCATGACTTCAATGCATTGTTCTTGCAAACTAATAAGTTAGTCATTCAGGTCTTTAAATAACATGAACAAACGAAATTTTAGATTTTTAAGCATCTCGGTGAGAAGTTCCCATGTCTATTGTAATACTAAGTTGAATATTTTTCACCCTTCAAATAATTCAATGGGCGCTTGCACATATATATGCATGTGCGAGAGCATGTGTTTCTAAACAATTCCGATTTTTCTCCCCAATAAATTTATAAATATAGAGATGAATTTTTGTTTAGTTCACAATTTTTTTTCACGATCTTACGGTACTATGATAAACAAGCTTCACTTGATTATATTTGAAGTTAGAAATCTTCCTGCTATGCCAGTAATATCTTCATCAAAATCAGTTTTACCTGATTTTGTTTTATATTTAAATGCAGAGAGATCAAGTTCGATTATATTGAGAAATGCAGATAAAAAAGGTCTGGTTAGTCACTCAATAGAAACCGTCATTTGACCAACGTCTTTTGGCAGCATGCCGTGTTGAGTGTGATCAATTAAAAATAAGAAAAAGGAGTGACCCATGAATAAGTAACTTCTCTCGCCTTTTATTGAGCAGTGATCACCAAAGAAAAAAAGTCCGAATTAAAAGAAGAAAAAACAAATTTATATATCAGTTTAGCACAAAGCCAAACTGCAAACTGAACCCCGATAAAAAAAAAAACTATTTGGGTGGGGCAATTTTCGAAAATTAAGATAAAATCGTATTTTTCGTAGACATACTGAGTAGATGCTTAAATTTTCAGCCCTCTAGCTCCATTGATACAGTTTTAACATACACACATAGCCATACTCACTTAAAAAATGTATAAACGTATGTTCACACTTTAGGTGACAGATTTGTTTGACGGTTTCTAATAATGAATCAGGACTTAATGGGAATTTTATACACGTATTTCATCAACAGCAGTAGCAGCAACAAAACAACTTTTTAACGTACAAAAAATATCGATTAAAAAAATATATAGCACCTAGACCAGCGATGGATAACCTTTTTAGCCCAGTGTGTCGAAATTTCAGTTTTTTCAAATATTCCTGAATTGGGAGTGTCATTTACATACATAGTGATATTTCAGCGTTCGGTATATGATTATGAATAATCGTCTTATTTTTTCTAACGTACTTATTAAGGTAGAAAGTTCAACCAATATAACTCAGAATTTCTGCAAAAATCTGCATGAAACTGGGATAATGAAATGAAATTTTAAAAAGTCACTGTAGCTTTAATGTCTTTTCAAAGTTCGTTGCGTGTCACGGCACTGTATACCTACTGATGTACCTATGATAGGTTCGCTATTCTTGACTGAGATTGTGAAGCCATCAAAATATGAATTGTACTTGCATATTCGTGATCTTTGGGTCAGGACCTAATCAATTTAGTGCGGGGTCGAAGACATATATTATTAATCAAACAAATAATGCACATTAATATCTAAACATAAATATTTGTCTGTAATAGTAGGGAACCGTCAAACTCTCATCAAAATAGTCAACATAGGTTTCCTCAGATGGCAATTTATCACACCTGTAGGCCACATCGATGGAGCTAGAGGTAGAAAATTTCAACATTCTCTCCTTATGTCTTATGTTTTTTCTGAATTCCACCCGCAGAGGAAGGGGTCAATAAATAAAAGCTAAAATAATCTGTTACTTTGTGAAATTAAGACATCTGATCCCTTAGTTCGAAAATTCAGACATTTTAGTGATCACTGCCCAACAAAAGACGTTGATCACATGATGGTTTCTTTCGAGTGACTAACCATTATTTCGTTTTCCTTTGGATCTTCATATTAGAGTGTCCTATAAGCAGGTCCAGCTAAACCACGAGGCATTTGAGGCACAGGATTCAAGTCCCCAGACTGGGTGGGGCCACAGGACGAACTTACACGGCCCAGTGTAGAATAAGGCAAAAAAAAAAAAAATTATTTTTATATTGATACGGTGGTCGGCTCGACCCAATTAGAATCTCGCAGCCAATCAGTACGTAAAGTGGCTGTACCCCAAGGCCATGAAAAAAAAAATTCCCTACGTGTGTTAGATCATTTGGATCCACTCTTAAAACTAACCTGCTAATCAGAGAATTGGCAGTAACTTAAGGCCCTTGAAAAAAATTAATTCTTGTGTATCATACGCCCCAACCACAAAATTTTAGGTTTTAAGATCTGGGGGAAAAAAGTTCTCATTATACATAGATATATGTTCGCCTTCATTAAAGACAATGGCAGAATTAGGAAGCATGCCAGTCGCAATGGACATAGGAATGAAACAACATAAAAAGGTTTCATTCGACATTTGCAATATAATGCAGCAAGGTACCCGAGGAGAGCCAGAGAGAATGCAAAACCCGGCAAGGTAGACCACTACATCTACCTTAGACAACGAATCTCCATGAGATCCTCAGAGAGGAAAAAATCAAGCAAAGAATCACTCTGGGATGGCAAGCCTTCGGCAGAGCAACTTTCAAAAACTAGATGATCCCAATAATCCTGAATAGAAGGGTATACAAACTATGCATTCTCCCGATAGTCACTTATGGACCCGAACCTAACCAGGAGACAAACCTACAAACTGAAAAGCATGCAACGTGCACATGAGAGAATCATGCTCAACCACACATGGAGAGATCACAAGACAGCACAGTATATAACGGGAGTCCGAGATATCATAGAAATTATAAAAAAAACTTAAATGGCAATGGGCAGGCCATGTTGCAAGAATGACAGACAACTGATGGACATCACGACTCACAACATGGATCCCCAGAGATTACATGAGAAACCGAGGCCGACATGACGCTCTAAAGGGCTAATTGCTAAAAAAGAACTATACAAAATACACTAAAACATATGTCTGGTCTGTTGATGAACAGTGTTGTCATTTGGTAATGAAACCATGGATATAAAAGCTTAATCCGTATCCTAATATTACTTTTTATCAGATCGAACATTTCTAAGCATGTTTGATTACGTTTCCAAACAATTTATGCAATATTCAGGCTTTCATTCAAGCCTGCTGGACAAATAAAGCAGAATGAAGTTCGAGATATCTCGCTACTCAAATGATAAAACTGCAAATGATATTATCGCAGTAATTTTTCTTTCATTCCACTTGAAAGGTGGTTTTGTTCTTGACAATCCGTACCATACTACCATTAAACAAATCGCGCCTGCTCTACACTTCCTTGATAACCATAGTTCAATTGCTCTATATTTAGCTAAGAGTTTATTCTGTCTCCAACTCATTCCTGCTCTGTACCATGTGGGTAGTGAGGCTACAAAAATCAGAGGAAACTTGAATCAATTCTGAGCCAGGTATTTACTGAATCAATGTGCAGGTATTGGCCCAAA
>OY735219.1:38249976-38274976 GCA_963457665.1 Thysanoteuthis rhombus | reverse complement strand
TTTCCAGTGGAAATTTTATCAAAAGACAATCTCCAAAGGTTATGGCCACATGCCATTCCGATGGCCGTACATAGACATATTCTTCTGGATTGTCCACGAAAAGAGTTTCTATGATTTCACCCACGATAGATATGAAAGAAAAATGGATTTGAAATTAGTTTTCCCCTTATCAAATTGTTTGTTTGAAGGCTTGTATTTGCCGTGTCCTGCTAATACTAAAAAGTTCCTGTCTTTTAAATATGATCTGAACACCTGCAGTACCAATAGCTATTCGCATAAGCACGAGCAGTCGATGCCATGGCAAAAAAAAATTGCTTGCGAAAAATTGAAAAATATTTTCACATTTGCCCCGCGTAGAGTCCCCTACATGAATTGAATATCGGACACCACATTCCGGTATTTCATAAGAGATCACAAATTATTCTTTCTTAATATTTCTCAATTCTTTGGACATAAATATTTTGATTTTTTTTCAACATCTCTGAATAGTAATTGATGATCAATATATATATATATATATATATATATATATATATATATATATATATATATATATATATATATATATATATGCCGATTAATGAGTCCTAATGGTGTATTAACACGGAAGTGCTGAAACGATGACTGGTCAAAAGGCATCAAGACAAAAGATATCAGTCAAAAAGACCACTGTGTCGTACAAACTACTACAAGTTACTATTGCGTTCGGTCAAAATGCATGACACAAAAAACAACACTGTACTACAGATATTTCAACTGAATTTGTTCTTCAATCAAATATTTTTCGTAAATGTAGATGAATAAAAATTGTCTCAACTCATTTCATTAAAGAAATTTGATTTTAAGAAATTTAAATCATTAGATATCTTACCCTTTTTGAAACATATGGCATGAAATAAAGAAAATAAATAAGATCACATTAGTGCCTTTGTATAAATTTAGATAATCAAAAGTACAAATTCAGTTGTAATATTCTTAGTACAGTGTTATCCTTTCGCGTGATGCTTTTTGACCGAACTCGATTGTATCCGAACTAACGATAGTCCATACTACACCGTTGTCCTTTTGACTGATACTCTCTTTCTTTATACCTATTGGCCTTGATTCGTTGTAACATAGTCTTCCTTAAATGAGACCAAGCATTTTGTTAGAATAAGCTATCAACGTGTCCACTGTTCAAATCCTGTAGCATTATAGTTTCATAGAAATTGTATTGCGAAAATTCCTCGAGGCAAAGAATAGAATGCGTATA
The DNA here is from genome assembly GCA_963457665.1 of Thysanoteuthis rhombus. Lineage (NCBI taxonomy): Eukaryota > Metazoa > Mollusca > Cephalopoda > Oegopsida > Thysanoteuthidae > Thysanoteuthis > Thysanoteuthis major. The sequence goes on along the minus strand of OY735219.1, from coordinate 38,273,724 downwards.
TAAGAACACGTGTTGTTTGTGTGCACAAGTCTGGATTGTCACTTGGTGCTATAGCCACACAATTGCAAATTACCAGACCATTTGGGCATTCCACACATAAGATGTTCAAGTCTGCTGGTACGGTAAGTGCTTTGTCAAGGTCAGGAATAATATAAACGTATGGGAACTATTCGGCTAACAGGGGCAGAGGACTTGGTTTGCCCGAAATTTCACACAGATGAGAACAGAAGTACTCATTTTTACGAATTTTCTACATAGTTTTGCCTGAATTTGGGTGGGCAGTTGTCGGCCCTTGGCTCCCGAAAGACAAGAAATAACACGTACAATTGCTGATTGAAAATTGGTTTGAATTGTTACGAAAAAATCCAAGGATAAACCATAAAAGACTTTGAGAGCGACTTGTTTTATTGGGAGGAGTAATTGTGTGCATAGATCAGTCCCTAAAATTAATAATGTCTAATGCAGCTTATTGTTTACCATTCTACGAAATTTCATTCAAATTAAATTCAATTTTTTTGGAGATATCGTCTGTATAGACATGAGCGTATACATAAATATAGGCGAGAAATAAATGGGAAAATATCTATCAATCAAATGGGTCCAATCACAAATTAAATCAATTATTCCTTATTTATTGCTTCCACTACATTCCATGAGAATTCATTGTTATTTGATAGATATTGTATGGACTGACGGATAGATATGCTGACCGAAAGACCAAACACAGATAGCTCTCCAATTTCGTTCGTAGAAGTAATTAAAGAGAACCGGAGAAAGAAACAATTACGCGTATCCAACGTGAAACAAAGCTGATGTAGAAAATTAAAAAAACGATTATCATGAGTGTTGCCACTATATCTTAAATTTCAATCTGAGTAAAAAAATATCTAATAATATCTAAATCTTTCCTAAAAATATCTAGTAAAACATCCAAAAATATATTACATATTTATTAAGACATTTTCGCTATTAATGATGAAAATGAAATGTGATTCAACATCTGTGGCCAATGAAACAATTTCTTAAACAAAAATATGGCAAACGTATGGAAAAAAAGCTTTACATTAAAGCTTTTAAGAAATTTTAAGCCGAATATCTTAAGGTCTTAGATATTTTTAGATTAATATCTGAAAATATTAGATAATCCTAGATGAATATCTGCAATTCTTAGATGAATATCCATGTATTCCAACAATACCTAATAACATTCCGAAAAATTCCCCAAATATCTAAGTCTGTTAAAAAAAAAATCTAGATGTGAAATAAAAAATATCCAGATCTGGATGTAGAATATCCAAACTAGCAACACTGTTTGACATGCAAGTAAAAAGCCACAGCTGCAAGCTAAGCAGAGTTGAACTTTTCAAATAATATGTTTGACAGAGACAAATGTTTTGGATAAACGTGCTATGGCTGGACAAGACTAAATTTGTAACAAATTTGAAACAAGATTTACGAAACCCTGGGGAAGCCCTTCAACCAAAGAATACAATCCCCATAGTCGAGCATGGTGATAAACGCTTGATTAATGAACTGAATTAACTTGATCAAAATACTACCAGCATGATTTGAATCATGAACTTATAATTGAAAAAAAAAACAAAAAAACAAAAAAACAAAAAAAAAACAAAACAGGTTGGGTTACTGGCTCAATAGGACGATCGATTTAAAAATACGCAAAAGAGGTGATCAGTGAATAATTTATTTTTCTTGGCTTCTTGATTTTGTGATCAAGAAAAGTACAAATTTTCAAAATACAAGTGTAAGTGCTACTGGACACAAATTAAGGGACCAATTTGGGATATACTTTCATTGTAAATTAAATCCCATCCCAATAAAATTCTATTCAAGGGGCGGGGTTGTTCAAAAATCAAAAGAAAAAATTTCCCCAACTCATTGAGGGATATGTGTGTGTGTATGTGCAAAATTTCAAGTTTCAACTGAGAACAGGTAAGGTTGGATGAAATCCAGATAGGTACCTGAATAAATACATATAGAATTAGAACCAATGAATAACCTAAACTTAGTAACAGTTGTGCATTTGCAAATGGTACTAATTGTCTTCACCAGGTTCGAGGAATAATTAAAAAATGAAGACCGAAAATCCTGGAGGAAAACCTGAAATGTATTCGTTTTTTTCAATTTGGTCTTCCAGCAAAACTATTAACTAATGCACACTTCGAAATTAGTATTAAGCTAGATTGATCAGTTTGGAGTAGCTGTCAAAGAGGCTTGATCTCAATCCTAAAGAAAATACGGGGTATACCCTGGAAAATCACCAATTACCAAAGATTGAATGACATTTTGCAAGGAAGGGAAGACACACTGCTAAACATTAGATAATTGTATGAATAGTGTATAATAGGGTCGGACTATTTTCTGTCATCTGAGTTTTTTTCTTGGATTCTATGATGTCTCTGACTCTTATCTTTTTCCAGATGTATTGTGCTGTCTTAAGGTCTCTCCATGTGAGGCCCAGCATAATTCTTTCATATGCCCGTTGCATGCTTCTTAATTTGGGGATCTTGGTAAGGTTCCACGATTCAGCTCCATAAGTGACCATTAGGAGGATGCATTGGTTATACACCCTTCTTTTTAGGATTAATGAGATCTTCTTACTTTTGAAGGTCGAGCCTACTCTGCCAAAGGCTTGCCAACCCAGGGTGATTCTTCTTATTGAGTGTCATGGAGATTCGTTGTCGTAGGTAGATGTAGTGATCTACTTTCGCCAGTTCTGTGTCCTCGATTTTGATCTTGGTGTTTTTATCTCCGATGTGGTTGAAGTTCATGTGTAGGCTGACTTTCTTGCTCTCTTCATTTAATTCATCTATCATTAGTTGGAGGTCGTGTAGGTTCTCTGCAAAAAAGGCAATGTTGTCTGCACATCTGAGGTTGCTCAAATACTCGCCATTTACTCATAAAAATGACGTATCTGTTGAGAATTAAAAAAGCTTCCCCCGAATTTGTTCATTCGTGACTATACATGTTCAATCAAGTAAAAAAAAAATAACAGGTGAAAATATCTGTAATCACAACTGAGCTGTTATGCTATATAATATTTTTCGTTTTGTTATCTGTTGAATATTTAAGAATGTTTTCGTCACGTTGACTGCCCTACCTAACTATATTGAAGCTAAGGTTCAGATAAATAAACCCTCTGCACACTGTAACACTGTATGTTTCGGGTTACTGAATTATTATACCACACCTAATTTCTCCCACAAAAAGTTATTCAAAATTGAATTCTGGATGAGCAAACAATTTAGAAAGGAATTCATGCTGCAATGAAACCAGCTTCGGTACATTGTCCTCATTATTCTATTAGCTTTCAGTCATGACTTCGACTTCTTCTTCTTCTTCTTCTTCTTCTTCTTCTTCTTCTTCTGCTTCTTGATAATAATAATAATAATAATAATAATAATAATAATAATAATAATAATAATAATAATAATAATAATGATAATAATAATAATAATAATAAAACCATAGAGTAAAGAGGAAGAAGAGTGAAAACTGGAAAAATACCAAGATCTAGCAAGAGAACCGAAGAAGATGTGGAACATGAAAGTCAGGGTAGTGCCAGTCAAAGTAGGCACACTGGGAACCGTCCCAAAGATACTGAGGGCGAGACTGGATACAACAACAACAACAACAACAACAACAATTCTCCATAACAGTTAATCTTTAAATAACTGTTGCGTCAACATTAGATGTCATGTAAAAATAGCAAAAATGTTACAATCCCTGAGCAGCCAAGAGGAACTGGATACCCATTTGCAAGATTTCAAAAGAAAAATCATTTATTCGTTCATAATCAAATTATTATATTTCGATGTTAGATCACTAGAAGCCACTTTTATAAGTCTGTTTCACAAGCTAAATGATTATTCTGATTCGGCTCCTCTCCACAAAACTTTTGAAATCACAAAAAAAAAATTGAACCTTCACAGTTTGGAATGTCTACAATCCCTTCGATATTGAACATACTAAGAATATCTCATCTTATGACTGTTCATTTTGAAAGATTCCTCTCCATTTTGAAACTCCCCCTCGTTTTTACTTATATTATGATACTATGATCTCCGTAATTTTTAAAAAGTAAACGGTTATCCGGACCAACTTATCCGATGAATCGGAAGGCAGAGTCAACAAGCAGTAAGAGAGTAAGCAAGTGAAAGCGTTTCTTTTCATAGGGAAGGGACAGCTGGAAGTGTTATGCACTATTTTTAAGGGTTAGAGAAAGTGACGCTGTCGGCACAATTTATGGGTTTATATTAAACCTCCCATTTTACAGACGTGTATTTTCATATTTGTAGCGTGGGTAAACATTAGGACAAAAATTTTCATGGAGTCTACAAAACACCATACTAAAAGTTCCAACAAATCTTAGTTGAAATTCTAAGATAGTGTCCACTTTTCAAAATGGCCGCCAATTTGACTTACATAAGTTGTTTGAAATCCTCTTTCCAATATATTTATATGTATGTATATACAAACCCTAATGTTTGTACAGATGACATGAATTATCGTTTGGAAGACAATTTTCCCAACTTTAACGGCCAGTTTGTATTCAATATGCAAAAGAGACCAGTAAAAAAATATAAAGATAGGTATCTTAGCATACACTGTTATTAGACTATCTGTAAGTGGAAGTTACCATTGGGGGATGGCAACCAGGTTAAATCATATCTAAAATCCATCCAGATTTTTGAAAACAAAAAATCTTGCCAGTTTTTCTATGAACTTCGAAGGTGGCCATTTTAAAATCCAAATTGGACGACCGTGAATGTGAATTTCTTCTTATTAACTCATCGTGCATGGATCCGTCCGAAAATTTGATCATTTCTTTTTTACGGTGTGGCGAACCCTATGACGAAACCCAATGAGAATTGATTGAGAACTTTTGGATATATCGTGTCGATAGAATGAAGAGTGCGACCAAAGAGATCTATAAAATAATTAAACCGAATAATATCTCTTAATGATAAATGAATTCCTAGATCCGCTCCCAAACTCAAATGCTGGACCAACAATATCAATGAAAGAAAAAAAAATGCTCTTATATGTTTTCCAGGTATCCGCTGATCAGAACCGTCGGCGTATTGTCACCTTCTTTATCTATAGAGGTATTGTCATAGAATCTTATCGTCATCATTGTTTCATTCCCTGGGATGTCTTTGTTGCTAACCCATTTGAATGATGCGCCAAAAATAGCATGTGCAATGGGCCTCACATTTTCAAGAGTCTGCGCTAAATGCCCGCAAGCGTTAATTTAGAGCCCTTTTCTTCCTCCAGTGAATGCAGAGAGCATGTTAAAGAAACAGAAAATCACATGTACTCGGTTTTTGAGAATAGATGAATGGAGATTCCCTACTAGATGCAAATCTACTTCAAACTACATCTGAATCTTGTTCTGCTCTCCACCAACGGTCTAATGAAGGGATAACTACTAATTCTTATTATCGTGTCTTCAGCCGGAAACATAACTTCGTGTTGGATATTTTCTTGTTTTTATTCTTCCTATTCTGTCCAGTTTTCAGACAACAGAATATTTCAACGTAACAAAATCGACCACCAAAGTTAATTCAGCAGAATTACCGGGTAACGCTTAATTCTGGGGTACCATGAGACAAAGAAACTCCAGAAGAACAAAATTATAAAAAAGTTATTTGTTTGAAAAAAAAAAAGTGGTAGTTACCATTTTCCAAAAAAAATAAGTTGACTCAAAAACTGAATATCGCAACAGACGAGATTCTGCACTTGATATGCAAATTCAATTATCCAATATTAAACCAAATTTTCAGCGGATACTGGAGTCCAAGGAACAGCAACATATTTACAAAAAATAAAACTGAGTTGTTGTTTTTTCTAATTTCCGATAATTATATGTTTTTTTTTAATGATTAAATTCTTTCTCAAAAAATATTTTTGTTTCAATTAACGTCTTATTAAAATCAGGGTAGCAGAGTTCGTATAGGTTGGTGTTCCGCGACAAAATTAGTTTGGGAACCCCTACACTTGACTAATATATGGATGTAATACGATTAACAGAGATCACGAAAAATCACAATACCACGTGATGAAAAGGGATTGCGCAGAGGTACAGCGTATACCTACTTCTCGATTTCCAGTTCTTTCGTACGTTAAAAGTCTACTAGTATAATAGTATACCTAGTTCCTAAAACCCAATCCCATTCCTGGCATCATCTCAAGACAAAAGCCACAAGGCGAATATTGAATGAAGTGGTGACGTCAAACCACGCAGACCACTTCCACGGTAAGAGATAGACAATGGTGATGATATGATGTTGAATGGCCGAAATATGATGTTAATGATGTATTTGATGCCATGACCAGCCATGGATGAATTTTTAAGCTAAATTGGCACCCGCAGTTTCCCGCGCTGAATTATTAAAAGTTGTTTGAATTGTTTGATATGAACATTCAAATTTAAAATCTATTTTTCTCTTATATATAAACTTGATTCAAATATCCGAATGATTCAATTGTCCACACAAATATTATCGTAGAAAACTTGTCAACATACAAGTTTCGTCGGTAAAGATTTGGTTTAGTAAAAAAGTATATATTTTTGAGGGAAAATGTATTTTTCTAACGTATTATTTTGTGTTTGAAATACATGAATATAACCTTCGTTTAATCTGGAACTTTCTGTTTTTTGAAAATCTCGTCAGTTAAGCATTGGGAAGGCCGGAAAAGTTATGCTGTATGGATCACAATACAGATAAAAGTTTATCTGCTGTAACGACGTAGTTATGGCTCGTTTGTGTCCCGAAACAGAAGAGTTGATTGTTTACTTTCTCTTAGGACACGTATAGTAATTTATTCTGTGTTTAAAAAAATGAGGTTACTGAGAACTATTAATGAAGTTGAATCGTCAACGTTGTCATCAGCAACAGCAAAAGCAGAAGCTTGTAAGTGTCATATGTAGGTCTTACAGAAAAAAAATTATACTATCAATTGGATAAGATGCCCTTCGTAGAGTGATGGTTTAAAAGCTAGTTTTAAAGACCAGAGCTTTTGTGTTCAGTTTCAACTTGTTTCCCCCTGATACAGCCTTGGAACCACGAATATCCGAAACTCTTATGGGGTCTTAAGCAAAATTTGATTTACGATAGACAAAGTTAACTTCAATAGTTACAACTGAATATCAATTGTTTTCTGGATATAAGGTATGACAGAGTAGCCTCCCTCTAAACAAAAAATACGGAATTGGGTCGCTTGATGTTAGATATTTGGAAAAAATCGAGGAAGTAACTTATAATTAAACCATCGATTCATAATGATTAGCCTTTGGTCGATTGATATATGATTTACTTCATTAATTACATTCTATCGGGTGTAAGAAGATATTTGTAAAAAGCACCAAAAAAAAAAAGCTTTATTTATTCTATCCTCGCTTTCCAATGTCCTCTCGTAGTTATTCCCCTTGCAACGTGAAGTTGCCTCAGTTTATTTATAAATGTATACGTCTCTTTAATCGTCCATTTATCTAATAATAAATTCCAAGCAAGAATCTATCTATCTATCTATCTATCTATCTATCTATCTATCTATCTATCTATCTATCGACCTGAAATATTTGAAAATGACAATCCTGTTGCGGTCAAATATATTCAATAACAGGCTATTTGGTCGATTTTGCCCGAGAACTGTTTTAACATAGTTTCACATGATATTCAATACTTGAATAATGTATAAGTATTTCATAATTCAGTAAAAATGAATTTTATTTCATTAATTTACTGCGTTATTTATAATCATTATTTGCATTTTCACACTTGCTGCCTGGTGGTTACCACTGGAGACTGAGTGACAGCAAGTCTCCTCAGCCCTCCTCTCCACACTCTCACAGTCCACATCAGTACTCTGGTTTACAGTTTCACACCAGTTGCCCGGTGGTCATGGCTCAAAGCTGAGCGACAGTAAGTCCCTCCATATCTTGAGTACTTCTCTCATATCGCCCTCACCTATCACAGCAGTGCTGTGGTTTGTACCCTCCCCACCATACCCTTTTCTTGACTGTTAGGCCAATGCTAACAGCTGGGGGTCATAGATCTCATATTTGTAGTATTCATGCTGTCTCCAACAGTGCTGTGGTCTGTATAGTCTCAATCCTTCCTTTTATCCCCGGCTCCTCCAATCTCGTTATCAGTGTCTTTGGTACTGTTCCAAGTGCACTCACTACTCCTGGTACTACCTAAACTTATATGTTCCACACTTTCTTCAGTTTCCCAGCCAGGTCCTGGAATTTCCCAAGCTTTTTTGCTCTCTTTTGCATTTACTCCGTGATCTGCAGGCATGAACACATCTTCTATTTGTCAGATTATCCTTCCTTTGTTGACGATTACCAGGTCTGGTCTTCTTTCTTGGATGGGGTGGTCCGTTCGGATGTCAAAGTCCTAGAGTAAAAACAAAAGTAATAAGGAATTATACTGGTAAAGAAAATATCAATGAACAAGTGTGCGATCGTACAAATAACAACAAGTGCCATCTACAAAACAAATGTCTTAAATCGAATATTGTATACCAATTTGGAATATCAACCCCAGAGAAACCCTTAGAAACAAAATATTACATAAAAATATCGAAAACACCCTTCAAATTAACATTTGCCAACCATTTATTATTCTTTCCAAACGAAAAATACAAAAACCTTACTATTCACAAATTACTGGGACTTCAAAGACAGCAATGTCTCACACACAGTAGAGTGGAAAATATTAAAACAAACAAACACATATCAGAATACTGAAACCTGATGCCACTTATGCTTCAATAGAGAATTGGTAAGTGTCACCTTCACTAAAATACTGGCTTATTAAATAGAGAAAACGAAGTAGCTACCAGGTGTTGACGTTGCCCAAAATTTCCACAAAAAACCATAACTTAACATCCCACATACGGGTATACAAAAGTCAATTACCATAGCTATTATCATTATCATTTGTAGTAGTAATAGTTGTAGTAAGGGTAATATTATCATTATTACCATTATGATATCCCTGACCGATACTCACCGATGAATTAAATGATCTATCCTCAGAAGAGAACCGAGAGAACTCCTGTTTTCAATTAAGTGTTCTTCCGAATTCCTGTCTGTTTCTGATTTTCAGCCATGTGTATCTCATTGTTTTTTTTGCCTCGAAGTTTTTTGCCCATTCCATGTGATCCAGGAGTCGAACCTCCCAACCAAGTGACTTGTTCATGACATGTCACAATAGTCGATGGAGAAGTGAATAGGCGAGAGTGCACAAAACTTTACACCATATGATTACTGAATAAATGTTTCACGAAAAAAAAAAAAAAGAACTGAATAACAACTTCACGGACAACACATTGATTTAATGTTACACATACAAGAAAAAAAAATCTAAAATAAATGAGAGACCATTGAAAAGTAAGTAAACAATGGAGAAAATATAGATGCAAATAAAATCTTCCTGAATAACCAATCAAGCAGGTTTTCGCTTCTCAGTCGCTCAGCTGACACATCGCTGTCACAACAAAACCCACTTCAATTTCATTCTCATTTGCCTCGGATATTAGAAGTAAAAAGTTAAGCAGATGAATGCCTGTTGTATGATACATATATATATATGTACACATATATAAGTATATATGCATGACAGGTTATCGAGCCTTTTTCATTGGCTGCAGACATCCACAAAACCAGTCACAAAACCAGTCGTTAAAAATATTCTTATTGAAGAGACCTCCAAAAACGGATTAGCTGTCGGTCTATATGTGAGTGCGAATTATTTGACATTTTTTGGATTTCCATCGTTTTTCCTTCGATAACCTGGTAGATTATATGAATGAAATCATTATAAATTGTTAAAAAATATTTCATAGAAATTGACAAGGATATAGGGATAGTTAGAGTCAGATTAAGTAGGTGTGGGGTCTGCAGCACATCTTAAAAAGTGGACCCAAATCAAGCATTAATATTAAAACATACATTTTACAAAGTTTTCAATTTTTGACATTTTCTAAACAGCTGAGTAATCAGACATATAAGTCCGACATTTCAGTGGTAGTATTACTTGTTTGTTTTTTTGCTCTTTGTGCAGTGGCTATGACTTCAGTATCAAATATCATATTCATATAGAAATGTAGTATGTATGTGATACGTATAGGTATGTATCAAAGACATTCTAAACTCCTATTAATTAATCTATGAAACTAATAACTCCAATTAATGGTGATAATTGGCTTAAATCGCTAATGTTAACCAACCAATAAGAGTTGAAGGCAGTATTGTACTCAAGAAATGGACCATGTGTAAAACCACTGAATATGAATTGATGGATTAAAAGCTTTTAGTGCGGGGTCCCTAGAGATATAAAGAGAATGTAGTTTTTTTCGATTTTCATACACATGAATGTGTACGCTTAAAATACCAAAGACTGGAAGAATGATATCAAAATGACATAAAAACAAAAGGTATACATTTATTGATACGGTTAATTCGTTACAAAATGTTCCGTACTTTTTCAAAACCGAATATAAATATAAGATCTATATAAGATCAATATATCTGGGGAACCCATCCAAATCAGGGAAAAATCTAAAAAATTCTTAAAAAAAAATAAAAACACAATGTAATGACACCTGAAAAATGAATCTAAAAAAAATTGAAATGTGAATGGGGTGCTTCGTAGGACTTAGTGCCGTCACTAATGTATCTATCTAAGTAAGTTACACGTTTTTCTTCATGCGTAGTTCACTGATTAGTTCACTCCATGACTTCAATGCATTATTCTTGCAAACTAATAAGTTAGTAATTCAGGTCCTTAAATGACATGAACAAACATAATTTTAGATTTTTAAGCATCTGAATTTAAACATTGTCTCGGTGAGAAGTTCCTTTGTCTATTGTAATAGTGAGTAGAATATTTTTCACCCTTCTAATAATCTAATGGGCGCTCGCATATATATATATATATATATATATATATATATATATATATATATATATATATATATATATATATATATATATACATATATATATATATATATATATATATATATATATATATATATATATACATATATATGTATATATATATATATATATATATATATATATATATATATATATATATGTATGTATATGCATGGGTGAGAGTGTATGTTTCTAAACAGCTGTAATTTTTCTCCCCGATAAATTTGTAAATACAGATATGAATTTTTGTTTCGTTCACAATTTTTTATCACACTCTTGCAGTACTCTTCCTGCTATGCCAATAATATCTTCATCAAAATCAGTTTTACCTGATTTTGTTTTATATCTAAATGCCTGTTCCCGTGATTTTGCTGAGAGATCAAGTTTGATTCTATTGGGAAACGCAGATAAGAAAGGTCTGGTTAGTCACTCAATAGAAACTGTCATTTGACCAACGTCATTTGGCAGCAGGCTGTGTTGAATGTGATCAATTAAAAATAAGAAAAAGGAGTGACCCATGAATAAGTAACTTCTCTCGCCTTTTGTTGAGCAGTGATCTCCAAAAAGATTCCGACTTTAAAAGAAGAAAAAACAAATCAGTTTAGCATAAAACTAAACTGCGAATTGAACTCCCACTTAAAAAAAAACTAACATTGGAGGGGGGAGGGCAATTTTCGGACATTGAAATAAAATCGAATTTTTCGTAGACATATTGAGTAGATGCTTAAATTTTCAGCCCTCTAGCTCCATTGATACAGCTTGAACATATACATATAGCCATACTCACTTAAAAACTGAAGAAACATATGTTCACGCTTTAGGTGACAGTTTTGTTTGACAGTTTCTAATAACGAATCAGGACTGTACTCAGATTTTATATACGTATTTCATCATCAGCAGTAGCAGCAGCAGCAGCAGCAGCAAAACAGCCTTTCAACGTACAAAAAATTCGCCTTCATTGAAGACAATGACAGGATTAGGAAGCATGCCAGTCGCAATAGATATACAACATAACTCAGTGGATCAATGAAACGGCTTCATTCGACATCTGCAATATAATGCAGCAAGGTACCCGAGGAGAGCCAGAGAGAATGCAAAACCCGGCAAGGTAGACCACTACATCTACCTTGGACAACGAATCTCCATGAGATCCTCAGAGATGAAAAAGTCAAGCAAAGAATCACTCTGGGATGGCAAGCCTCGGCAGAGCAAGCTCAACTTTCAAAAAACAGACGATCCCAATAATCCTGAATAGAAGGGTATACAAACTATGCATTCTCCCGATAGTCACTTATGGAGCTGAAACATGGAACCTAACCAAGAGACAGACCTACAAACTGAGAAGCATGCAACGTGTACATGAGAGAATCGTGCTCAACCACTCATGGAGAGATCACAAGACAGCACAGTATATAAGGAAGAAAACGGGAGTCCGATCATAGAAACTATTAAAAATCTCAAAGGGTAATGGGTAGGCCATGTTGCATGAATGACAGACAACTGATGGACATTACAACTCACAACATGGATCCCCAAGGATCACATGAGAAACTGAGGCCGACATGACGCTCTAAAAAAGAACTATACAAAATACACTAAAACATATGTCTGGTCTGTTGTTGAACAGTGTTATCATTTAGTAATGAAACCATGGATATGAAAGCTTAATCCGTATCCTAATATTACTTTTTATCAGATCGAACATTCCTAAGCATGTTTGATTACGTTTCCAAACAACTTATGCAATACTCAGGCTTTCATTCAAGCCTGCTGGACTAATAAAGCAGAATGAAGTTCGAGATATCTCGCTACTCAAATGATAAAACTGCAAATGATATTATCGCAGTAATTTTTCTTTCATTCCACTTGAAAGGTGGTTTTGTTCTTGACAGTTCGTACCATACTACCATTAAACAAATCGCGCCTGCTCTACACTTCCTTGATAACCATAGTTCAATTGCTCTATATTTAGCTAAGAGTTTATTCTGTCTCCAACTCATTCCTGCTCTGTACCACAAAAATCAAATCAGAGGAAACTTGAATCAATTCTGAGCCAGGTATTTACAGAATCAATGTGCAGGTATTGGCCCAAATACTTCAATAGGTAAACATGCAAATACAAATTGATTATGCATGCATATTTATTCAACCAATACATAAATGAAATGGGACCCAGACAAGAAGCATAACAACAACAACAACAACAGAACAGATAAAACCTTACAGACGAAATCCTCCTCCTCCTCCTCATCATCATCATCAGCAGCAGCAGCAGCGACAGCAGATATTTAGCGCCCGTCGTTGGATAAAGACCTTCTCCAAGATTAGCCCTACCTCTCAAACATGGGAATTGCGAAGCCACTACTCTCTGAATTTATCAAGCTTGTCAAACCATCTTACTTTCTGTCGGCCACAATTTCGCATATGATCCCTTGGGATGCACGTTGTAAGTCGTGATATCCATGCGGAGGCCAGCTTTCTTGCTTGTTCCACTTACTTCGTCTAGCATTATTCATAGATCGTGAAGTTAGTTGGATTAATTAATTATCATTTTTGTGTACGTCACCGTGTCACTGTTCTTCGAGCATGGCGTCACTACCTTTTCTTCAAGTTATTGTCACATAACGAAAATCAAAAACTCAATAATAAGAGTTCGACAAAAAAAGGAAAGAAAAAGGCTACTCAGCGTAATGGTTAACCCATCTCTGTCCTCGAAAGCAAGGGAAAAAGGTTTATCTAGCCTGCAAGATGGATTCGATCCTACAATGTACTGTCAAAATACTCCAGACCACAGGACCATGGAACACTAAATGTATTGAAATTCATTTGTAATTATGAGTAAATTTTTTGGATGAATACCTTAAAACCGTGGATGAATATCTACTGCATTTTGAAAATTCTTATGTTTTAATATTAATTTTCACTGATATATATATATATATATATATATATATATATGTAATTATATAAAAATTAGCAAAAATAATACTGAGAACTCTGAAACGCGAGTTCACACGATACGACGTCACAGAATCACTCTTTCTTTCTCTATCTCTCTCTCTCTCTTTCTTTCTTTCTCTCCCCCCCCTTTCTCTCTTACTCAGGTCTTGAACTGATTGCAATAATAAAGTCAACTCTCTGAGAGTTTGACAAGAATTGCAGCGGGGTGCAATCGGACCAAACATCGCCACCGATATATGACGTCGTATTTGACAGCATGAATAAACAAGATAAAGAATGATAGCGATACGATAATATCTTGTAAACTAAGAAAACAAACGTGAAAATCGATCAGGATTTTTATCCCCTGATTGTTTACTGGGATTTACAAGGTACCAACTTTTATTTGGACAATATTTTCTCTTCCTCCCAACTTTGATGCTGACACAACATTTCGGATGATTCATTCTACGTCATTCTTCAAGTGTATTATGTATTATCTGGAGAGAAAGAGAGAGAGAGAGAGAGAGAGAGAGAGACAGACAGACAGACAGAGAAAGAGAGACAGAGAAAGAGAGAGAGAGAGTGTGTGTGTGTGTGTGAGAGTGAGGGAGTATCTTCTATCGTACTCTTATCATGTGAATGACTTTTCTAAAAGTTAAAGTGCAGGTTTTCAATATTGTGTTTTATTTCCAAAGATACAGTATGGTTTACATTTCATTTTGCCCATTTTTATATCCTGATCGCCATTCGTACCAAAGGGCTCTTCCACTTGAACAACATGTGTAGTTTCTTTGGCAGAAGAAAAAGATAGAAATTCAAATATATCCGTAAATTTTCTCAACAGGGAATAATATATATACATATATCTATCTATCTCTATACATATATGTATACACACACGCACACACACATATATATATATTGATTAAAAAACGGACATATATTGTCTGATTATACATTGCATTATATTACAAAGGAACTTATCTCTCTCTTTTCGTACCGCCTCAACAAAATACGAAACTTTATTTCCTCTCCTTTCTTACTCCCTTCTCATTAAGATTCCCTTCTTCCCTCTCTTTTCCTAACCTTTCAGTAAACTACCTAACTCCTTTCTGTTCTTTTTAAATAAAATAAGTACCATTTTTTAAAGATCTATAGTAATAAAATGAGTAATACTTTAAATCAAATAAGAATTTAAAAATTTTTTACCAACTTATGTAACACACCTGTTAGGGGGCGTTTTCTTCTCATTACATATTTTATATTGATTTAGTATTAAATTTGGTTTTCCCAAACTGAATCTTGCCTCAGATTTCTTCTACTACTTCTGTTACGTAACAAAGAAACGATGCTAAAAATCTCTGACTCGTGATTGGTCAGTTTTTGATGAATTCGTCGTAACAGACGGATATTGTGACGAGTGAATTATTAGCATAGATTGTTTAAGCTATCGTTAAAACAAAAAAAAAACAGTGATTGTATTTGGGTTATGTTATAGAGAGCATGTGTAAAATTATTCCTTCCCTGTATATTAAAGTCAATATAGACATGGATTTCGTCCTCGTCTACATTATGAGAAACCACCAATGAAAACTGTCTGCAAAACTGTCAACTTAAGTTTCTTCAGTTTTCAACTTGGTCTGGCAGGCTGGCTGGCTGGCTGGTTGGTTATGTACGTATGTATTTATGTATCACGTGTACAGGCCAAACTAATCGAACAGGAGGGATGAAAATTTAAGCATCTACTCCTTATTATGTCTCGGAAAAAAAAAGAAGCTTTTTAAAATATACTCCTCTGAGTGAGTTTTTAGTGGGAGGGGGTTTCAATTTGCAATGCAAGTCTATACTAAACTGATCCTTTCTTTGTGTCCAGCATCATTCACGTTTGTTTTTCGGTGGTTACTGCCAAACAAAAGTCGAGAGGAGTAACTTATCTATTGGTCACTCCTTTTTTCCAATTTTTTTCAATTGATCATCCCCAACACAGCATGCTAAAAGAGACGTTGGTCACATGACAGTTTCTATTGAGTGACTAGCCAGATCTGCTCTTATGGTACGATTTTGTTTCAATTCTGATAAGTATCCAATTTTTTTCTCTTTTTTTTCTGCTTTTTCAAAAATTTACATTTCGATGTCTTTCAGGTCAACCTGGATACACACGAGGAAAATTGGTCAGAATTCGCACAATTCCAACAGTTAAAATCTTCGAGTGTCATACAACAGGGCTTGGACAAAGATAACATTACACATCCAGGATTTATATTTCTTGGCCAGTATGCAGGGCACATCACTGGAAGTTATACATACCCTAAATAAATATCTACCAAGCAGGATTAGTATTTGAAATAGGCTTATACAAATTACATGTACATATTTATGAAAGTTAATTACTCGACCAGTGCAATTTTATTAAACTTGAAATACGAATCATAGAAATGAATAATAAAAAAGCTTTTTTTGGTTGCTTTTTGTTTGTGCTACTGGGACTCACTACGGTGTATAAACTGATTATTGTAAAATACGAATATTTTTTCCCTCTAACTTTTCACAAAATTGAAGCAAAACAGACGATTCTGTTCAAAACTGAAGCAAATCAGACGATGTATCGATTTTGTCTCGTATCATCAGATCACACAGTTTTGTTAAATAAGTCTTATGAAGGAAGGCAGCCATTTACAGTGTTTCCTGCTCTTTTGTCCAACAACTCGACAATAACGATTGACCTGAAGCAAATTGCTCACAAAGGGGCTTTTTTAACGAAAGACAGTGCTAAAAGCCTATCTCTAAAGGAAATATTTAGACCGACTATAACAGCCCACGAGAAACTGATCTCCCTCTATGTTTTTCAAACCTTCATTGATATGTGTCGCCAAAATAACATTACATTTTTTCTTCAGGATGGTACGTTAATTGGGTCACATCGCCATCTTGGATTCGTACCATGGGATGACGATATCGACATATTCGTGAATGCATCCCAGAGACAGGATTTGATAGAAGCCACCAAAGCTTATCATTCACAGGATTTCATTCTTTTCACCAGAGACCGTTACCAGTGGAAATTTTATCAAAAGACAATCTCCAAAGGCTATGGCCACAAGCCATTTCGATGGCCGTACATAGACATATTCTTCTGGATTGTCCACGAAAAGAGTTTCTATGATTTCACCTACGATAAATATGAAAGAAAAATGGATTTGAAATTTGTTTTTCCCTTATCAAATTGTTTGTTTGAAGGCTTGTATTTGCCGTGTCCTGCTAATACTGAAAAGTATCTGTCCTTTAAATACGATGTGAGCACCTGCAGTACCAATGGCTATTCGCATAAACACGAAGAGCCGATGCCATGGCAAAAAAAGATTCCTTGCGAAAAATTGAAAAATATTTTCACATTTGCCCCGCGTAGAGTCCCCTACATGAATTGAATATCGGACACCACATTCCGGTATTTCATAAGAGATCACAAATTATTCTTTCTTAATATTTCTCAATTCTTTAGAAGTAAATATCTTGATCTTTTCCAACACAATACCTCTGAATAGAAATTGATGATCAATATATATATATATATATATATATATATATATATATATATATATATATATATATATGCCGATTAATGTGAGCTTTTGAGGTTTGAGGACTAATTAAAAAATGAAGACCGAAAATTCTGGAGGAAAACCTGAAATGTTCAGTATACGTTTTTTTCAATTTGGTCTTCGAGCAAAACTATTAACTAGTGCACACTTCGAAATTAGTATTAAGCTAGATTGATCAGTTTATTATTATTATTATTGTCTCACACTGGGATTGAACCTAGAACCATCAGATTACTTGCAGTAATTTTGTCTGATTCTGTAACCACTACGTCCACATGGACACATTACTACTAATGCTAAGAGGGGAGTTCGGTCAATATACCCCCATCGGTCAAATGAAGGGTTCGGTTCGTTACTTCCCCCACACCTACTAGATGATACCTGGTGAAGGCCGTAGAGTACAACGGCCGATACGTTGTATAAAAAACAACCAAGATGAGGATGGTCCGAATAATGATAGAAATAGTAATAATACCTCATCTTAAAAATTCAGAGATATATTGTGGACTAATGAACATTTAGACATGGAAAATAGTCCGACCATATCACACACTAAGATTTATTCACCTGTCTAACAGCATTCAGACAAGAAGTGTGTGTGTTATACTTTTGACCCCCAATGGCTATTCAAATTAGGACAATCATATGTTGTTTGTTTTGCAAATCTTGAACGAAACATTTTTGAATCGCATTATTTTTTGACATTTTATCGCTATCCATTTTGTTTGGGTTTTATATGTCTCAAATACATTCCAAAATAATAAATGAAAACAATAAATATTGCGCCGTGTAAACTCATGAATGCAGCTCTACGTACACTTACACACACACACATTTTGTTCATTGTTTACATTGTTATTTATATTAAAATTTTCGCACCTCAGACAATGGATGGTTTACACTGGAGATAGAGTGACATCAAGTCTCCTCAAAACTTCACTGCTTTCCTCATTATTCTAGATTTTTTTTCCACTCATACCGGTGTCTGCCTGATCTCGACACTTAACTGGATTTTAATTTGTTGTTGTTGTTATTGTCGTTGTTGTTGTTATTGTTGTTGTTTTTCTCCTTCTTTATCATCATAATTATCATTATTATTTACCCATAAAAAATGACGCATCCGTTGAGAATTAAAAAGTTTCCCTCGAATTTGTTCATTCGTGACTACATATATATTCTATTGAGAAATAAAATTACGGATGAAAATATTTGTAATCACAATTGAATTGTTATGCAGTTCAATATTTTGGTTCTTTAATCGGATGAATACTGCTTTAAGAATAATTTTCGTCACGTTGACTGCCCTACCTAACTATATTGAAACTAAAGTTCAGATAAATAAACCCTCTGCACACTGTAACACTGTATGTTTCGGGTTACTGAATTATTATACCACACCCATTTTCTTTAACAAAAGGTTATTCAAAATCAAATTCTGGATGAGCAAGCAATTTAGAAAGGAATTCATGCTGCAATGAAACCAGCTTCGGTACATTGATATATCAAATGGGATATATTTATAGCTACAAAACATCAAGTCCTCTCCTTATTATTCTATCTATTTTCAGTCATGACTTCTTCTTCTTCTTCTTCTTCTTCTTCTTCTTCTTCTTCTTCTTCTTCTTCTTCTTCTTCTTACAACAACAACAACAACAACAATAATAATAATAATAATAATAATAATAATAATAATAATAATAATAATAA
This sequence comes from Thysanoteuthis rhombus, assembly GCA_963457665.1. Classification (NCBI taxonomy): domain Eukaryota; kingdom Metazoa; phylum Mollusca; class Cephalopoda; order Oegopsida; family Thysanoteuthidae; genus Thysanoteuthis; species Thysanoteuthis major. The sequence goes on along the minus strand of OY735219.1, from coordinate 38,254,503 downwards.
TAATAATAATAATAAACCGACCACCTCATCCAGTCAAGAAGACCGGACTTGGTAATCATAGACAAGAAGAGGAAAACCTGCCAAATACTAGACGTGGCTGTGCCTGCAGACCATAGTGTAAAGAGGAAGAAGAGTGAAAAACTGGAAAAATACCAAGATCTAGCAAGAGAACTGAAGATGATGTGGAACATGAAAGTCAGGGTTGTGCCAGTCATAGTGGGCGCACTGGGAACTGTCTCAAAGACACTGAGGGTGAGATACGAGGAGCTTGGGATAAAAGGAAGGATTGAGACTGTACAGACCACAGCACACTAGGAACTGCATGGATACTGAGGAAAGTGCTAGAAATATAAGGACTGCAACACTAAATGTTAGCAGTAGCCTAACAGAGGAAGGAAAATGAAAGTGGAAATGTGAACCACAGCACAGGCATGATAGGCGAAAGAGAGAAGAGATGTTGGCTGAAGACCCGAGGAGACGTATTGTCACTCAGCCTTCAGCAATGACCACTGGGCAACCAGTGTGAAACTGTAGACTGCAGTATTACTGTGGCCCATGAGAACTATGAGAGAAGGGCTGGAGACTCGAGGAGACTTGCTGTCACTCAAACTCCAGCAGTAACCACCAGGCAACTGGTGTGAGATTGCAAAATAATAATAATAATAATAATAATAATAATAATAATAATAATAATAATAATAATAATAATAATAATAATAATAATAATAATCACTAGTCTTTGATCGTAACTTACCTAGTGATTGCATTACGATGAGAACACGTTTTATCAGTGAGAATGAAATGTAAATCCTTATGCTTAATGAGAAACGGTGAAACAAGGACCCTGGCCTCCCAGGGAGGAACCAGTCTGGGACCGGAAAGCATACTACTTCTAGCGACTTTAATGGTTAATTGTACAGGAACAATCTTGACCCAAGCCCTCCAACTCCTGTAAGAGAAAAAAAAAACGAAAAATAATAAGATAAAAAAAATGGACGTGTGATGAGTACAGAGGAACGAACTACGCGTTCTATCACTGGCTTGGTAAATCACCTGGGATGGATTACACGGATGATACTTATAACACATGAAAAGAATGGGCGGTAAATAATCCCCGAAACGTGGATAAAAAAACAAGCTTGCAATTATAAGAAGAGACATGAGGAATATATAAGAGACTCACAAACGCAGAACTTGAGGAAATCAAACAAAAAGTCAGAATAGATCAGAACATTCAATTCAAGTGTAATGCTATTGTAAAACATACAATATTCAGACTCGAAGAAAATCAAACAATACAAGCAGGGGTCTCATTACCTTCTGCAGATGAACCTGGACAAACATCTGAAGACTCTACCAATAGATTAGAAGGAGCAGAAAGGCTATATCAAGATAGGAACATGTAGACGCGACCATAACAGGGAGAGTAAACAATTTTAATTTGAAGTGCAAAATAAGCCGTTGCAAAGACAGCAATGGCGGAAGATTTTGATTTGTGATCGAGGACTTGCACTAAAAAAAAGTTACACGAATGAAAATCACCTGGCATTAATAAGGTGCTAAATTTCACGGGGCTTTTCTCCCTTGCATATTGCCACGATTACATTGTGAGGCAGTTTGATGAGATACTAAATTCGCCTGGAAAACTTGAGACTCGATGGTAATAGGGGTTTTATATACCTGCTGCCGAATACAGGTAGCCCCAAACATTATAGACCTGTCTGCATGTCTTCTTATGACTTACAAAACCGTAACGTCAATACAGATTCCTACATGGAGCGAAATAACCTTTTCCCGATAGAACAGAAAGGTTGCCGGAGAAGACCTTTCTGGATGTAAGGGCTAACCTTTGATTAATCGCATGATCCTAAAAACTTGCCACAGTAAATGCAAGAACCCAAACACTGTGTGGATCAACTACAAAGAAACGTTCGACAATGCTCCCTACTCTTCTTTTCTCATTCGAGTTGATTGTTGCCCCAACCAACTAATTTTCGGCTGATGTGCCCGTAACTAAACCCTCTGCCCTGAGTCACACAGTAATATTATACTCTGGTTTCCGGTTTATTCTGGTCTCCAGGTCTGTTCAATTATTGCTTGGCAGCACTGCTCCATTGCACTTAAAGGAGCAGGTCCCCTGGTGGACGCTTTCATGGCGGATGTTGTCTAGCCATTACGATGCACTTTTCAACCGTAGCTGCGTCGGCTGGAGCCAATTTTTGAAGGAGTTTGTCTAATCTTCCCCACATTAAACTCAACCTTGTGTCATATATTGCTGTGGTGGGACAGTGATTAAATAAAGTAATATCATACCACACCCATTTTCTTCAACAAAAGGTTATTCAAAATCAAATTCTTGGTGAGCGAACAATTCAGAAAGGAATTTAATGTTTCTTCAAGACAGAAGTCCGAGATATAGAATCCACAAGAAAACTCAACATCACGACTCTCAACGTGGATCTCCAGAGATCACATGCGAAACCCGAAGTGATAAAATATAAGATGGTGTGACGAAGTAGATAAGTTCAGAAAGTATTGGCTCCGTGACGCCCACGCTAGAGAGGTGTGGTTAATTTTGAGGAAGGTCTGCGTCTAACAACGAACACTAAAAGGTTGTTGCTGATGATGCAATGACATCAACCTTGGTACATTGATATATCAAGTGAGATATATTTATTGATACAAGACATTAATAGTTCAGACATTTTATTTAACAATTATTATATGGTCTGAACATAAAACTACAACATAGGGAAGAAAATTGAGTATGGATTCGCTCCAAAATTTAATTAGTTCTTTTGTATCCTATTGTCCTCAACTCGGGACGAAGGCAAATAACTAGCATACTCGAGGAAAATGGAAACCTAACAACAGACAGAGACAGGATTGTCGAACGCGCCAAAGAATTCTACCAAAAACTTTATTCGTCCAGACAAGGACTGCAAAACAATGAGCAAGATACGCAAGACAAGGGCAAACAACTAGAGGACTTCCCAAAAGTAACCCCGTGGGAGGTGAAGGAAGCCATTAAACAGACAAAGAAAGGAACTGCCCCTGGACCAGACAACATCACCATCGACCTACTCCGAAAAGCAGGTAAAACCATCAATAGGAAACTGGCCGTCCTCTTCAACCTGTGTCTAAAACACAGTAAAGTCCCAGACGATTGGAATACTGCTATCATAATGCTATTATATAAAAAAGGAAACCCGAAAGACCTCAACAACTATAGGCCTATAAGCCTACTCAACTGTGTATATAAACTTTTCACAAAGATCATCACCAACCGAATCACAAAAACACTCGATGAAAACCAGCCACGTGAACAGGCTGGCTTTAGAAGAAGCTACTCGACCATGGACCACCTGCACTCGATAAATCAACTGAAAGAAAAAGCAGCAGAGTATAGACTACCACTTGCCGTAGCATTTATCGACTTCAAAAAGGCGTTCGACTCAGTAGAAATCCCTAAGGTCATGGAGGCCATCAGTCGGCAAGGTGTAGATCCAGTATATGTTGAAGTGTTGAAACATATATACAATCACGGCAGCTCATTTATCAGGCTACATAAAGACTCGGACCCCTTCCAGCTCCAGAAAGGAGTAAGACAAGGTGATACCAGCTCACCTAAACTCTTCACAGCCTGCCTCGAGATGATCTTCAGAAAGCTAGACTGGGAGAGTAAAGGAATTAAAATAGACGGCGAGTATCTGAGCAACCTCAGATTCGCAGACGACATAGCCCTTTTTGCAGAGAACCTACACGACCTCCAACTAATGATAGATGAACTAAATGAGGAGAGCAAGAAAGTCGGCCTGCACATGAACTTCAGCAAGACGAAGATCATGTGCAACAACCACATTGGAGATAAGAACACTAAGATCGAAATCGAGGACACAGAACTCGAGAAAGTAGACCACTACACCTACCTAGGGCAACGAATCTCCATGAGACCCTCAAAAGAAGAAGAAATCAAGCGAAGAATCACACTAGGATGGCAAGCCTTTGGCAGAGCTAGCTCAACCTTCAAAAATAATAAGATCCCATTAATCCTAAAGAGAAGGGTGTATAACCAATGCATCCTCCCAATAGTCACTTATGGAGCTGAAACATGGAACTTAACCAAGAGACAGACCCGTAAGCTGAGAACCATGCAACGTGCACATGAAAGAATAATGCTGGGCCTCACATGGAGAGACCACAAAACAGCACAACACATCCGGGAAAAGACAAGAGTTAGAGACATCATAGAAGCCATAAAAAATCTCAAATGGCGGTGGGCTGGCCATGTTGCAAGAATGGCTGACAATCGATGGACATCACGACTCACAACATGGATTCCCCGAGACCATATGCGCAACCGAGGCCGGCAAAATATTAGATGGAGAGATGAACTAGACAGGTTCAGGAAGTACTGGCTCCGTGACGCCCATGATAGAGAAGTGTGGCAAATCCTGGGGAAGGTCTATGTCCAACGACGGACGCTAAAAGACTGATGATGATGATGATGATGATGATGTCCATCCT
>OY735219.1:37999976-38244976 GCA_963457665.1 Thysanoteuthis rhombus | reverse complement strand
ATGACGAGCTGCGATTGGGTCGGTCTTTGCTCTACCAGCAAACTTTCTATCTTGTCTCTCCACGTGTCTGTTCTTTCCCTATAGGCACATTTTCCCCTGTTCCCCCTGTCCTAGCTATTTCCATTACTCGTGTGATATCTTGGCCCTCTCTCGGATCCATGTTGATCTTTTTCTATCGCTAAGAGTTATTCCTAACATAGCTCTTTCCATTACCCTCCCTTCGATTCTGAGGGTGTTTTTTTTTTTCGAATGCTCTCATTTTGCTTCCACTTGATTCTATGCATTGATTGTATAATTACGTTTTAAGCACCTTGATAATTTGCTTTTCCGTATGTCTATATCTTTACGAAAGGATTTCGAGTCAATCGTTATACTCTATCTAATTTTATTTCCATGACCTATCTCCAGCTGTATCGCTTGATCTAAGTAAATATATTCATTGACCTCTTACAAGACTTCACCCTCTATCTTTACACTCTTTTTTCCCACCTTTATCATTTAACATAGATTTTATCATTTTTTTTTTCATCGATAAACATATTTTGTTATTCCACTATTTTTATCTCTTAGTCTTATTTGTACAACCTTCTCAGTACCTTAAACTGTTCAAATATTCTCCCGTCTTTGTTCAACCCATGTTTTCACAGTCTGTTCTCTGAAAGGGTGCTTTCAAGGCTTGTCCTAGATAGTTTCATCATCATCATCAGTCTTTTAGCGTCCGTCGTTGGACATAGACCTTCCCCAGGATTTGCCACACTTCTCTATCATGGGCGTCACGGGCCCAGTACTTCCTGAACTTGTCTAGCTCGTCTCTCCATCTAACATTTTGCTGGCCTCGGTTGCGCATGTGGTCTCGAGGAATCCATGTTGTGAGTCGTGATGTCCATCGATTGTCTGCCATTCTTGCAACATGGCCAGCCCACCGCCATTTGAGAATTTTTATAGTTTGGGTGATACTATATCACCTTATCTTACTTCCTTTCCAGTCTTCATCTTGTTAGTATCTTTACAAAGTGTAATTATTGCAGTGACATCTTCATATACATTCTCAATTACCTTTATATGATTCTCGTTTATACCTTGATCTCGCATTGGGTTGAAGACTGGCGTGCGTTCAATCGAATCAAAGGCTTTTTTATGGTATTTGTGAGCCAAACAAGGTGGTTTGTTGTATTGACACGTCTCTTATATTTTTATGATGTTGGAAAGAAATTTAAAAAAACTGTTTCTGCAATGAGGACAATCGCCTATTCATGGTTGTTCAAGCAGTTCGATCAAAACCATTGGATGTGACGAGAAGTTTTTTGGGGGGAGTTATATGAGACCTCCCTTTCTCTCATAGTGGCTTATCTATCTATTTTTCTGACCATACAATACTGCTGATATCTATCTATCTATCTATCTATCTATCTGTTTCAGTTTGTTTATATCAACCTATATTCATGTATGTTCTTCTATACATTAAATACCTTGCCGTTTTGACCCCATTCTCTCCTCACACTCACAAGGACATACTTTTACTAAATCCACTTTTATTGATAAAGAATAATACTGTTATTGTATACTGACATCAGTGATGTAATGTTGAAAAAAAAAAAACAAGTGGGCGAACGTAGGGCCGAGTTCGCATCTGGATATTCAGGGGTACCTTGATTCAATATCATCGTCACCAGCAAAAAAAAAAAGTTTTATCAGGATATGAAATCAGGTAAAAAAAAAACACCTAAAAAGTGCTATCCGAATGCGAGGTAGAATTTTAAAAAATCAACGTAAAAAGGTTATCAGAATATGAGCTCAAGTAAAACATCAACTTCTAAAAAGGTGTTATTGAGACCTGGTGATTTCCAAGATGCATTTACTATCCCTCTGTAATTCGTAGTTCCTGTCTCATGAGAGTACATACGAATACTTCGGTCGAGAGGACCAGGATGGTTGTTGCACTTTTTAAAAACTTTTTTCAGTTACCCAGAGACTATTGAGGGTGGAACCAATCAAAGTTATCTCGATTAAACTTACATCTCTCTGTTATTACACATATCATTTAATCATTATTTTATATGACATATTGTTCACAATATGTTTTTCAATGGAAGAAGTTAGATGTTGGAACTGACCCTAACCATGGGGACGGTTGCAACACTAATCAGGGAAGGTGGCAACATATTGAAAATACATTAAATGTCGCCAATTAGCTTTCGCTTTTTGTGCCAAGGAGTAGAGTATTCTGAAATTATGTATTGTTTCATAATAATATTATAGTATTATTCATTTATACACAATGATATTATGATGTTTTGCTTTTTTCATCATCATCATCATCATCATCATCATCATCATCATCATCATCATCATCATCATCATCATCAGTCTTTTAACGTCCGCCGTTGGACATAGACCTTCTCCAGGATTCGCCACAAATATCTATCGTAGGCGTCGCGGAGCCAGTATTTCCTGAATCTGTCCAGTTCATCTCTCCATCTTGTGTTCTGTTGGCCTCGGTTTCTCATGTGATCTCTGGGGATCAATGTTGTGGGACGTGATGTCCATCAGTTGTCTTTCATTCTTGCAATATGGTTTGCCCATTGTCATTTGAGTTTTTAATAGTTTCTAGTTTTGTTTGTTTATGCATAGAACATAGGCCTACCTCGAGTCAGTATGCAGATGTTACAGATCTTATTCAACCTCTCCATACTTCAGTATTCGACCGGAAGAATGGAATAATTTGCAGTCCATCATCATCATCATTTGAGCATCTCATGGAGATTCGTTGTCCGTGGTAGATGTAGTGGTCTACCTTGCCGAGTTTTGCATCTTCTATCTTGACAGTTACGTTCTTATTCACAATGCAATTCAATAAACTTTTATTAAGCATATATTTATTGTACAAAAATGCAACTCTTTTGAAAACTGATTTTTATTATTCTCCAGTGAATGTGAACTGCAAGCATGGGTCTCGTTATAATCATTTCAAAACTTGGAACAAATAGAAAAAAAAAACAAAAAAAAAAACGCATACGTCCCAAACCCTATCAGCCATTACAGAGCACCATGAACTAACTACACAAACTTTGACACGTGCTAACTGCTTCAACAAAACAATGATTCAAATAACAAAGTTTTAATTAGTTCATGTGATAGGCATGAAAAAAATGAAGCTCGTCAAAAAAAATTACTTTCATACCTCATAAACACTTTTCTTTTTTGCAACAAATACTGCAGATGTTGACTGTGCTTTCTGGTAGGTGTAGTATGAGTGTCATCACTGTAATATGTTTCAGATCAGAGGAATAAGACTTGCAACCGTCTCCACTACATAGTATATATATCAAATAATGGCTAGGCTATTCAAATAAGGGACGGGTGCTCACGCGAACCCCTGCAACGGTCAGGTCAGCAGACAATCCCGGGCAGACCTCCTAGAACATTAAGATTCATTTCTTCTCAGAACTGAGAATTCAAGTGCTCTCTTTTGGCGCCAGTAATTCATACATCAAAATGGACTCTAAGATTTAAATTGACATCATGCTCCATTGTTACGTTTGTGTTTTGATTAGGGTTTGAAGAAGAGTTGGGGCTTCAGCTCTAATGAAACAGTGTCCCCGTACTCCCAGCCGTAGGGACTCACTGCAATCATTCATGATAGACCACTCTGTGATCCCCAAGCATAAATCTTAGACACACTCACACTGTATACCTAATTCTCAAAACACATTTCCATCACTGTTTACTTAGTAGAATGAGGAATTCTTGAAAAGTAGCCAATTATCCGTCCCTAAGGACAGGTCATTCGCATAGTAAATATGATAAATAAGAGGGCTGATTGGTCACTCAATAGAAACTGCCATCCGACCAATGTCTTTTGGCATCATGCTGTATTCGGGGTGACCAATTAAAAAAAATAGAAGTGGTGATTTTGCTTGGTGTGCAAAGCGAACCAACCGCAAATCTTGCTCGGATAGACACTTATTGCGAACCTTTTTGGTTGAATCAACTGTGAATTTCTTTTGATAAAAAAAAAAAACATGAAGTTTTAATGGATTTACACTTGATTTCAGATATATAAATATTTGAGAGAAATGATTTGAAAGTTATGTTATCAAAAATGTATGAAAGATAGGCTGTTAAAGCACTGATATATATTTGAATTAGTTCTGCCTGATAGACTACAACCTATTTTCCCTCCTGTCAAATTTTAATGGGGGCTATTTCAATTTTGGGAAATTTTTAGGAACAGACTTTGATTTTTCTGTCGATATACATACATCATGATGTTATCGAAATAATTTGTCAAAAATTAAAACAGCGATATAGAACAGTTTAAAACCTATGCATGAGTATTTTTTACGACTTACTTTATGTTACTTTCTTTCAATTAAAATCAAAATCAAAACTTCAGAGAAAATATTAGAATTATTGCAATCTGATTTAGAATTAGAAAAAAATGGAGGTCCTTGAAGAATGGTCCTTTTCGCAGAGAACCTACACGACTTCCAACTAATGCTAGATGATCTAAACAAAGAAAGCAAAAAAGTCGGCCTACACATGAATTTCAGTAAAACGAAAATCATATGCAATAATCATGTTGAGAATAAGAACATAACTGTCAAGATAGAAAATGCAAAACTAGGCAAGGTAGACCACTACATCTACCTGGGACAACGAATCTCCATGAGACCCTCAAAAGAGGAGGAAATCAAGCGAAGAATCACTTTGGGATGGCAAGCCTTCAGCAGAGCAAGTTCAACTTTCAAGAACCAGATGATCCCAATTAATAAAGAATGAGAGACAACCAATAGACATCAAGTCTCACAACATGGATCCCCAGAGATCACATAAGAGACCGAGGCTGACAGAACACACGATGGAGAGATGAACTAGACAGATTCAGGAAATACTGGCTCCGCGACGCCCACGATAGAGATTTTTGGCGAATCCTGGGGAAGGTCTATGTCCAACGACGGACGTTAAAAGACTGATGATGATGATACTAATTTATAGCATTGAAAATGTCTCTATTGTGAGGATTGTAGAATTAAAGTTCTGTTCTTCAGTGTTTTGCATTCATGTTTCTATTCATTATTTCCACCAGATTTTAATTGAACTTTTCAAAATCTATAAAAGATCTACGCATTGAAATGCTTCAATGTCCGCCTGTACTTATATTGATACAAAGTATTCTTTCTTTTTTTTCTAAATATTGTTTAAATTTCAACTAAAACTATAATATCCCTATTTTATTCTGATAAACCTTCATAAAATGATTTTAATATTTTGCAATTTGAAATATAAGCATTTTGATACCATAAATGTACAGATTCATATCTTTTGAAATCTAAAATCTAAATCGATATAGTCAGTTTACATGATAAGAGGGTCAAAAGAGAGATTTTCCAGGATAATTAAGTGAAAAAGTTTTGAAAAAGAAATTATCAAATCAAAAAAGAAAGAAAAAAACGAGAGAGAAATTTTTTCCACGACAATGAAGGTAGAAAAAAAATTCTGTGAAAGACCTAGTCGAAACAGCAAAGAATGAAAGTAAGGAAGAAGGATTATGGAAAAGGAATCATGAAAACAAGGGGAAAGAAAGAAAGAAAGAAACGAAGATTTAGAGAAAAAACTAATGAATAATAGAAAGAAAGAGAGAAGAAAAGAACTAGTGTGAAATATTCTAAAGAAGAAACTATGAAAGCGAGGATTTATTCGAAAGAAATCGAAAAACGAACAAGTGGAGAAAAATATTTTTTTTCTCAAATGGAATGAAAGAAAATGGAAAGAGAGTGGACGGTTGTTGCTTTCCCGTTTTGTTTTTTTTTCTTGAAAAGAGAAGGAAAGAGGGAAACAGAAAGAGAGAAAAGGATAAAGTGGAAAAAGAGAGAGAAATAGGAAAAAGAGGGATAAAAAGAGAGAAAAAAAGAAAGCGAAAGATATATGTGAAAGACATAAATTGAAAGAAAGAGGGGAGGAGGGAGGGAAAAGAAGAGTAAGTGAAAAGAGAAAGTGGAAGGAAGAGAGAAAGAGAGAGTGGAAGGAAGAGAGGAAAAGAGAAAGTCAAAGAAAAAAGTCAAAGAGGGGAATTGAAAGAAAGAAAAAGAGAAGAAGACAAAAGGAGAAAATGAAAGAAACAAAAGAAAAAGAGTAAGTGGAACAAAGAAAAAAGAAAAAGAGAAAGTGAAAGAAAGGGAAAAGAAAAGAGAGAGAAAGAGAAAGGGAATGAAAACAGTGAAAAGGAGAAATTGGAAGAAAGATAGGAAGAGAAATAACGAAACAGAGAAAGAAAGAGAGAGAGAGAGAGAGACAGAAACAGAGAGAGAAACAGAGATAGAGACAGAGAGAGACAGAGATAGAAAGAGAGAGAGAGAGAGAGACAGACAGAGAAACAGAGAGGGACAGAAAGAGACAGACAGACAGACAGACAGACAGAGCGAGAGCGCTCTCAGAAGTGATATAGATATCATGAAGTAACACTAAATCCCCAATGCAAAACGTTCAACGACCACATCACGTGGACTTTGGGCTTCTACGAACTCCAATTTCTGTTTGTTCTATTTGAATCGTTTTCCTCTTATTCTCTACATCTTGTCCACAAGGCACGGGAAAAGTAAATATAGACATGAGAATCATTTAAAAAAGAAATACAATTAAAGAATACACAATAAACAAATAGAAACTCTTTTTGCTCACACTGCTTTTTTTTACGTTATTGCTACCCATCCCAAGGAAAGACGCATAAGTTAAATAATTGAGCAAATTCATATAAGCCCAACGCATAAATTACAGATGTAAATCATAGGAATTACATTTAAACGGTGAAAATTGTATTGTGATGGGTTCCCGAGGGCAAGAATTTATCTGTCTACGAGTGTGTGTCGGGCAGGGTTGACAGATAGTAAGAGACGTCTCTGGTCAAATATGCACAAAAAATTGGCCAAAATGGCAAAATTCTGAATTCTTCGACAAAAGGAATTATTCTATTATCTATATTTTTAGATTTAGTATGGTGAATCATTATTAGATTTCTTTTAAAATTTCTGTTGCCTTTTTATCGAAATTTTTATTGACTGCCTGAGTGAAAAATCAAGATTAATGTAAATAGCAGCATTAAAAATATTGATAATTAAGATTCTTTGTAAAACATTGAAGTACAGCAGGACACACCGAAAAAAAAGAAGAATTTATGAAAAATACCAGTGTAGTCAAAATGGCCACAAATTTAAGTATAGCCAAACCAAGAGGTTCAGAACCAATTGCTTTTCGAAAAAGCCTGATTTGTCAGGTTTGGCCATTAAATAGCCCGAGCGGCAACCCTGGTGTCAGGCCCTTGGGGCAATGTACAGCCAGTCTCATGTAACTATGAAAGACGAGGTGAGTAAGCCAGTGCTTCTCTAGCTCGTGATAATGTGAACAAATAGTTGAAAACCTTTGGGGATGTGGACTTATGGCTACGATGCAGGAGAGGTAAATTTGCATAGATAAGCTCCAAAATTGAACCGCTCCCTCTTAGTTTTTGCGGTTCCATTATTTACTCCCGAGAAAAGTTGCGATTAAATGTTTTGTGTTTTTTAATTTGTCAGAGGGAATTTTTAGTGCTCTCAATAAATAAGACTTCAGCTACACCTTGAAAACTGTCACTTTTGCAAAAAGACAAATAGCCAACGCCCAAAGAACATTACTAAATTCGAGGTTTTACGGCAATAGGCTATTGCTGCAAGCTACGGTTTAGAAGCCGAGTACTTTCTGTATAAGAATCGAAGGTAAATAAATGAGGTGTAGTTTATGAGTATTGCTAGACACTTCAAACAGAACGCCTGATTCATCTTATGTTTACTCTACTCCAAACAAACAGAAACGTGAGAGTAAATTTCATAATTTCAACTTTTATTTACTGCAGATAAATTGAAAAGTATGACGCAATTCGAGTAAAAGTCTTAGTTATGACAATAACTTTTGATTCGGTTTAAACTTTTGCGTCTACTAATTCTTTAATGACGTACATCCGAATATTTGAATAGCAAATCAGTAACTTCACGTGTTTCACCAAGGTAAATAATACTTAGAATTGATACAATGGGTTTTGTTCAAAGGTCTTGCTTTTGGATCTATCGACCGATGTATGATAAGGTCGAGAATAGAACGAGTAGAAACCAAACTTTCTTGGATTTACAGAGCTACCGAACTTACTTCTTTTTTATCAAACGAGGGGCAACCATCGGGTATATTGAACGTATAGTGAGCTGTCAAAATTAATATCAATCATTCATGTAACTTCTCGAACCAAAAGTCACGTAAGGAAGATATTTCTTTCTATCTAAATATCTTTGTTTGTCCTCTTCTTGGATATATCAAGGAGCATTTGGGAATTCATCATGGAAAAGTACACAACTGAGTAACGAACTAGAATAATAGAACTTTACTTAGAATACCTTAACGTTAATCCAAAGAGCATATTCTCAAATGAAAGCAGAAATTATGGCCATCTCAAACTGTATTTTATCTTATTTAATTATAAGATATATAATTTAATTTTAGGGTTAGTTCAAAGGGTTATAGTTAGTTTTGGGGTTAGCGTTAGTTTAGAGTCCAATTAATTTTATCATTAGTTGCTAGTGTATATACTCCGATGTTCAATCATTCTTTTTGGGGGTTTTTATTACTCGCTACATCAACCGTAAAACTACCTCTGATCTCTAACCATAACCCCAAAATTAACCCTAATCTCAAAACTAAGTTATATCCTTTGGAATTAATTTTGATAAATACAGAACAGTTTCAGATGGTCAAGTTTTGCGTTTTCATTCGATTCCCAATACGTTAGTAGCAGTTGCATAACGATAACATAAAAAGTCAGTTCGCAAATCAGAAACAAACTTTTCCCCGGTATTCTTCCTGTCATCCACCTGCTCAAACCAAAATCAAGAGATTGCCTATCGATCCATAATAAACTTAGTTCTCTTTGAGATAAGATCCAAATCGTTTAGCACAGAAGATAACCCAAAAAATAATGCCGATTACAGAAGATTCTATTCGTGATTTATCAGTGGTTCTTGCAGAGTAATTGGAAGAAAATCCTTCGAGCGTTTGCTCTATCGGATTTCTGATGTCCATGTCTTCAGCACGCAGCGTTGTATTTCACTTGAATAGTTCGGACAGGCGTTCCGTTGGAGTGACGTAATTAACCGTGAAAGATTCATACGTTTCGACGCCGTATGGCGGTGTCAGATGAAATTATTTTCCACTTTTATCTCATTCCGCCTCTCTTTTTGGCTTTGGTAGAGGATATATCACCTGCCTTGACGAGAGAGAGAGACAGAGACAGAGACAGACAGACAGACAGACAGACAGACAGAGACAGAAGCAGACAGAGAGAGAGACAGAAACAGACAAACAGACAGAGACAGAAACAGAGAGAGATAGAAGCAGACAGACAAACAGATAGACAGACAGACAGTCAGATAGACTGACAGACCGACACAGAGAGACAGAGACGAAGAAAGAGAGGGAGGGAGAGAAGAAGAGAGAGAAAGACAGATTGACAGAGACAGAAGCAGACAGAGAGAGATAGAAACAGACAGACAGGTGGACGGACAGACAGACAGGTGGACGGACAGACAGACAGTCAGATAGACTGACAGACGGACACAGAAACAGAGACAAAGAAAGAGAGGGGGAGAGAGGAAGAGAGCGACAGATAGACGGAGACAGAGAGGCAGAGATAGAGAAAGAGTGGCAGACAGACGGAAACACAGAGAGAGAGAAAGAGAGCTACAGACAGACAGGGAGACAGAGAGAGACAGAGACAGGGAAATAGAAAGGAGAGAAAATGACTACGGAGGGTAGAAGTTGAATGAAATTTGGAAAAAGAAAGGCCAATTCAAGGTAGTAAGAAAGAAGGAGAAAAGATCAGAGAATGGCTTGCCCCCATAGAAAGAGGGGAAGAAAATAGCGGGTAATTGAGAGAAGGGGGGGAGGCACTAAATTGAGAGAAATAGATCACTATAGACGGTAGAGTAAAAGAGGGAATCAGAGAGAGTGAGAAAGAGAGTGACAGAGAAATGGAAACCCCAGCCCAAGCCCCAAATGTATAGTTTTACCTAAATATCAAAGTAGGCTTGACAACCGAAAAATTAGGATTGTGAAAGTAGACGGTAAATTAACCCCTTTTCAGTGCATGACACAAAGATTGAACTCACACTCACCATACACTTCACTACCTTCAATATCCATGAAGCCATTAACGCAGAGCCAAAGAAAGGACAACAAATATCCATGAAATCCTCAAAAGAAGAAATCAAGCAAAGAATCACGCTAGGTTGGGAAACTTTCGATAGATCAAGTTCAACATTCAAGAACAAGAAAATCCTGTTAGTCCTAAAAAAAAAAAAGGTATACAACCAATGCGCCCTCTCAATTGGCACCTAAAGGACTGAAACATGGAATCTAACCAAAAGATTGACTATCGAACTCAGAACCACTGTAGAAGACCATGTTTAACATCACATGAAGAGATGACAAGGCAGCATAGTATATTAAAGGAAAAAATAGGAGTCATAGATATCATAGGATCTATTGGAAAACTCAAATGACAATTGGCTTGTCATGTTGCAAGAATAGCAAACAACCACTGGACATCATGGCTCACGAAATAAATTCCCACAGATTATAAGCAAAACTGTGACTGGCAAAAAACAAGACGGCGTGAAGAACTAAGCAAGTTCAAAAAGTATTGGCACCGTGATGCCCATGATGGGGAGGTCTGGCAAATCTTTGGAAAAAGGTCCATGTCCAACGACGAACACTACAAGGCTGCTTTTATGAAATTCACTTACTCTTGCTGTGTGGAACGAACTAGAGCAGCCGATGGTAGGAATGGGTTTCGGGAACTAGGTATACGACATGGCTTAGTTAGGGAAAGTAGGTATTCGATAATGTCTCCATTAGTAAACATTGAACATACCCTAGAAACTGAGAAGTAAGTATACACTATACCCTCACGCATCAACTTCCATTCCCATCCCTGAGTACTAAAAGGATAAATCTACCATGAAGAATTCAATACAGCAGGAGTTCTCAAACTTGACTCCGTCGAACCCTAGGTTTCCGCATCATGTATTTTGGGTTCGTCCACCGATTTTGCGAAATAAACCGTTTACAGTTTCGAATGAAATATCAGGTGGCATTTATGCAACAAATCAAAACGTGTCCGTAATATAAGACTTCAGTTGTTGCTTTTCGTTAGGAAAGCCACGTCTAATAATTCAGGGACTCCGTGAGGGGCAAACAGTTTGATAGACCCTGCCCTCAAGATATCCTTCACCACGTGTTCGTTAAAGGGGTCGGTTCGGAATTCCCAGCGACAAGCACTTCAAGAAGAACGGAGGCTGGAACAACTGAAATGTTGTGACTAAATCAATTTAGATGGAGATATCAGTTCGAACAAATCAATGTTTAATGGTTCCTGAACTCAGAAATACAGACTTGAGATTTACGAGTGTGGGTGGATCAATGGGTATGTGCCCTGACAGTTGATGGCTTTATTTTTCATAATATAACGTCTAGGGAATGTTTTTTTTTTTTTTACTGATACACAAGCTAAATATCTAAGGGAGGTAATAAATAACGCTGACTTGTGCAGCTGTTGCTACTGGCATATTTAGATATAGATGAAAGCAGGAATCTAGGACATTTAAATTGATAAAAACTAGAAACTAAAAATGAAAATTCACTGAACGACCTTGAAACTCACCCTAACCCTAATCTCTAAAATAACATTCAAAATTGAATTGTCTCTTTTATGATAAAATCTGATAAAATACAAAGTCGTCTGCTTTCATTTGTTCGTTGCAGCAGCTGCATAATTCTGTGTTATTTTTTATCTCCAACCTTTGATATTTTAGCTTGCAAAACCAGTACGACACCTTTACCAATGTTCGAACTATGTGATTAATGGAAGAGCGTTGGGTTAGATGCACTGTTAAAGAAGAGGATTTGATGAAAAATAAATATTTGTATGAAATAAATGATTTGTTCACCATTAAGAGATTTGGTGATTTACCTACGTATCTTGAAAATTAAAACAACACGAATGTCCACCTAAAAGCATTTTCTAATTATAATTTGAGAAATCATTTTGGGTGTACATATATCGAGATAACACGATAACTGATAAACAGGTAAATTTGATATCCACGATATATTTATTTATCAGCACACTAGGCATTGCAGTGTCGAGTTTGAAGGTGTTTGGGTGAGCGGTTCTGGAGAGTCCAATAAAAATTAATACTTTTCAAAAACTGTAGATTTTTTATCTTTTATCAAGAGTTATTGATCTAAACTAACATACTGAATATCCAATGAATAGACTTAAATTTTGGTTTAAAATATCTTGATTGGCACTGCTAAAAGAAATAATCGAAATAATCCGAAGCCGTGCTTTCGTACGACAGGCAGAAAGTTATTTAACAGGATAATTATGGCAGAATGCTCCACGTACCATAAAGTCCGGGCCCTTCGAAACATGCACCTTTGGAGCGGGTACTATCCGAGTTCCTTTACCTTAAATGACCTGGCTTTATTAGTGAAACAATTATCAAGTACGCTGATTAGTTTATCATCAATCCTTTCACAATCTAAGGTGATGGGTCTGAACACATTTTTCTGAAAATGGGATCGGTGATTTCAGTTAAAAACAGGAGAAGTTGGACGACTGCAAGAAGCAGATATGTTCCCCACCCACACCCAGGCATATATATATATATATATATATATATATATATATATATATATATATATACATATGTATATATATATATGTGTGTGTGTGTGTGTCTGCGTGTGTGCACGCGGATGTACAGTTTGACAATATTGAAATATTACTACGTTTAAGAATAATAAACGTCTTAAACTTCTCTCTCTCTCTCTCTCTCTCTATATATATATATATATGTGTGTGTGTGTGTGTGTGTGTGTATGTGTGTGTGTGTGTGTCTGCGTGTGAGCACGCGGATGTACAGTTCGACAATATTGAAATATTACTACGTTTAAGAATAATAAATGTCTTAGACTTCTCTCTCTCTCTCTCTCTCTCTCTCTCTATCTATCTATATCTATATATATATGTGTATGTGTATGTGCGTGTGTGTGTGTGTGTGTGTGTGTGATAATTGTACGGACAATTTATTTGGAAACATATTTCGTTCGGCACCGGAATTAAACGAATAGTAAATCAAATAGCCGACCATGTAAATGAATAGAGAAAATAAATAAATTCTCAACAATTATAACAATACAAGCTTTGATATATATATATCAAAGCTTTTTTATAAATTTAAGGTAACCACTCTTAAATTGAAATATTTTTATTACGTCCAAGTTATTTCTGTGAAACTCTATAAAAGTCATGAGTCCTCTCCCCTCGTCTAAATTTCACGCCAACCTTGGTATAGGCAAGATAGAATCAATCATTCACAAAATAACGAAGGTTTTAAAACCAACAAATAAAGTCATTCAATGATAATCAAAGATTTATGCATGTATAGCATAAATCATATAAATATAATAAAGAATCAGAAATATATAAATATATATAAAAGATACTAACTCAATATACTACCTGGATTACCATAAAGAGGAAAAAAGTTGGGTCAAATTTCAAACTGTTAAAACAATGTTGAAAACTCTGTAAGCACAATCAATAACTGCTGAAGATCTTTTCACCGATGTATATTGTCTTAAAGATGCGTGTGTAATTTATTTTGTGTCAAGATAGTTTCAATATTATAGCAATACACATTTATTATTCAAACAGTTCAGATGTCATATGCAGTACAAAGGAAAGGTCCGATAAAGATCACCGAAATCCCAAGCGATATTCTTTCATTGATAGTTACCATAGAAACAAGCCCCACTCCCACTTCCATTCCAACTGAAGATGATTACTGCAACTTATGTATTGTATCTATAATGAATAAAAATCATAGAAATGTATTTTTTAATCTTTTATTACAAGTATAGTATAAACGTTTTTATCTGTCAAAATGAAATAAGACTTTACGTACTTCTAAAATAAATTATTGTAGATCTGTAAGACTCGTTAGTTTGGCTCATTCGATAGAAGAGTCACCTACCAATCACTTGATCGTAATTTCGAATCACGGTAAAGAAAAGGGTTATTTTATTTATTCGTTTGGTTTAACGAGCTGGAATAGAAAAAGTGAGGAGTTTACCCTTTATTAGCGTGGGTGAGTATGTCACAAGGTCACTAATACTTCTCGCTAGACAAAATTGAGTTAGTGACTCCCTTTACGGATTCAGCCGTTCTAGTCAGCACATTACTGCGACATGTTAAACAGAGTGAACACTAACAGTCCCAGATGGAGTTCGAACCTGGCTCGGCGAGGTTTCTTTCCAGGCCGTTATCCACTTGGCAACCGCCCCATTTTCCACAGTAATTGACTTTCTCTGGCTAAGGAGATGCACCTGCAACTGTATGGAGAGCATTTCAGCTAACTCGATCTAAATTCCATGTGTGTGTGTGTGTGAGTGTGTGTGTGTGTTAGTTACTGTTCGTCTGTATGCGTGTAGTAACTCATAGTGTATGACTTTCATGTAAAGGTGTATTTGATCTTAATGATGAGCGGTAGACAAACACATTTCTTGTGTTCATTTTAGTGAAAAAAATATTGTTTTTTTTGAGACTGATAGAACGAAAATCTCTTTTATCTGAAATTCGGGTCATGTGAAGCGATATTCAACTCAATTAGAGTCTCGTATAGATGTAATTTGCTCACCGATGTTCCCGTAAAAGCACGCTTACTGCAGTGGGATCAGAAACAATACCTTTTTTATTTTTTCAAATAGTGGTCATTATATTGGTTCAGCAACTACTAAGTCCGGATTCAGTGCGAGTGACTTGTTTTGATAAAAAGAAAAAGAACCTATTCAAAACCTGAGACGTTGGCAGTAACTGGCAACATTTGTTTCTGTGAAAATAAAAGCTATTTGTTTTGACGAAAAACTCCTGTCATTCAGAGAACTGTTGACTTTCGTCGCAGTTGAAATACCAACGACTACCATGACAAAGATTCTGAAAGGCGCTAATATCGGCTACATTCCATTAGCAACGCAAGAATTATTTCGTTGATAGCGAATAATATACAAACAATATAAAAACTGACACGTGACCGGTATCTTTTGGTAGCATGCCATGTTGGAGTGATAAATTATTTTTTTAAAAGGTGAAGGGATGATCAATGAATAAATTACTTTCCTCACGTTTCGTTGGGATGTGATCACCAAAAAAAAAAAAAAACGAACAAAAAACAAACAAACAAGCGTAAACACTACCGGGCACAAACTAGGGATCAATTTAGCATTAATTGACATTGCAAACCGACCCCCCCCCACAATTACCTATTTAGGACAGGGAATTTGAAGAGAGCAACGAGACACTTTTTTTTCGAGACAAAATAGGGAGTAAATGTTGAAATTTTCAAGCCTCTAACCCCATTGGTGCGGACTGTGAGGGCAATGCATACAAACATAGCCAGCCAGCCAGCCAGACGGACATCCAGACTTACTTAAAAAGTGAAGAAACCTATGTTGGCAGTTTGGGTGACTGTTCTGGTTGATGGTTTCATAATCTCTGAACGGCTTTAAAATCGTGCATTGTAAGACAAACTTTTATTCTTATAAAGGTGAGAGAAATTGTGAAGATTATTAAAAAGAAGAATGAGTGGATAGGGGACCTTGCAATGTGCACAAGGAAGGTTCATGCGAGGAAAGATCACGTGACATCACATCGTATTAGAGAAAAGACAGGAGTCGGAGATATGACAGTGTCCATTAGAAAACTCATATTACAATTGAGATTGGTCAGGTAGCAAGCTTGTCATACAGCCACTGGACATCATGACCCACAACAACAGGAAATCATGTGCAAAATTGTGGCTGGCAAAAAATACGATTTACACAAGTTCAGATAATTTTTTTCTATGTGAAGCCCACGACCGGAAGGTCAGAAAAATATTGGGGAAGACTCATGTCCAATGACCGACGTTCAAGCGCTGCTGCTGCTGCTGCTGATTCTGATGACGATGATCGGATTAGAATCTGAAATAAAACTAGACTACGTAGGTAGCGATAGTATCAATGAGTTAGAAGCATTGGAAAATCATTTAATATAGGCAAGATGATTTACTTCAACACAGTCACCTCCCTTGTCAATGCAGTCAATTATGTGATGAATGTTAATCAAATAGATCCAAGATTATACAGTGGAATTTCAGATAAGAATTCAGCAAATAACTATGTGTCAGGCTACGGACTGACTGAACCACTCTCATATATGATGCTATTGAACAAGAACCAAGTTTCATGATACATCCATGGTAGTTATAGCAGGGGGAAGAAAAGGGGGAGCAGGGAAGGGGGAAGAGGAAGATGAAGAGCAAGTAGTCTTTCTCTGAGTCAACTGATTCTCACACTTTTAAAATATTGTCTGCTGATCACCATGTAACCTATTGATAAAATTAATACTTGCAAAAAATTACACCGTTTAACGTTTAGCGCATTGATTTTCACGTAATTGCGATATGAAAATATTCTGCGAGTATTATTTTCACTAAAAATCGTAAAGGACCATTTTTGTCTTTTTCTTTTCTTTTTTTTGGGGGGGGGCGTTTTCAGCTTTTTTTTTAATACTAAAATGTGGACCACGGGCATTCTATCCTGACATCATAACGGAAATTGGAAAAAAGTGCAAAATCTCTGGAGATATTTCGTGTCATTTTACTGTTGGAAAGAGCATCAACCAAGATGAGGGCAACGGCCCAGAAAAAAAAAAGGTTTTTTGATGACCCATCATCCGAAAAATTCAGACATTATTCAGAATTCAGAGATTATGCAACCAATTGTAGCGTCACAAGAGGAATGATCGATCTAACAATTGGCAAACCATGCATATAATGATTGTCAATGCGCAGGTCTATTCTATCACGCCAAGGAATGCAACTGGCGTCGTAAAAAAGAGTTTCCTTCGGATTCTAATGACGTAATAAAAATATCAAATTTTTGAAAAAAGTAAAAAAAGCAAAAACAAAATGTATCAAAAGGAAGCTCACTGCGAACTCACCGTAATGCAAATCTCTATTACCCACATCTATAAAATGCAATGTATATAGAAGGCTATTCTCCAAGCACACTGCAATGCAAATCTCTATTACCCACGTCTATGAAATGCAATGTATATAGAAGGCTATTCTCCAAGCACATTGCATTGCAAATCTCTATCACCCACGTCTATAAAATGCAATGTATATAGAAGGCTATTCTCCAAGCACATTGCAATGCAAATCTCTATTACCCACGTCCATAAAATGCAATGTATATAGAAGGCTATTCTTCAAGCACATTGCAATGCAAATCTCTATTACCCACGTCTATAAAATGCAATGTATATAAAAGGCTATTCTCCAAGCACGTTGCATTGCAAATCTCTATTACCCACATCTATAAAATGCAATGTATATAGAAGGCTATTCTCCGAGCACATTGCAATGCAAATCTCTATTACCCACATCTATAAAATGCAATGTATATAGAAGGCTATTCTCCAAGCACATTGCATTGCAAATCTCTATTACCCACGTCTATAAAATGCAATGTATATAGAAGGCTATTCTCCAAGCACATTGCATTGCAAATCTCTATTACCCACTTCTATAAAATGCAATGTATATAGAAGGCTATTCTCCAAGCACACTGCAATGCAAATCTCTATTACCCACGTCTATGAAATGCAATGTATATAGAAGGCTATTCTCCAAGCACATTGCATTGCAAATCTCTATCACCCACGTCTATAAAATGCAATGTATATAGAAGGCTATTCTCCAAGCACATTGCAATGCAAATCTCTATTACCCACGTCCATAAAATGCAATGTATATAGAAGGCTATTCTTCAAGCACATTGCAATGCAAATCTCTATTACCCACGTCTATAAAATGCAATGTATATAAAAGGCTATTCTCCAAGCACGTTGCATTGCAAATCTCTATTACCCACATCTATAAAATGCAATGTATATAGAAGGCTATTCTCCGAGCACATTGCAATGCAAATCTCTATTACCCACATCTATAAAATGCAATGTATATAGAAGGCTATTCTCCAAGCACATTGCATTGCAAATCTCTATTACCCACGTCTATAAAATGCAATGTATATAGAAGGCTATTCTCCAAGCACATTGCATTGCAAATCTCTATTACCCACTTCTATAAAATGCAATGTATATAGAAGGCTATTCTCCAAGCACACTGCAATGCAAATCTCTATTACCCACGTCTATAAAAGGCAATGTATATAGAAGGCTATTCTCCAAGCACATTGCATTGCAAATCTCTATTACCCACGTCTATAAAATGCAATGTATATAGAAGGCTATTCTCCAAGCACATTGCAATGCAAATCTCTATTACCCACGTCTATAAAATGCAATGTATATAGAAGGCTATTCTCCAAGCACACTGCAATGCAAATCTCTATTACCCACGTCTATAAAATGCAATGTATATAGAAGGCTATTCTCCAAGCACATTGCAATGCAAATCTCTATTACCCACGTCTATAAAATGCAATGTATATAGAAGGCTATTCTCCAAGCACATTGCAATGCAAATCTCTATTACCCACGTCTATAAAATGTAATGTATATAGAAGGCTATTCTCCAAGCACACTGCAATGCAAATCTCTATTACCCACGTCTATAAAATGCAATGTATATAGAAGGCTATTCTCCAAGCACACTGCAATGCAAATCTCTATTACCCACGTCTATAAAATGCAATGTATATAGAAGGCTATTCTCCAAGCACATTGCAATGCAAATCTCTATTACCCACGTCTATAAAATGTAATGTATATAGAAGGCTATTCTCCAAGCACACTGCAATGCAAATCTCTATTACCCACGTCTATAAAATGCAATGTATATAGAAGGCTATTCTCCAAGCATATTGCAATGCAAATCTCTATTACCCACGTCTATAAAATGCAATGTATATAGAAGGCTATTCTCCAAGCACACTGCAATGCAAATCTCTATTACCCACGTCTATAAAATGCAATGTATATAGAAGGCTATTCTCCAAGCACACTGGAATGCAAATCTCTATTACCCACGTCTATAAAATGCAATGTATATAGAAGGCTATTCTCCAAGCACATTGCAATGCAAATCTCTATTACCCACGTCTATAAAATGTAATGTATATAGAAGGCTATTCTCCAAGCACACTGCAATGCAAATCTCTATTACCTACGTCTATAAAATGTAATGTATATAGAAGGCTATTCTCCAAGCACACTGCAATGCAAATCTCTATTACCCACGTCTATAAAATGCAATGTATATAGAAGGCTATTCTCCAAGCACACTGCAATGCAAATCTCTATTACCCACGTCTATAAAATGCAATGTATATAGAAGGCTATTCTCCAAGCACATTGCAATGCAAATCTCTATTACCCACGTCTATAAAATGCAATGTATATAGAAGGCTATTCTCCAAGCACATTGCAATGCAAATCTCTATCACCCACATCTATAAAATGCAATGTATATAGAAGGCTATTCTCCAAGCACATTGCAATGCAAATCTCTATCACCCACATCTATAAAATGCAATGTATATAGAAGGCTATTCTCCAAGCACATTGCATTGCAAATCTCTATTACCCACGTCTATAAAATGCAATGTATATAGAAGGCTATTCTCCAAGCACACTGCAATGCAAATCTCTATTACCCACGTCTATAAAATGCAATGTATATAGAAGGCTATTCTCCAAGCACACTGCAATGCAAATCTCTATTACCTACGTCTATAAAATGCAATGTATATAGAAGGCTATTCTCCAAGCACACTGCAATGCAAATCTCTATTACCCACGTCTATAAAATGCAATGTATATAGAAGGCTATTCTCCAAGCACACTGCAATGCAAATCTCTATTACCCACGTCCATAAAATGCAATGTATATAGAAGGCTATTCTCCAAGCACACTGCAATGCAAATCTCTATTACCCACGTCTATAAAATGCAATGTATATAGAAGGCTATTCTCCAAGCACACTGCAATGCAAATCTCTATTACCCACGTCTATAAAATGCAATGTATATAGAAGGCTATTCTCCAAGCACACTGCGATGTAAATCTCTATTACCCACGTCTATAAAATGCAATGTGTAAAGAAGGCTATTTTCAAAGCTCACTATAATACAAATCTTTATTATCTTCGTCTATAAAACACAGTGTGTGTGTCCATATATTTCATACATGTCGTCATTTTTAACGAATCGAGTAAACTAATTCCATCATAAAAGACATTAAACGATCAGTTGCAGCTGTGAATGGGTTAGCGTGCTAGCAACCCATTAAGTTCATATCTCGCTGTGCGGTCTGTGAATAGAACTCTGTACCAAATTTGTCGAAGTCCTGAAAATATCGATAAAAAAACACAACACTCTATGGAATGGGGCTAATGTACGAAGAGAACGTGAGGCACGACATCTTCAGTTTTTTGAAAATTGCGAAAGCTTAAATAAAGCGAGACGTATCATAGAAGTTTCACATCTAAAGCGAGTAAGTGACAGAGGAAATGTGATTGAAAAGGGTCTGGTTAATAACAATAGAAACTGTCGCGTCATCCTTCAGCAGAATGCCATGTTGGGGTGATCAATTTAAAAAAATAGAAAAAGGGGTGATCAAGGAGTAAATCACTCCTCTCGTCCTTTGGTGGGCAGTGATCAATAAAAAAGTCAGAATTTTCTATAAAAAAATCCAGAAAAAACAAGTGGACACAAATCAAAGGAATAAATTTAACATAAACTTACATTGTAGATTGACCCCCCACCCACTGAACATTAATGGGAAGGGGGAGGGGTAGAAAAATTCTTCCCGTTTGAGTTTTCAGTCCCCTAGCTCCATTGGTGCGGCTTAGCAACAAACCAGACTAGCTTAAAACCTGAAGAAACTTGAGAACTGAAGAAGTCTATTTGGGATGAGGGAGTGAAAAGTTTTTTTTTCTTGACATTATAAAGAGTAAATTTTTAAATGTGCCAGCCAGCCAGCCAATCAGCTAGTCAGACACACTTAAAAACTGAAGAAACATATGTCAACAGTTTGGGTTGACGGTTTCGAATACAGAATCCACGCAATGAAATCCTTAAAACATTAGAGAATAATCTCGAGAAACCTGAAAAGCCAGTTTTTCTGAGATTTCTCAGTACAGACTCATCAAGGTCAGATAGTCTGAATAAGAGTCAAGTACTAGAAATGGCCGTACACACAAACGTATGCTAGAACTGAAAAAGAAATGTTCAGCAAAATAAATAAAGCCTACAATAACTACACACTGTAAGGAAGAGAAGAGACATATTCGATTGAAAATACTTGCTTTGGTAATTTTGTTTTCAGTCTATATTGTCGAAATCCTTATTGGTTCGACTTCTAAGAAGAAAGAAAAATAGGAAGAGAAAATGGACGCCAGATTGAATCATCTAGTGTATCTGAACAGATTCTTTCAATTGATATTTATTACTTATGCTTTTTTTAGAGTATTTTTCTGTAAGTTTTTTCTTTCACTTTCTTCTGTACTCTTCTTAGTCTCAACCGTCCGTAGTACAAACTTGAAATTTTGCACCCCGCTCACTCCACTCTATGAGTAGGGGGTGGGGAGGGTATTAAAAACAAATTTTGGCTCCATGGCAGAAATAGTTGCGTTTCAACTGGAGTTCAACCTTGACGGTCTCGTCTCTTATCTTTTTTTCTCCTTTTCTGCATCATTGTCACTCTTCAACTTTCGACAATTGTTTTGCCATATCTTTTTGTAACCTACTTTCTTCTTGTTTCAGTGCCGTTTCACTCATGCGCCGTCCGGACTCAAACAGAAGTTCAAATTTTTTATCTCAATGTAAGTACAACAGAGAGAAAGTTGAACAAAGGCCAAAATATTAGCTAAATTACTGAGACATTGTGGAGGAGTTTAAGGAAAGTACATTGAAACTTGAGCTCTGATCACCGAAGGGCATTCGTGATGGTTTGCAAACAAGGTTATGACTTGTGGCTGAGATAATTACGTACCCACTTCCCAACGGTGTTAGAGGTTGATGATCAAATCAAGATGAAATCAAGATAAAAATCAGAATTTCGCTGATTTTTCGAGGCAGACTTGTCTCCCTTCCCCCGCTTCTTGCAGGATTAGTGTAACACTATCTTCATATCTTTTTAAAAGTCTTTTGGTGGTACTGATTTTAAAAATCTGCATAATCATCCAATATATATTAAAAAGAAACAACTATATATAACTACATATATTGACGCTATTCAAATACACACATGCACACACACACATACACATATACACACTAACATGCATATATATGATATAAGAGTAGAGCTTGAAGTGAAATAAAGGGTTCGTAAAGATGTTTACCTAATATACAACGTATTTGTGTAGCGAATCTTGTATTTCATCATATATATATGTGTGTATATATATATATATATATATATATATATATATATATATATATATATATATATATATATATACACATATATATATAATTGTGTCATCCACAGACAGCTGTTTCGATGTATTACATCTCTTCAGTGTGGTTATAGACTTTCCATTATCCCATCCAGTACTGCAAGGCTGAATTGAAACCTTATAGGCCGATATATATATATATATATATATATATATATATATATATATATATATATATATATATATATATATATATATATATATATATACATATATATATCCTCCCAATACTCACTTATGGAGCTAAAACATGGAACCTAACGAAGAGACAGACCCGAAAATTGAGAACCATGCAACGTGCACATGAAAGAATAATGCTGGGCGTCACATGGAGAGACCACAAGACAGCACAGTACACCCGAGAAAAGACAAGACTTAGGGACATCATAGAATCCATTAAAAATCTCAAATGGCAGTGGGCTGGCCATGTTGCAAGAATGGCAGACAATCGATGGACATCGCGACTCACAACATGGATCCCCCGAGACCACATACGCAACCGAGGCCTACAAAGTGTTAGATTGAGAGACGAACTAGACAAGTTCAGGAAATACTGGCTCCATGACGCCCATGATAGGGAA
Source organism: Thysanoteuthis rhombus (assembly GCA_963457665.1). NCBI lineage: Eukaryota > Metazoa > Mollusca > Cephalopoda > Oegopsida > Thysanoteuthidae > Thysanoteuthis > Thysanoteuthis major. Next base: position 38,221,781 of record OY735219.1, on the reverse strand, counting down.
GTGTGGCAAATCCTGGGGAAGGTCTATGTCCAACGACGGACGCTAAAAGACTGATGATGATGATGATGATATATATATATATATATATATATATATATATATATATATATATATATATATATATATATATATATATATATATATATATATCATAAATGAATGTTACACTGCATGAATAGAGTAAACAATCAAAGAAAGCAGCCGCATTTTCCAGCTAAATAACAAGAAAACGACATCAAGAAACGGCGAGTCGACATGAATTTCTGCTAAAAAGTAAAAAGCCCTAATTTTTGTGTAAAAAAGATTTGAGAACACCAGAGTGTGAAAATAAAACCCCAAACAAATATTCATCAATTAAAGATGAAAAGAAAAAAGAGAATGATGAGCATATGTTTTGATGATCAGTTTTCAGAAATGATTTTGTATTATGTCATAATAGATATAAATGTTGTAAATATACATGGATATACATACATACACACACACACACACACACACACATATATATATATATATATATATATATATATATATATATATATATATATCCTACCTCGTGGTACTGGATGGATAATGGATAGTCTATAGCCACACTGAAGAGTTGTAATACAACGAAACAGCTGTCTGTGGATGACTTAATTATCATGTACACATACACATACACACATACACACACACATATATATATATATATATATATATATATATATATATATATATATAGAGAGAGAGAGAGAGAGAGAGAGAGAGAGAGCTGCTTCTGTTTAATAAGTATCCGCTGAATACGGGAATTTTTGAAATCTTCATTTTCCTACATTTCTGCCTTCGACGCACCGAGCTAAATGGATCTGACTGTACAAAAATGGTTTGAACACAAAATATATTCAAGACGACTTTGGAACTTTCAGATTCATATCGATCGCCTTATTCAGGTCTAGATACAAGACTTGGAGGGAAATAATTGAAGGGATATCTGTTAGGGAGTGGATTATCAGTTCCAGAAAACCACACTGTGAAATTAGAGGAGAATAAATATCAGAAGGTGTAGAGATTATGGAATATGTAAGTGGAGGCAATTCTTATGATAACCATTTTAATATTGAAAACAGTTTTTGTTCCGTGCAAAATATTGGGAAAATCTGAGAAACAATTATGATATAGGCAACAGTAGTGTTTAATTTGGCGAGAATACAGAGATTAAAATCCCATCAGTCCTGAAAGTAAGGTATATAACTAATGTATCCTACTGATAGTAATCTCTGGATCTGAAACGTGGAACCTAACCTAAAGATTGACCCTCACAGCGCAGATAACCGGAGATTATATGCAAAATTGTGTCCGACAAAAAATAAGATGGAGTGACCAAGTTCAGAAAGTATTAGCCCCGTGACGTTCATGATAGAGAGGTCTGGCGAATCTTGGGGAAGATCCATGTCTAACAATGGACATTAAAAGGTTGCTGCTAAAGATGATGCTGATGATAGAAAAAACTCATGGCTATTTGATTCTCAGAGATGGTCACAAGAAATCTTTTAGGCCAAGATTCGGGATTCAGCATTGCTTCTGCAAGTGTCAGGCCGTTGGATAGTAGTTATCAAGTTAGTCTTGCAGACTACTACGGTGAATTTGGTCCTCACTAGTTGTCCACATTTGCGTGATTGTAATGTACTAAACCTGGTAAATATTGATTCTAATTTGTGGATAGTATTATAAATTCTGCAATACTGATAAAATACAAGCCATGTGACGATTAACAGGTTGGGCTTATTGCTTAGCAAAAGACAGCTATGGTTAGTTACTCACTAGAGTTGTCACGTGACCAACGTCTTTTGGCAGCATGCTGTGTTGGAGTGATCGACTAAAAATTTGAAAAAAAATGAGATCAATATTACCTCTCTCGCCTTTTATTGGGTGGTGACCACTGAAAAAGTCTGAAGTAAGGAAAAAAAACAAGTGGACACAAACTAAGGGGTACATTTAGCATAAACTTACATTGCAAACTGAACCCCACTCTTGGAAGGTATTTAGAGGAGGAATTTTGGAAAAAGCAAAAAAAAGTTCTTTCTCTACGCAGTTAAAGCAACGTTGTGTTAAAACGACTACCCTATCAATCGCACGTTGGATTCCTGCAGCAGTCCTATATTCTTTGATTGTTTATTCTATTCAAGTTGTCAAGGCCAAATGATACATTCATCGAGTAATAACGGTAGATCATTTCAAATGAAGTTTCAATATAATCATTCTGTCGGATCATGTATCCATTTCTTGACAACATAATTGTCGCGTTGATTGAGACAAAGGGAGCAAATATAGACCGTGAATAAACAAAATGAGAATTTGGAGGTGAATCGTAATAAGTAGTAAATGTTCGAATTTTCAGTCCTCTAGCTCCTTTGGTGCAGTCTGTACACGTGATACATACCTAGCCTGCTAAACCAACTTGAAAACGGAGAGAAACCTATGTTGAAAGTTTTTTACGCATTTTTGATGGACGGTTTCAGGATGAATAAGGTAGTTAACGGAGTGGATGTTATAGTTTGAAAATAGTTGCTCTGTCTCAGACCGAATGTGGTAAAGTATAAAAATGATATTTTGTTTCAAAAAATCTGGTCTGGCCGATTAGGAAGTTAAGTAGCCATATCATCATCATCATCATCATCATCATCATCATCATCATCATCATTATTTTAGCGTCCGTCACTGGATAAAAAAAACCTTCACGATTCGCCAGACCTCCGTATCATGATCGTGCTTCCTGAATTTGTCTTACTTGTCACGCCATCTTTCTTTCTGTCGGCCACAGTTCCCCATGTGATCTCTGGTGATCCACGTTATAAGTCATTATGTCCATCGATTGTCCGCCATTCTTGTGACTTGACCAGCCCACTGCTTTTGATTTTTTTTTGTTTTCAACAGATTCTATGACGTCTCTGACTTCTGTCTTCTCCGTAATATATTGTGCTGTCTTGTGGTCTATCCATGTGAGGTTGAGCATAATATCTTTCATGGTTGTTAAAAACTTATAATATGAAAAACCCTTGTTACGTTTCAAGTCCGTGGTTTTATGGTCGCGATAAAACTACACATCTTCTCACTTTTGTGCCTGTGTGTTCGTTCCACTCATTTGTATTCGCTCTCCACTTTCGTGTCAGTGTGTTCGTCTCACTAATTGGCACTTGATTTTTGCCTTTTGTTTTTATGTCCGTGTGTTCGTCAGCTCTATTTAGCCTTTTCAAGACTTGCCTATCGAATCATCATCATCATCATCATCATCATCATCATCATCATCATCATCATCATCATCATTCTTTTCATGTCCGTCGTTGGACGTAAACCTTCCCCAGGATTTGCCACACTTCTCTATCATGAGCGTCGCGGAGCCAGTACTTCTTAAACTTGTCTAGCTCGTCTCTCCATCTAATATTCTGTCGGCCTCGGTTGCACATGTGATCTCGGGGTATCCATGTCGTGAGTAGTGATGTCCATCGGTTGTCTACCATTCTTGCAACATGACCAGCCCACTGCCATTTGAGATTTTTAATGGATTATATGATGTCCCTGACTCTTGTCTTTTCTCAGATGTATTAATGGTTTACCTATTGAATTACTTGATATTATAATGTCAGCGTAGATTTCTAAAAGAAACCCACGGGACATATATATCCCAGCAAACCACGAATACTAAATAGACATTCTTTTTGAATTTTTATCACATTTCAATAAGACAGCCGCCGATTTGAGGTTTAAAATCCATCACAACTTCTGTATTTAGATACCGCCCACGAAAACTGTCTCCAAAACTGCCAACAGATTACTTCAGTTTTTAAGATGGTCTTGCTGGCTGACTTGTCATCTATGTATACATCATGCGCACAGGCTGTATTAAAGGAGCTACAGGGCTGAAAATGTAAACATTCACTCGGTACTAAAAATGTTTCTTTTTTTTTTAATCCCTCCCCTGAATAGGTTCTCAACGGGGATTCAGTTAGCTAATGTTCAAAGGTCACTGCCCTCCAAAAGGTGAGAGAAGTTATTTATTAATTGATCATCCTTTCTTAATTTTTTTGATAACCTGGTTGCTAAAAGACGTTGATCAGGTGACGGTCTCTTTTGAATGACTAACCAGACCTGTCATTTTTTTTTCTACCAATTATCAATTTTATTTGGGATATTAATTTCATAGAAGAAAAAGTAAATGCAATCAATGTAAATACATGGGATCGAACACTTTCCAATATTTACGAAGAATGTCACCCGAAACGAATTCTTACATTAAATATATTTATACTGAAAAATATATTTGTACTTGTCAATAGTTGTGGAAAAAATTCACGATTAATATATTTTCAGGCAAACATAGCAAATTTGATTCAGTTGGAGAGTCTATACTTTCTAATAGTTGGCTGGAGGTATTTTTATCTGCAAAATATTTACCCCTGAGTGTAAGACTGCAGAGTTGAGGAGAGAAATCTCTCTCATATATATATATATATATATATATATATATATATATATATATATATATATATATATATATATATATATATATATATATATATATATGTATATATGTATGTATATATATATATATATATGTATATATATATGTGTGTATATATATATATATAAAATTAGTATGAGTTACTATCAGACCCTCTATACTTAGAGAAGCAATGAGGATCGAACCTACTAGCAGAGGCCAGCGAGATTAGCTTCCTTATTGCTGTACGACTTGAGTTCTGATCCATTTTTTCCATACAATATATTAATATAGCAATTTCATATCAGACCATCAATAGTAGTTGATTCAATGAAGATCGAACCCACTAACAATGGTCAGATTTAGCTTGCTGATCATTGCTATACGACTTGCGTTCAGATTTGTTTAATTGTCGTATGATTTAATAACTTAGCATAATTTGGTATCAGACCACCAATAGTGGGAGATCCAATGAGATTTTAACTGATGAACAAGCTAAAGCAAGATTAGATTGATGATCATTGCTAGATGACGTGTATCCGGATCCGTTTTTACTTGTATTTTTTCTTATCAATTTTAAAATAATAAATACATAAGACTCTTTCCTCTTTTTCGGTCTCTTCGCCTGGATTGTGTGGCTGGTCTGACACACCTCGGTATCTTTTTTTTTTTAATTTTTAAAACAAATTATATCTAATTCCATGTGTTCATATAGTCAAAGCCACGTCGTTTGCACAGTTCCCAGTGTATGACTATTTGTACTCTGAGGTGTCTTTTTTTGTATTCCTTCCAAGCCAACTTGCTACATTCACTAATTTACTTGTCTCATCTTTTTCGTCGCAGAGATGTCATTTACTGTTTTGCTGGGCTTTGTCTATTTCTGCTTTGAAACGATTTGTCTCGATGTACTTATTTTGGACAGCAAAGGTCAGTGTTGCGTAATCTTCTGTCTACTGTTTTATTTTCTCCATAGCGATGGTTATTCTCTTCTATTTCAGTTCGTATGTATCCCAGTTCTCTGTAGTTGGAACTTTTTTCTAATCATGTGCCTCTCTGAAGTTTGGAGATTTGTCTTTCTAATCTCATTCCCTAAGCTGGTTTGTTATTCTGACTGGTCGTGACTTTCTTCTGGCAATCGAACTTTTCCGATACCATTCTTGCTCCTACAGTCATTCAGTAGTAAATCAGTTTTGTTATATGCTAGTTTTTAAAGAAGTTTGTTGATATTTTCGATTTCTGATTTTACTTTTTCCATTTCCTTACCTCGGAAGGGGGGGGGCTGTAATTTCTTCTTTTAGTCATCGCTTTTCACAAGACAGTGCAATAGAGATCACAAGACAGTACAGTATATAAGGAAGAAACGGGTGTCCGTGACATCATAGAAACTCTACCTCACTTACCTTGCTCACCTGACCTCTCTCCGTTCGACAATAATTTTTTCAAACTTTTCAAACACTTCCTGTAAGGGAAGGTATTTGACAACCAAGGTACAGCTCAAAACGCCTTCGAAGAATGAATAGACGTATCTAGTTGGCAAAAATACGTAAATTCGGGAGGTTTTTTTTATTTCGATTGATATCTTTTGAATTTTAGATACTCTGCTTTAAATCTGATGGTAAAAAACTACAATTACCTAAAATATCTATTCAAAATTTGTTTGACTAAGGCCTTTTCTTTCCATATCTCTTGCATCTGTTTCTTGTAGCCCCGAAGAAATGGCTTACTATTCGCAGTACAATTCTATTTTATGATCATCTCTCTTCCATCTTTCTGGCCAACACTCACCCAATAAGGACTGTGCCTCCTGTGCCTCCTGGTTGGTCATTAAAGGAAACTACTGGTCATAACAAATAAATCTGGTATTTGTGTCCCACGTTTAATGTTCTCCGTAAGTGATGGCGTTGTAAATTCGCACTAAACCCAGTGTGATACACCGGCTAATCTGATTGCAATCAGATGATATGGAGGATTCCATCGACTTTTAACACCAATAGTATTTCACACCAGCAATGGGATACACTGAGAGTTCTAAGAGTCCACTGAGAGTGGTAATTATTTTTAACATGGCATGCAAAAAAACATTTTTTGAAAATCCCAAGCGCAGTCTTTGTAGAAAACATCAGCGTGGTTTCTATAGCCTCTAGTTTCACCTCCAATTATCAAAGAATCTGTAGAGGGTTAAAATATTGTCTGCATTCTTTGTTATTCAATATAATAATAATGAAGTGTGATTTCATGGTTTGCCGGTCCTAACTCGCAGAGCGCATGTATCTGCCAACGCTACTATTAGGGGAGTGATTATGCATGAATCCACCTCAAAACTCAATAAGTTCATCCGTAAACTATTGTCCACCCTTCCAGAAAATGTCATTGAAACTCACTGATACTCTTTTGAGGTATCGTGTGGACAGACATGAAATTTGGGGCATTCGATGTAAGGGTGGTGATTGTGTGAGGATCATCTCGAAAATGTAATCAGCTCTTCCGTAGCCATCATCGTCAGTCTTTTAACGTCCATCTTTGGACATAGACCTTCCCTAGGATTCACTACAAATCTCTATCGTGGGCGTCGCGGAGCCAGTATTTCCTGAATTTATTCAGTTCATCTCTCCATCTTGTGTTCTGTCGTCCTCGGTTTCTCATGTGATCTCTGGGGATCCATGCTGTGAGTCGTGATGTCCATCGGTTGTCTTTCATTCTTGCAACATGGCCTGCCCATTGCCATCCTGTAAAACAACATTGAGATTGATATTTCCGAGGTTTTTTTTCACTGGTATTGACTAGTTATCAGTGATCGACAAATTATCGTGCGTTAAATCTCAAATGGCGGTGGGCTGGCCATGTTGCAAGAATGGCAAACAACTGATGGACATCATGACTCACGACATGGATACCCCGAGCTCACATGTGCAACCAAGGCCGGCAGAATATTAGATGGAGAGACGAGCTAGACAAGTTCAGGAAGCACTGGCTCCGCGCGCACCCATTATAGAGAAGTGTGGCAAATCCTGGGGAAGGTCTATGTCCAATGACGGACGTTAAAAGACTGATGATGATGATGATGATGACACTAAAGATTTTCGGACAAAATAGTAACATTATTTTATTCTTTGATTTGACGATTATTCACTAAACCTGCTCACAATCAGACATCGACTATAACAATGTCTTGTATCTTCATCATTTTTTGCGAAGAAACTAGGATGGATTGGCAAAAGGTCAATATCATTTGTATATAACAAAGTCTCCTGGATTATCATTTCACTAAAAAAATAAGTGCTATATATGTGTGTTCTTATTAGGAACTAAAAGACAGTAAAAGTTATTGGTGGGTGGACAAATTAAACGAAGATCCTCCTATTCATAAAGCCCTTAACGTGAACATAACCAAAACTGCTGCTGATATGTTATGTCTTCTTTGTTTGTATTGTAGGTAATTTGATATTTTCTTTGTCGTCAATATATATTTGATTAATTCATTCGAGTATTCACAGAGTTTAGACAAAACTTACTCGCTAATAATCAACCGTATGATAAATCGTTTTTGTTGTTGAAATATCTTTAAAAAGTATTTGATTATTCAACATTCTATGTAAGATATATGCAAATAGACTATCTTCGGCCAGATGCCGTTTGCATGTAGTTGGGTTATAATTCCATCGACGGTGCTCTCCAGATTTACTCGGTTCGACAATACATATAATAAAATTGGAACAATGATTCTACGTATCAATAATGATCCTAACCTAAGAATATGTAACCAAAACCAAGTGGATGAGTCCATTGTTTCAAATAGTGGGTAGGAGGCATTTCCATCGGCAAAATTGTTACCTTTAAGTGGAGGAGTCTTTTAAGGATGTAAAAAAAAACAAACTGGAAAAAAAAGCGTACTATTCATTCAACATACTAGCTGATTAATCTGTCTGTGAGACGGGTATCTGGAGAGCAATAAATGATCATACTGTCTTCTAGTTTTCGAAAATCGCTTATATTTGATTGTGGTAATTGTAAACTAGGACAGTGATAAGATGTAAGAGAGAAAAAAACCCAGAGAAGACAAGAAAAGAGAAATGAAATGAATGAAAAAAAAATGATCCCAGCCAAGTTAAAGTCAGCTCCACGTGGCATCAGTGAGAATACAAGTGGAATTCCTTGGGCAACCTTCAAATGTCACGCTCTATGTATCTGTTTCCTTCGAAGCCGTAAATCAGTTTAGTTAATTAGAAACCGTTAATCAAAACTGTCACCAAAACTGTAAACATAGGTTTTTCTCAATTTTTAAGCAGGTCCCCACCCGGGTAGGTCTTTAGTGGGGTGTTCAATTTACAATGCAGGTTTATGCTAAATTGATATATAAGTTTGTGTCCGCCTTGTGTTTTAGAATATAGACTTTTTTCGGCGATCACTGCACGAAAAAAGAAAAAACGAGAAAAGTAACTGATTCATTGATCACCCTCTTTTTCCAAATTTTTTATTGATCACCCCTAATATGGCATGCTAGCAAAATACATTAGTCGCATGATGATTTCAACTGAGTGACTAACCATACCTGTTATTATTGTTGTTGCTGTCGTTATTGATGTTATTTTCCACCCACCCACTAAGGACTTTTACTAATAAGAAAAATAGAATGTAATCGAGAAGATAAGATACCCCCAGCCAACAGAAAGGAAGAAAAAAATAACCCCAGATAGCTTAAAAGAAATTCAGTGAGAAAACGAGTGGAATTCCCCCTGTCAGTCTTCAAATGTCGGGATCATAGCACCAGTTCCGTTCGGTGCCATCAGTCAGTTGAGTTTCATGAATTATTATCATCACCCAACGTTCACGCCAGGGTTAGGGGAGATAAGGCGGTTTGAAATAGGAGAGAAAGGCTCCAGTAATTCGATGATTGAAAGCAAGGGAAGAAATACATCTCAACTGTAAGCCTTTAAGGAGTTACCAGGTCCTGAACTGCAATTTACCCAGGTCAGCCATACTATCAAAATTCTCCTTCGAACAGCCGGTGGACTTCTACAGCCATTTCAGGTATTTTGCGTCGGAAGAATCAATAGAAAACCGACGACATTAGGACCTGATTCCCATCGCCCCCTCCCGGTGGGCCATGATATCCAATCCAATGCTTTAAAAAGGGGGGCGGTGATCACGCGTGTGCCACACTTCCCATTCGTACTGGCCTTTGGCGTATTCTACACACCTCAAAACTCACTGCTGCAAACCTTTGGTAAGTGCCTAGGATCTGGGTCTCAAACCATGTTTCGAAAGAGTGGCACACCTCTACAGCTGGTTCAGGCATCTACCTGGGAAATGGAATATACCAACAGAAAACGACATCGGTACCTTGCTCTCATCGTTCAACTTCGGTAGGCCAAGATAGGAAAAGTGCAGCCAGTCTTCCGCACGCTCCACTTCACCCACAAACTTAAACGCGCAGGCCTAAGGCTGATTTTAAGTACCTCTCTCGCATAGATCTAGCTGGTGACTTGACAGCCAGGAACAGACGAGAAAAACCCTTCTCAATCTTTGTTCACGATGCCAAACCATGCTATGTGCGTCATTTTGGTCTTTTAGTTACCACTAGTTATACTCGTGGAGAAAGTTATAATGTACTGTTCAGGGCGTGGTCTGGGCACCAAATGTTCCTCGTGAACATATTGGTATGCGATTGATATTGTAACAAAAAAAGGTCTGATTATTTCATCCATAATGCAAGCCTCCGGCAGAGCAAACTCAAGTTTCAAAAACCAGACGATCCCAATAACCCTAAAAAGAAGAGTATAAAACCAGTACATTCTCTCAATAGTCACCTATGGAGCTAAAACATGGAACCCAACCAAGAGACAGACTCGCGAACTGAGAAGCATGCAACGCGCACATGAGAGGATCATGTTCAACATCACATGGAGAGACCACAAGACAGCACAGTGTACCAGGAAAAAAAACTGGAGTCTGAGACATCATAGAATCTACTAGAAAACTTAAATGGCAATGGGCAGGTCATGTTGCAAGAATGGCAGACACCCGATGGACATCACGATTCACAGGATGGATCCATAGAGATCACATGCGAAATCGAGGCCGATAGAATACAAGATGGTGAGATAAACTAGACAAATTCAGAAAATACTGGCTCCACGACGCCTATAATATAGAAATGTAGCGCATTCTGGGGAAGGCGTATGTCCAACGACGGATGATTAAAAACTGATGATGATGAAATACATTTGATTCTTCATTAAATATATTTTATTCATTAGTTTAAAATGATACATTCTGGAAATAGATTTGATTTTTTTTTTAGCTTGATATATCTAAATTGATACATTCTGGAAATAAACTTGATTTATTAATTGCTATATTTAAACTGATGCATTCTAGGAATAAATTTGATTTTTCTAAATGATGTATCCAAATTGATAAATTCCGGAAATAGATTTTGACATTTTTTGCCAACATATTTTGGGTTTTCAATTTTACCTGATTGAATTCATTGCTAACATATTTTCTCTCCATCTTCAAAAAAAATTCGTCGACCAAAACTTTCACCAAAACAGTCAGCATAGCTTTATTGTTTTCAAATCGGTCCGGCAATTTGGCTATGTATGTATGTATGTATGTATGTATGTATGTATGTATGTATGCACTGCACCAATGGGGCTAGAGGGCTGGAAATTTCAACATTTACCCGATGTTATATCGAGAGAAAAAGACGCTATTTTCTATTGACCCCTCCTTAAATAGGTTTAAGCAGGGGTTCACTTTGCAATGTAAGTTTATGCTAAATTGAACCTTAGTTTGCTGTCGAGAAGCATTCATGCTCGTTTTGTTTTTTTTAATACAGATTTTTAAAGTGATCATAGCCCAAGACAAATCAGTAATCACTGCTCAACAAGAAGCAAAAGAAGTAACTAATTCATTGGTCACCCCTTTTTCCAACACGTATTTGATATTGAAGCATGGTCCTCTGACTATTACTCAACCAAGAGTCATCTACAAGATAGCAGCTTACGTACCTTCCACCTTAATCACACAGCTTTGGGTGTACTCAATTAATAGGGAATCGAACGCACGACCTTGTGATGCAGATGTGCAAATCGTTACACCATCCAAGCTGACTTGAACAGTTTTTTGTTTTATCTATTTATCTTTATCGTCTATTTCTTAGTTTTCTTCCTACTCTCCCTCTCTCTCTCTCACTCTCTCTCTCTCTCTTATTCTTCTCTCCTCATTATCACCCCCTCCGTCTTCTTTTTTTCTCTTCCTTCTTTCCTTCACACCATCTGTTTTTTAGTCTTCTTTTGATCTTGCTTTAATTCAAATTCTCTTTCTTTTTACCAATCCTCTTTCTTTCGATCTCTCCCTTGTCTTCAATCATTTCCGTTATTATCTCAGTATTTTCTCTTTCTTTTCATTTTCCATTGTCAGACTCCTACTATTGTTAAATTTGACTTCATTTTCCTAAACTAACAACCATGGCGGTTGAGAATTCCGGTTAAGAGTAAAATGTGAAAACGTTATAAAATTCAGATGATTGATAGCCAGAGAAGGGAAAAGAGAGAAACAGATTCTATTCTCATGTCATCAATCAACAGGTAGGAAAATCAAAGAAAGAAAGGAAGAAAGAAAGAAGCGAACAAACAAACAAACTAAGGAGAAAGAGAGAAAGGAAGAGAGTACAAAAAAAAAGAAAGGAGAGATAAAAAAATGGGGAAAAGAAAGAGAAGAAGAGAGAAATAATGAGAAAAAGGAAAACTATGGGCGTTAGGTTGAATTATCTGGTGTCGCTAAACAGCTGTTGTTTTTTTTCATTAGAAATTATAACTTCTCTTTTTTCACTTAAGCTTTTCTGCCTTTGGCTGGCTGTTTGTTTCTATATTTCTTTATCTTCTTCTTCTTTCTTTCTTTTCTGTTGGTCATTCCCCCGAAGCATCAACACTTAATGACTTCTCCTTGTAGCTTTAAACATCTGCTCTTAACTATGGTATTTTTATTTATTACTATATAACACAAATATGTCAGCAAAATACGTTGGTATTTTCACATCAAATGTTACACAAATACTTATGCATAGTAACACTTATTTTATGCCTTATTGATATTTGCATGATGCAGCTACCATCGAAGTTTTATTATCGTGCAGTAGTTGACGTGCGAGTTCCCTAAGTTATAATAGTTAGTGAGCTCCACTTAAGGGTTTATGAGAGTAGCCATTTGCAATAATTCGCTTCGCTAGATAATCATAATGGCCTAGCTATTGCTGATTTTACGTTGACCATAAATTTTGATTGAGTAAATATGGGTTAAACGCTATTTCATTGTAATGTAATTCACCAGATGCCTATCCTTTTGTAGCGGCGTAATTCAGGAATTACGTAACATATCCCGCATTAAAATTTCCGCTCTCTCTTTTTTTTTTTTATTGGGGAATGTTTTTCAGCAAATCAATTTTTGGTTATTCCAAAGCTTTTAGTTGGGGTTCGGCTTAAATTGTAGGTATTATGCTAAATTGGACCCTTACTATGTGTCTGACTGTGAGCTTAATTACCTAAAAAAATTACTATTGTACAATGATTTATATAATGCTTGTCCGTCGGCCTGGGCATAACTTAAGGACAGCTAGAATTAAGTCTAACAAATTTTCTGTGGTTCGTATTTGGATCCTTGATAATGTTTTTCGAAGATAAGTTTTTGAAGATTAGTGTGGGTGTGTGTGACCACACTTTTCCAGATGACAACGATCTGATTTTCATCCATCTATCTATACAATACTGAAAGTCTTCTGTGCATCTGTATGTGACCTCTAAGTAACCGAAATTGAATTAAAATACTCATAAAAACATTCTCGATCTTTTATTCGGACCAAAAGCCCCATTTAAGCCTTCCGCAGGATCTAGCTAACCACTTCCCCTAATAATGTTGAATCTGTCAGAAATCGAATCTTCTCATTTTCATAAAAAACGTATCAATTTTAGGTGGGGACTGAGAATACAAACTGCAAGAAGTGGGGGAGTTCAGTGAGAAAATACTTAGATTAACATTAGCCAGAAGCATCCAATGCCCCTGATCAAACCATTTTACTCTGAAACACGTCATTTTTACTTCCTACTGATCGATTAAATGAGACATGAAATGGAAAGTAAGACATTTAAATAAATTCTCATCAGATGACAACATAAGAGAAAAGACGTATTCTTTTCTGCCATACAACAAACCTTACTGATTTCAGCAAATAGAGCAACATCTAACATGAAATGTAGTTTCCACTTGATATTTTTTCGATGCAGGTGTTCTCGGTAGAGTGATAAAATATTGCTTAAACCAGAACACGTCATATTGCAATTGAAAAGCAGGTAGAAAATCTATACCGTAACTAAATGTGTGGCAGTTTATGCATTCATATTGTTAATTTAGCGGTTATAATACAAAGTTGGAACTGGGATTGACAAGTTACACAATACCCTTTGAAGTGAAAGGTTCAATAAAAACTAATTATTAAATTCAATTATTCTAAAGAACTATGTTACAAAAACCATCCCTATGTCAAAAAAATCATCTTATCACATTATGCATAGTCATTTTACATACAAATATTCATTTGATTCAGTGCATTCTAGTCTTATTTGCAATACTACACGAATATCTTCCTCACAAATCAAATTCTCTTACTCAATTATTTTTGTTTGTACTGCTCTTTAAACATTTTTTTACTTAGTAATTAAGTAGACGGGCATTTGAACAACTGCATACTCCAAGCTCAGCTTGTATACAAAATAATTCCTGACAGTTCCCTCCCCCTGGAGCAATTGATACAACTGCGTTGCTAAGTGCATTGAAACCAGGACTGTTGGCTTCGTCTTTGAAGATATATATATATATATATATATATATATATATATATATATATATATATATATATATATATATATATATATATATATATATATATTCTTAGGTAGCGAATAACCTAACAATGAAAAGAACAGTTTGAATTGTCTGAACAAAACTTGGTATCAATCATACTTATTTGAAACGAATGTTTTTCTCCAATCTTGACAGCACAAGTAAAGGAAAACTGACAGGTACCTGTTTGGTTGAGCCATCAACAACTAAAAAACATAGTTTGCAATATAGAGCTAGAGGGCTTAATATGCAAACATTTCTCCCCTGATTATGCCCAGAAAAAAAAAAACGCAACATTTTTACTCCCACCTAACCGGTTTTTTAAAGGCGGGGAACCAAAACGTGGTGAACATTTATACTGAATTGATCTCTTAGTTTCTGTCCGGCAGCATTCACTCTTGTGTTTTGTTTTCAATTTCAAATTGATCTGTCTTAATAATCACCGTCTAACGAAAGGCGATAGTAGTTACTTATCCATTGATCATACCTTTTCCAATTTTTATTATCAAACAGGTTCAACACAGCATCCTGCCTGTAGAAGTTGTGACCTACCTTTTCTCCTGAGTGATTAACCAAAGCTGTTGGTTTATATTCTGTAGCCGGAAGCAATTTTATAGTTCAATTTAAATGTTCAGAGATATTTATCTAAAAGCAAATTAGTTTTGAGGAAGAGAATATATCCTGGTTACAGCATGTAATCGCAATTCTGATCTTATTTCATAAATTTTCACATTTCTTTTTGTTTGAACACAGTTTTTAACATCGAGCGAACGGTGTTAAATCTTACATAAATACGCTCGTTTAATGTGAACAATCAGAACAGATTTATGGAGAAGGTTCAGAGGGGTGTCTGTGAGTATCAAGCCTGTCCTGTGAGAGGACGGATCAGGATGAAAATTGTCAGTTTCTAGGAAAAGTTGGCAGTGGGTTTTCTTTGAGAATGGGGAGATGGTGTCTCGCATTTAATAGATAGGTGTTGACATGTATGGGACTGATTTCTCTTCTCACAGATCCTTCTTACTTCAGATCAAACTTGACTCTCACCTACGCAGATACAAACACTTCCTCCCACTTATGCTAAACAACCCGCAATATAGAAATACCACCGTCTCTTTCCTCAAACCTCAAATACTTAAACAGCGTACAGTTTTTCTCTGCACCGACGCAGGTTTCTCTGAAGAAGATGACTGGTAACCATTTAAATTCATTGAAACGAGCCCAGGTGAAAGTTTTCTAAATGTAACACCTGCTTTTCTCTTAAAAATCTTTTTACTTCACCTCCCAATAGTTATTTTCACCAACGACAGCTCCATATGAAAGCCTACTTTTCCCTAATTAGGTGTGCAGGCTAAATTTCCCTAAGGTTAATTCTCATCCATCTTTTTTAAATCAACGAAACAAACCATTCGTATATATGAAAGGGATATCGAGTCTATAGCCACACTGAAGAGTTGTAATACAACGAAACGACTGTCTGTGGATGACACAATTATTAATCATATATATATATATATATATATATATATGACACTGTCTGAAATTTCGTGGAATTAATTGATTAAAAACGTTACTGAACCTACCACCGAGTTTCCATCGTCTTGTACGAAGTTGCAGCACGTCCTTGGGCATGTGTACAACAATTGCACAAAGTGTAGCAACAAAAGTCTGGACTACAATCGGTTTTCTCACGCTGGGCAAACTTCCCCTAAATGTTTGGTAACCGCACAGAGGGAAATGGAAAGAGCAATGTTAGGAATAACTCTTGGCGATAGAAAAAGATCAACATGGATCCGTGAGAGGACCAGGATGAAATATATCGTAAAAGAAATTAAACAACTAGAATGGAGATGGACAGGACACGTAGCAAGAAGAAGGGATGATTGATGGAGCAAAAGCCTGATCGATTGCTGCCTACTACGCCGAATCGATAAAATTGCCTAGTTGGCTTATTTTCTGTTAAACTAATTTGATTTCACAAACTTTTGATTGTAAAAAATAGTCATCTTATACCCTTGTTTTTTAGTTAAATTAATTGATCAGATTGAAATAACGTAATTATTTAAAAGCTGAAGTGTTGCTGATTAGTCAATTTCATCGATTTAGCGTGGATGAAAGAAAAAAAGGAAGAAAGAAATGATGGTGTCAGTAGATGTTGAGAACACCTAATCATTTCATGAATAAATTTATAGCTCACATATTCACAAAATACGACAATGCATATATAATGATGTAACATCGCTTCAATCAATCTTGATTAAAGGGAGATAATAAAACCGATCTTGACTCACCGCCAAAATCGCAATTAACCGTTAACGTCTCCTTTACTTATTCATAAAATGTCTGCATAGACACACATGCATCAGTACACTAATTTAATCTCACCTCGAAACATACATATACGTATGTTCAGGGCCGTAGAGAGCGAGCTGCCGGACCGCCAACAAATTTTCCATCGGCCCTCACCCCCGGATCTTTAGGCAGTAAATTTTTTTCCCTCGTCTGTTTGATTACTTTTCTTATGTGCAAAATCAGATACATGCTCCTCATTTAGGACCTTTTAAGAGGAATCAAAATAGACGGTGAATACTTGAGCAACCTTAGATTTGCAGACGACATCATCTTTTTCGCGGACAACTTACACGACCTCCGAATAATGCTAGATGATCTTAACGAAGAAAGCAAAAAAGTCGGCCTACAAATGAACTTCATGAAAACGAAAATCATGTGCAATAATCATGTTGAGAATAAGAACATAACTGTCAAGATAGAAGATGCAAAACTCGGCAAGGTAGACCACTACATCTACCCCGGACAACGAATCTCCATGAGACCCTCAAAAGAGGAGAAAATCAAGCGAAGAATCACTTTGGGATGGCAAGCCTTCAGCAGAGCAAGCTCAACTTTCAAGGAGCAGATGATCCCAAAGATCCTAAAAAGAAGAGTATACAACCAATGCATTCTCCCGATAGTCACATATGGAGCTGAAACATGGAACCTAACCAAGAGACAAACCTGCAAACTGAGAGACATGCAGCGTGCGCATGAGAGAATCATGCTCAACCTTACATGGAGAGATCACAAGACAGCACAGTATATAAGGAAGAAAACGGGAGTCAGAGACATCATAGAAACTATTAAAAAACTCAAATGGCAATGGACAGGCCATGTTGAATGACAGACAACTGATGCACATCATGTCTCACAACATGGATCCCCAGAGATCACATGAGAAACCGATGCCGACAAAATACAAGATGGAGAGATGAACTGGATAGAAATGATAGAAAATTGTGGCGAGTCCTGGGGAAGGTCTATGTCCAATGACGGACTTAAAAGACTGATGATGATGTTTCTGAAACAAAACTATTTCTTTCCAATTGAGTTTCCAATATAATCTCCGTTAAAATGAATCATCATTGCATCAAAAATAAAAGGGAAAATGTAGTCTGAAATGCAACATAATTCATTGTAAAATGAAAAGATTACGAATATATATTAAGCTGATGATGTAATTTTATATCTATTGAGAATTGATTAAAAAAAAGAATGAATTATTGATCTTTGATGCCCCCCCCCCAATGCACCTCAGGAATGGGAACAGCAGACGAATGGACGTGGGCTACGCAGAGGTTACTTCGATAGGGAAATTGTGTTGCTCTAAATAGCAACCCAGAACAATGATAGACAAGAAACATGAGAATAGCAATGTAGACGGAGATAAAGTTGAGACAATCGGCTGCGTAGTGACATAATGCAGCAAAGTATCACAAAGAGTTCAAAAACAGGCATGACTGGGTGGGAAAGGTGATCTACAGGGAACTGTGCAAGCGACTAAATTTCGACTATTCAATTAATAGTATATGCACAAACGAGAATCTTAGACAACGAAACGCGTATGATACACTGATATGTTGAGATTCGAACTGATCACCCAATTGAGACCAGAAGACCAGATCTAGTTGTTGAGGACAAAACTTTGTTGATAACTGAAAAAAATTTGAAACGTAAAAATGACAGTAGAACAAAATAGTGGTTGGAATCTTGGAATCTTTAGATAAACAAAAATAGCAAAGAGTTTGGAAGAATGAGAAAGGCAGGAAAGATCTGAGATAACCCAAACGGAGGCACTGATGGAACTAGAAAGAATTCTGAAGAGAGTCCTGCAGTGTTGAGGAGACATGCTGTCACTTGATTTCCAGTGAAAGCCACCGAACACAATTGGTATGAGAACTCAATAAGTACAGGGTTGTTTCTCGCAGTTTTTTGCCTGGTCCGTTTATGTCGACACGTTGACGAAATTTTTACATGCAAGTTTTATTTGTCAAACCCCGCAACACACAGGCTGTGGAGAACGCCCAATACCCTCAACAACTGTTTTAGTTGTTTCGGGGATCATGAGGTGGGGTCTAGAAGGAAAGGGGAGAATGAAAAAAAAGGGAAATGAAAAGAAGAGGGAAAAAAGAGGGAAAAGGAGAAAAGGAGAAGAGAAAAAATAAACTTGAAAGTCATTATTTCATATTAAGGGACCCATGAAATATCTTGTAAGTTTCGGTGCGTTTCTCGAGAAAGTAGAAGCAGAGTATTCATTCTTTTTTTTTCTTCCAAGATACAATTCTTTTCCTCAAAGATGACTAACCCATAATCAAAGAAAAAAAGATTTTTTCTGGCTCAGGCTCACGGCAGGGTTGTCAGATAAAAACCTGACTGTGAAGCCAAACAATACTCGAAAAAAAAAAGTGAAAAAAAAATCATGTTCAAATATGGTTCTGATATTTAGTTGCAAAGTGTATCGTCTTGTGGTGAAAAGTATTAGCAAAGAGACAAGCGAGATGAAAGTCAAAGACAGAAAAAGAGAGAAAAAAGAATGATCACAGATGGCAGCCGTAGTACGACCTTTCATCGAACGCCTTTTCAGTGGAAATGCAGAATACGCCAACACTCACACATACCACATACACATATATAAACACGTGTACACATGCACGTATGTGGCACGCGTGTGAATATATGTGTATGTGCATATAACTGTAGGTATGTGGTATGCCAGCATAAGTGTATGCGTGTGCATGTGTGGTTGTGAGTATGCGGTATTCTTGTAGGCAGTATGTTTGTGTTTATGTGATTTGCGTGTGTGTTTGAGGCGTGTATGTGCGTGTTAATTGTTTTTGTGAGTAAAAATTCAAAACGCAAAAAGCGTAATTTTTCATTTTGTTGCCAACGAGTTTGCCGATTAAATACTAAATGAATATCAAAATTTGAAAACAGAATTTTCCGGAAAAGGGAAAAAAACTGGAATTATTCAGCCAAATTCCTCGAATTGATAAATGAAAAAAATAATTACTCAACTGAATTTTTTCAATTGAATGTTTTGAAAGTCTATCAAAAAATATCCCATCTAAAATAGATATTCTATTTACTTCCATTGCATCTAACATAATTTTTTTCCCGTTTAAAAAGCTTTTTGTAAGGTATGTTCCAGGAGATTCGGGGCCCCTCCCCAACCTGTATAATTGTATAAATTTGGTAGCAATTCCAGTAACTTACGTTTCTGCTTTCTCTTATTATCTTCCCATCTGGTGGTCTTCGTCGTGTCCCTTACGATGAATATTGGCTAAAATGTATAGCTACGATAAAATAGACAATAGAGATATTAGCTACGATAGAACAGACAATAGAAAAGTGTTAGTATTTTCATTTAATTTACTGTTACATTTTATTGAGATAGATGAGCTTGTCCCTTTGAAACAAGTGACACAATATCTATGCACAGTATTAGTGAGATGCAACTGCATATTATTCACAATTGAAATTTGTTTTATACAAATATTTAGTATATTGCCCAACTTATGTCAGGTTTACAAGACACACAAGTTGTGTCCAGATGGTTTCGATGACTCAAAAATTCAAGTGTTTCTACAAACCTCGTGTGCCCTCGTGATTTTTCTACGTGCTTCTCTGGGTATGTGTACCCTAGTTTAAGAACCTCTGAACTAAACTTTATTTTCTTCCCATCTAAGAAGCTTTCTTCTCAACAATAGTTCAGAAACGTTTGAATGCTCTAATTTCGAAATCAATTAAAAATGATGTCATCACCTCAATGCAATTGAAACTATCTTTGAACGAATTTCTCATAAAAATCCCAACAAAAGACTTTATTTTAGATAAATTTCCCTATCTATTTTTCTATGTTTATATTTCAATGTAAGACAACCTGGAAACCGAGTTGAATATGAATATAGGTTGAACTGAGGACCATGCGACGTGCACCAGAGAGAATCATGCTTAATATCACGAAAAAGCAAGAGTTAGATAAACATTAGAAAACTCAGATGGCAATGGACTGGTTATGTAGCAAGAATGTTAGACAACCGCTGAACACGACTCACAACTTGGACCCCTGAGATCATATGCGAAACTGTGACCGACAGAAAAAAAGATGGCTGGACAAACTAAACAAGTCCGTGACGCCCACGACAGAGAGGTCTGGAGAATCTCGGATAATGTCCAACGACGGATGCTTAAAGGCTGGTGGTGGTGATTGGTGGATATAAATAAATAACTTTTATTCGTTTTTAACTCGGTTTCTAGATTTTCGTGATAATGTCGGATATACAACATCCTTTCACGCACCATTACAATATAAACTTTCCACTCAGATATCTTATAATGTTGATACAGTGGTCCCCAAGAATATTGGTGGCGTAGTTCTCATTGTGATCTTAATCCGGTCCTGACCGCTAGACAAATATACGACGGTCACTTCTACGGGAAAAAAATCACACTTTCTCTTTACTTGTTTCTATCTTTTGCCAGAAAAAATATCTTTGATTCATAACGTTCATTACCTATGCCTACGAAGTTCATCATCATCAGTCTTTTAACGTCCGTCGTTGGACATAGGATTCGCCACAATTCTCTATCATGGGCGTCGCAGAGCCAGTATTTCCTGAATCTGTCTAGTTCATCTCTCCATCTTGTGTTCTGTCGGCCTCGATTTCTCATGTGATCTCTGGGGATCCATGTTGTGAGTTGTGATGTCCATCGGTTGTCTTTCATTCTTGCAATATGGCCTGTCCATTGCCATTTGAGTTTTTAAATAGTTTCTATGATGTCTATGACTTTCGTTTTCTTCTTGATATACTGTGCTGTTTTGTGATCTCTCCATGTGGGGTTGAGCATGATTCTCTCATGCGCACGTTGCATGCTTCTCAGTTTGCAGGTCTATTTTTTAGTTATGTTCCATGTTTCATCTCCATAAGTGACTATTGGGAGAATGCATTGGTTGTATACTCTTCTTTTTAGGATTATTGGGATCGACTTGTTTTTGAAGGTTGAGCTTGCTCTACCGAGGGCTTGCCATCCTAGGTTGAATCTCCTCCTCTTTCGTGGGTTTCATAGAGATTCATTGTCTAAGTAGATATAGTGGTATACTTTCCCCAGTTTTGCATCTTCGATTTTGACAGTTGTGTTGACATATGTTGTCAAATGCTGTCAAAAATTGTACGTAAACGTCTCAGTTTTTGAACAGTCTGTTCTTTCTCATGTTTTAGATATAATTTATGGTTTCTTTTCTAGCAGTCCCTGTTATCCACGATTTCTCTTTGAGTGGCTCCCTTATCTGCAGTTTCCCTTTCGGTGGTCCCCCTTATCCGCAGTTTCCCTTTCGGTGGCCCTCCTTATCTGTGGTTGCCCTTTCAGTGGTACGTGGACTCATCATCAGAATTCCGTTCTCCCCACTTCGGGGTTCTTGTTTTTGTGTTTCCAGGTTCTTTAGGCTTCATCCTGTTTGCAGCTCAAATACATACACACACAACTAAATAGGTATTTCATGGAAATATAAGCTATACATTCATTCTTAAATTATAAATTCATTCATACCTACTTATATACTTGTAAAATATATCAGACGCATATATACATGTTCATATGAATTTACTCTGATCATATTCATAAACTCTCGTGTATTCAAAAGCTACATGCTACTTATGCTGATATATTTTGTTATACTTATGTATGAGTACGTATGTAAGCATCTTAGATTAACAAATATTTTACTAATTAACGCAGACCTTACACAAAGATAATGAATATATAGTCACATTGAAATGCTTACGTCTTGAAAAACGTGTAAAACCTTCAAGTGTGTGTTAAAGACATAGACAGATAACTACACTCACACACACATACCTACATATAAACGCAAATATACACACTGATGTGTGCATTTTATCGTCCAGTCCTAAGTGCCTAATTTTCAATATTAATTACTGCGAGATTATCGAAACGTCCTTGTTTTACCGCCCAAATTGCAATCAACCATTATCTTCTCATCAATTTATTCATATCATGTCTGTGTAGACTCATGCATGAAATGTACTTATTTATTTAGGCTCACTCTGATACGTACATACATGATGGCTTTCACCACGTTTTCGAGCATGGTTGTCACATGATGTCAATCCAGAAAATCCATTAACTCTGCCAAGTACGGGTGTGGCCTTTTTAACCCAACCATGGATATGAAATTTTTATCATAAGTTTGACTCATGATGCGGGTACCCAGCGCGCAATTTCCATGAACTCTAGCATGCCTTTTCAGCCCCCCTGCTGACTTGCATTCTTTCCCACAGCATTCCTTTCCACAGACGTGACAGGTGTTGTTATCTGTAGCTATTTGGTAGTTCAACTGCGGCTCATTTTCATGGCTCTGTAGCTGTCTTTTATTTCTAGTTCTGCTGAGGTAGACCCCCACCACAGATAGGACAAGCCGAGTTCCAGGTGGTGCCCTTTATGAACGGTAAGTTCAACAGCGGATCCTTTCTGGGCTTTTCTCTTCAATTTTTCATTTTTAATGCGAGATTTCTCGAACGTAGCTTTTCCGAGCGGCCTTAATTTTCCACCAAGAATAACAGTCATTTGCCAGAATCTTCTAGTCTTCAACAGAGGTACTTCCAGCTTTGAGTGAGACTTTCCGACCATCTTTGTACCTCATCGTTGGCTCATAAGGAGGGCGTTTACTATTAGCAAGCTTTCAATACGAAAGCTGCTTGGCTCTTTTCAGCACTCGTTCTTGCTAAATGACTAGACCATCGTAGCCAATGCTTCAGGACTGTGGCTTCTACACTATCACAGTGGCATCTCTCAAGAACTTTGGCATCACTAATGTGCATCTGTTAGTGCATGCCTATAATCCTACGCTAACATCGTTGATGAAAAAGCTCCAACTGTTTAATATGAAGACGATAGGCATCCATGCCTCGCATCCATAAAGTAAGGATATCAGTACAAAAGCATTGCACACCTTCATCTTTGTTCCTTGTGGTATGCCACGTTGTCCCCCAAAGGCGTTATCCTTAATCTTTTGACAGTGCTTCCGAAATACACAAACTTCTCTACCACTACCGCACGTTTGCCACACACATAGACATTTGGCTCGCTGTATGGTTTGTTAGGTGGAGCTTGAAACATCACTGCTTTCTTGAGTTTGTCCAATAGTGAGTCCAAGAATTGTGCAAGCTTTAGAGACATCCACTAAAGTGAGGCTGCATGTCATCTCCAGTGTGGGCTACCCAATCACAATCGTTAGAGCCCAACTTTTAGCAATTTTCCATTAATACCATTCATCCTTTGTGATTTTCAATGCATACATACTGACATACACATAAGTTATGGTTTGACAAGTGACATATTTGTTTTCTCTTTCGTGGGTGTCTAAACGAGTCAGGCGTGAAACAGTGACAGCTTGGCATCTAATTTTTCAGGTATACTATTCGAATGTACTGTTGGCGAAAAGTACATAATGTAGGACTCGGATATTTCCCTTCCTCTCTTCCCCTTTCCTTGTTAGGCTTCATCTTCCATTACTTGTCCCCGTTGAGTAGCAGAAGCCATATCAAGTTAAACTCCGCACTTGTCAGGTATATTTAGCCCACATATTGGTGTATGCTACTTCTTCGATTTTTCTCAAACAGCGTTCCCTCTCTATAACGTGGACTTCTTTACAGAGGAGATAGAACGCTATAATATATGTAGAGAATTCTATGATTTCAAAACCATCATCCTTGAAACTATCAGTCTGGCTTAGATACGTGGGCAACATGTTTATACGCTGGCCCCGTCATATTGATGAACGAGTCCTTTTCGAGTGAACTCAACCAGATCATCTCTCCAGTTCACGATAGATAAAAAAAAAATAACGTGCTAATAATCCGCACAGAAGATTGATATAATACTGCAGTACACGAGAAACTTGCATATACGAGTCGATATCGGAATTTCAATTCAAACCACACTTTCTTTGTTAAGAATGAGTTGGTTAGTTGAGCACCAGTTCTCAGCTGTGACCCCAGGACAGAGGAAGATGAACTACACAATTAAAGCTACATTAAAATCTGTCGGTTTTGAGACTAATCAATTTTTGTGGTTTTAAATGTTTTTTTTTTTGTTTTTTCATTTACATGTAAATACTATATAATGTTAAACTGGAACCAGACGTTACGTCCATCGTATGAAACTGCAGATGTGAAGTATTCAGTTGCTTTTTCATTGTCAGTTTAGCCTTTGTAAATTATTTCTTTACGTGAAGGATAGGGCTAGTTTAAATTAAAATCAATCGTTAATATTATTTTTTCAACTTCAGCTTCTTGAGCACTTCGTAATAAGTCATAAGATTAATAATGGTTGGACCTCAAAACTGACAAGATATCATGGATAGAAAGTTCATAAAATTACTTGAGAAAAAATGTCTATAATTAGTCAGCTATCATTATCCGAGCATAAACGTCTCCTATCTATCTAAAAGTCATTTATGCGAATTAATGCTTAATTCTATAATGGTTTGCATAGTTGTCCGATTGTTTTGTCCGATTCCTGTTATGACCTCGAAGTTATAATGGATTGGACCATGTGAAATAGAACAACATAGCTAATGAAATAAACAGTTGCAAAATATGAGATTTTCTGTTGTGCATTAAAAATGATATGTCATTGAAACTCTCAAGACTTTATGTCTAATAACCTCACATTAAAACAGCTTGAGTTGAGACTTTGAAAAAAATTAAGATTTGTTTATTTGAATTAATAGAAAATGTATTACTCAATAAAATAGCCCCAGACTCCCCTAGTACCATCCATACATAAATAATACCGTTTACCAGTATGATATACAATAAACAAAAACGAAAGATGAGGATTATGAATCTGCCATCTGCTATGATGTATTGATTGGTTTATTGTCGATTGAAGTTAAGTTGAGTTTTTAACGTTATGATGAATGAAAATTTGTTTTCCTTTATTTTTAGACATAAATTTGGGCTAATTTAAAAACAAACAAACCTAAAATTAAGAGAAGAAATTTGAAAAATTTAATTACGTTTTTAAAAAAGAAAGTAGAACAGTTTTTTAAAGAGTAAATCCAACTCAGTCATATAATTATGTTCAACTGCTTCCTCTCTTGTTAATGTTTTGAGAAAGGTGAGTTAGGGAAATGTTAATCGATTACTGATATGTTTCTGCATGTATAATATTTATGTGTTAAATCTATTGATTCCACGACCAGCGACTTTGTGGTCCTACAGATCAATTGTCTGCTCAATGATTGGCAGGTCATAGGTTCGCACCGCAGCAGAATCCCATTGCTGTTATATTAAAGTTTTCATTAGCGTGACTTGCTGACAAATCAACAGGATGTGAAACTTTTTTTTAAACAGATATATCGATATGTGAAGCTATTGTTTCTTGACATATTCTCCCTCTCAGTCTATGCACTTCGGAAGGATGTGCTTCAATCTCACTAAACCTTCCCTGAAGAATTCTATGCCCTTCGATCTATGCCATATCAAGACGATAGTTCTTGCATAATCGGGGGGACTTGAATCGTGCCCCTTTTAAACGTTTTTTCAGTTTGGGGCTCAGGAAAATCTCTGAAATGGCAAGATCAGGGCTGTTGAATAGGTAATGTAAGGTTTCCCGACGAAATTCTCGTTGGGGGCCCTTGTTACCCTCACAGAATGGGCAAGGGTATAGTCATGACGAAGGAAAAAAAATCCTCGGTGCTGGTCGTTTTCTCGACAATGCAGTTTTCAGCTTGCATGGAATTTCTCTATAATAAGCCCCCATAATCGTTGAGAGTTTTCCAAGGAAATCTATGAAGATTACTCCTTTGGGGTCCAAAAAACAGTCACCAGCATCTTTTGAGCTGTACTCATCTTTAAAATTTTCCCGACCTTCCTTAAAATGCCTGATCCATCTACAAATTGTTGTTTTGTGTGGGACAGAATCCTTGTAAATCTGTTGCAAAGCTTTAATGATTTGTGGAAACTTCCAATCGAATCTTATTAGAAAGTTGATGTTAGCCCTTACCCCGAAATGTTTTTTGTGTACCCTATTTTATGAACGCAGCATAGCGATACAAAAACAAGAGTATCAACAAGAGAACTTGCTTGTAGCCATCCAATGATTCCAGAGACATGTTTAAACGCGTTTTATTTGGGATATACTCGTCTTTGTATGAGCTGGAACACTAGTAGCAATATTTTCTTTTAATCACTGTCGTGTGTTTTGCTTGTATAAATCATTAAAGCACTAAACTGGTTGCAAAAAGATCCATAGTTATCTATTCATATGACAGTCATAGAGACGCTTGGTAGAATAAAATTCATTAGGAAAATTCCATTCCACAACATGCCATGGTAGTTACACTATTTTTCCTCAGTAACCTGTTTGTATGAACGAAGTACTTTTAATCATTAAACAAATATACACACCTACAGAGTGTTCAGGTTTTGTTATATGGGACACAGAGTTTAGAAATCGTCGAGAATTCAGTACAATGTTCATGTACCACTTCGTGTATCCTGAGAGAACACTGTATTTATACATTGCAAATAAATGTTTTTCTGTTTTTCGCAGATGATACTTGACACCAAAAGTATTAAAGGGCTCTAAATGAAGAAAATCAAATACGTGGATCAATAAGTTCGTAATCGAACATATAGTTGTGAGCTAAGTTTTGATCTTTGAATTTACTCTGTATAAAGTTCGATCTTCCGTATGCCATATCTATATCATACGAATACGTGTTTTAACAATAAGATTGATATTAACCAACCGATACAGGTCAGTTATTCAGGATATATTTGTATTTGTGTGATAAATATAAATATACCATGTGAATTTCATTAGTAATATTAATATCAACTTTTTAGTGGTTTGAGATTCTGTCAAGCAACTATAGGGTTGTTCATCATAGTGTAAATAAATATATATCAATGTTATAGGTATTGATATATTTTTCATAAAGATTGCCTTAGGTCGTAAGGGACGTACACCCTAAAAACAGAAACAAGATATTAAGTTATTGAGTGATGAGAACACAACTCAGAAATTTCGGGAATCATGAACAAAGATCACAGAATAATAAAAAAAGAAACTAAGAACACAGGCATAATCAGAAAAAAATCTGGTTTCAGGAGAGTCACAAAAAAGATTTGAGAGAAATTAAAAAGATAATGACGTGAATTGACCAGCATAAGTGTACGAGCTGGGGTTAACTGTCGCCCAAATTCGGACAAAACAGTGTTAAGATTCGGGCAAATTAGCGCTTGGACCACAGCACCAAAGTTTAATGGATGAACAAACTATAAAAATCATTAAAATGAAGCCTGATTTTGAGCGAAAAAATCCACTCCAAAATATATGCAGCAGTTCAAACAGTCAATAATTCAAATATTGATTCAATAGCAGCTGCTCTCAATAAATATTTAAATACAGATGTAGTAAAGGACATACCACGTGAATGTATATTGGCGACAAAGAAAACATTAAATTACCTACAATACAAACAAAGAAGACATAACATATCAGCAGCAGTTTTGGTTATGTTCACGTTAAGGGCATTATGAATAGGAGGATCTTCATTTAATTTGTCCACCCACCAATAACTTTTACTGTCTTTTAGTTCCTAATAAGAACACACATATATAGCACTTATTTTTTTAGTGAAATGATAATCCAGGAGACTTTGTTATATACAAATGATATTGACCTTTTGCCAATCCATCCTAGTTTCTTCGCAAAAAATGATGAAGATACAAGACATTGTTATAGTCGATGTCTGATTGTGAGCAGGTTTAGTGAATAATCGTCAAATCAAAGAATAAAATAATGTTACTATTTTGTCCGAAAATCTTTAGTGTCATCATCATCATCATCATCAGCAGCAGCAGCAGCAACAACAGCATTTATTTTAGCATCCGTCGTTGGACATATACCTTCCCCAAGATTCACCACACTTCTCTATCGTGGGTTTCGCGAAGCCAGTATTTTCTGAATTTGTCTAGTTCAACCCTCCATCTTGTATTCTGCCAGCCCAAGTTGCACATGTGGTCTCTGCAGATCCTTGTTGTAAGTTGTGATGTTCAACGGTTGTCTGCCATTCTTGCAACATGACCAGCCTATTGCAATTCGAGTTTTCTGATGGATCGTGTAATTTCCTGGAATCCTGTTTTCTCCCTGATATATTGAGTTGTCTTATGATATCTCCGTGTGGAGTTCAGCATGATTCTTTCATGTACACATTGCATGGTTCGCAGTTTGCAGGTCTGTCTCTTGAATAGGTTCCATGTTTCAGCTCCATTAGTGACTATCAGGAACATGCATCGGTCGTATACTTTTATTCTTTGGACTAATCAGATCTCCTCGTTTTGTGAAAATTGAAATAATATAGTTATATGGGGTATTGTGTTGATAGTTCATATCTTCCGCATTTATTCATGAATAAACATTTATGTTACAGTTTGTTTGCATAATGAATTAGCATAAATAAACATTTATGCTGCTTTTAGTATGTTTGCATAATACAAAGTATTATCAATATTTGTAATAAAGATTGATAATATAAGCTGAAACTCACACAATACATCGCTCATATAAATACAAATATCTTCTGAAAATTATACCAATATTAGTCAGTTGAAACCAATTTTACTGAGGAAAAATTTACTTGCTTCATAATATCTGCGATATATATATATATATATATATATATATATATATATATATATATATATATATATATATATATAATGTGTAATTTAGAGAGTGAGACAGACTCGGGAGTGAAGTTTTTGGTGGTAAGGTTTATTAATCCTTATATGTCAATAGTCCATACATGTTTCGGGATTTCTCCCATCATCAGTGGTGCGTGTTGTGTGAGTGTGAATTAAAATGTACCATGTGGAACCAGAGTCCACTGCCAGGGGCTATGCATTGTGGGTATGTAAGAATGACCAGCAGGTATTGGGATTTCGGTAAAGCAGCAGCAGTTGGTCTTGGGGAGGGCAGAGTGTGTCAAGGTAGGGGGTAGTGTTGTGGAGGTGGATTTTTTGGTATGTTTGGGATAGTGTCGGAGGGGTGGTGGGGTCAAGGAGCTACATAGGTATCAACCTTAAAAGTTACTGAAAATGTTACTGAAAATGTTTTGGCTTTGATTTGGACGGGGGTTGTAACAGGCTAAGGTGAAGTTTTTCCTATGGGTCTAGGTGACTTTGAAGCTTCCATTATTGAATGTGTCTAAGATGTGGGTGTGAGGATATTAATGGTAGGAGTTGTGTGTATTAGTGTTCTATGTGGTGAGGGTTGTTCAATTTAGTATTTAATCCATTAGGATATAGGGTTTTAAGTTTGTTGATCCACCCCAAAGTGGGCTCTAAGTTTGATCCTTCTGAAGAAGTCATAGAGATCTTTGTTGAGGGTGTGATTGTTGAAGTGTGGGGGTCGGGGACAGAAATTAAGGCCCTTGTTAAGGAGTTTGAATGTGTCCCTAGTAAATCGAAATTTACTTAGGTTCATTACTTTCCCTTCTGGGTCTTCCTTAATTCTGATGGTGTGTATATATATATGTGTGAGTGTGTGTGTGTAAAATTGCGTTATATTATTTTGGCCAAGACAACGTAAATAGAATAAACAATTAAAGACAATTGGGTGATTGCAGGAATCGAACCTGCAACTGATAGGGTAGCTGCTTCAACATAGCGTTGCTCCTACCATTAAGCCAAACAGATTTTATTTAATTGTCAACCAAAACTATCAACATAGATTTCCACGGTTCTTAAGTTGGCTGGCTGGCGGCTGGTTGACTACGTATGTATGTATGTATGTATGTATGTATGTAACACATACAGGCCGTACCAATGAAGCTACAGGGCTGAAAATTTAAACATCAACTCAGCATTG
Source organism: Thysanoteuthis rhombus (assembly GCA_963457665.1). Lineage (NCBI taxonomy): Eukaryota > Metazoa > Mollusca > Cephalopoda > Oegopsida > Thysanoteuthidae > Thysanoteuthis > Thysanoteuthis major. The sequence continues at coordinate 38,191,168 of OY735219.1, read as the reverse complement.
TCTAGAGAAAACCAATTTTTTTTTTCAAAACTCCTCCCTGAAATTGATCATTATTGAGAGATTCATCTTAAATGTTAGATTGGCCCCACAGTTCCTGTCCGGCAACATTCACGCTTGTTTTTGCTTTTCTGTTGTTTTTTGAAAATTTGGACATTTTTGTGACCTCTGTCCGGCCCAAAGATAATAGAAGTAATATTGATCACCCCCAACACAGCATGCTGTCAAAAGTCATTGGTCACGTGACAATTTCTATTGAACCTCTTTTTATATCTATCAAATGAATGAGAGATGTCTGTTGCTTAGCAAGCTCGTCTCGTAGACAATTTACTGATGTGATTATTTTGATTCGAACCTCGCCGGGTGTCTCACTACTGTGGTTCTTTGCCAACCAAGCTCAGTGAACACTTTCAATCAATCTATGCAGTAGCTCATATTTATAGCGAGAAATGTTTATATGTTCACGCGTCATCCACTTCTAGGTCTGACCTCAATCAAAATACAGGGTTCATGTTTGCATTGGGAGGAGGAAGAGGAGGAGGTCATTCACAGCATCTACATCAATACTGTCTGTGTACGATGGAAACACTAAATAAAAATGAATGGACGGGAGATTTCTGTAAATGAATTTGCCCAAGAGAATTAACACGAAATATTGTCTCTCTCTTGGTCGTTCGTAGTCTTAATAAAACCATCCCTACAAACGCTGATATACGTACAGCAAGGCACACACGAACGCAGACAGTGTGCATAAAAAAAAACGCTCATTTCATACCTCCATTGTTACGCATGCGCAAATCGGTGGTGATGAGCGCAGACACTAACCCCTCCACAGAGAAAATGCATAAAGATATTGATGCCATAAAGAACAGGGGAGATAAGAGCACATACAAATGTATGTATATCCAATTAGTTTTAGTCGCAATGAGACACTTGGGCCTATTTCAACTCCCGTCTTTCGAACACACGAACAAAGATATCATCTCGTTCTGGTTTCTCATTGGCCAATCCTAATCGCTCATATTTCCCGCTCAACACACGTTCTATAGGAATTCATTGGCAGGAATTTTCAATTTATTTATATCCGGTGGTGACAGGCCAAATTAGGTAAGTGCTCACTGATTTATTCATATTTACGTAAAGCTGGGAGACGTTCCATTGCTAATCTCACCAAGATTTGATTAGCACTGTCATTTTCATCTCCATCTTCTTCCACTTCGTCTCTCTATTATAATCATTTGTACTCATCGATCTCTACACCAGTAGTAATTAGTGGTTTCTGTTTGAGATTACGTGACAGCAAGTCCCCCAAAATACTCCAACACCCACTTGTGCACCACAACGGATTTTTAAAATGCTGTCATCTTAATGTTTCCGATTATTATTGTTGTTGTTGTTGTTGTCGTCGTTGTTGTTGTTGCTATTATCATTATTATTAGAGTTTTCACACTAGCAGCAACTGGTGTTTTTCAAAGTGGATTAAGTGACAATAAGTCTCCTCTTCACACCAGGATCTTTTTCGGCATTCTGGCCAATTTCAGCACTGTCATCTGAATAGTCTCAGTTCTTTCCCGGATTCCTAGTTCATTACTATTATTATGATAGATAGTAATGGAAGCCAAGTGACACCACATTCTATCTGCGACCATCTTTATCGCCCTGGACCTTTGCACTGTAACTATTCTTCGCACTATTACTATTATAAAATCTATATGTTACATTGAAAAAAATAAGAAACTATTTTTTGTTTATTGACGCGTGGTCATTTCTCCGTATATTTATTGGTTGTCGAGTGAATGTTCGTGTATTTGAATATATATATATATATATATATATATATATATATATATATATATATATATATATATATATATATGTGTGTGTGTGTGTGTGTGTGTGTATATATATATATATATATATATGTGTGTGTGTGTGTATATATATATATATATATATATGCATTTATGTGTCTTTACGAGTGAATGAGTGCTTGTAATTGTACTCAAAGAAAGTGGATCACCCTAAGGCGCGTGGGATGAATGTCTCACATACAGACACACAATGATGTATACATATACGAAGTCTGTCTGGGAAGTATCAAGCCATTTTGAATATCTCGAGAACCGGTTGCTCAGCTCTGAAATAGCCAGAAGGGACCATACTAAGTATGTGCGAACAAGCACTCTCCTTTTGGTGTGACTCGGTAGTGAGATGCCATTGAGTGAGCTCGTGTACTGTGTGGCCGTCTTGCGCAGCGTCATTTTGCTGAACGTTGCACCACTCATATCTATCAACCTTCATACAGTCCAGATTCGACTTTTGCTTCCTTTCTGGAAGATATTTCTTATGGAAGAAGAGTGGGGGAACGCGACAAGGCAGCTGATGGTGACCCCGAAAGAGGACATTCTGATCATGTTAAAAAATGGGAGGGGCGCTGGGATGAGCGTGTGATATCACAAAGGGAATACTTCGAAAGGGACTGAAGTTCCATTGCCCTAAGTAAGCTATTTTTCATAAATATTAAATGGCTGGATTCTCTCCGGATAGACTTTGTAATTAGCTCGAATACTCGCGTTTTATGTATTAATTTTTTTTTTTTCAAATAAATAAATGCCCAAATTAGCCCAAATCTGTACATCAGTCTATCTTTCTATGCATCCATATATGTTCTGTTTGATAGCGAATAGTATAATGAGTTTGTATCCGACAAGTACGCTTTTAGTTAATGACCAGAATTTGGAATGGTGATTTCTGACGCAAGGAAAACCAATCACTTTTTTTAAGGCAAATTTACACTTTTTCTACCCATGAACTTCATTCATGCGTGTACTTGATATTCAGTTATGCCCACGTGGTCAACTATATATATATATATATATATATATATATATGTATATATATATATATATATATAGATATATATATATATATATATATATATATATATATATATATATATATATATATATATATATATGAAGACGTATGAGGATATTTTTGTACTTAATAACAATCGTACATCGTGCCAGAGATGTCATGAAAGTCTTTGAAAATTTAATATCATTTTAGGTAATGATTGTAACCATGTAGGTTACCTTGTTTTCCATTCATAATTGAAATCTATCTTAATCGTTGAGTTCATTTTTTAAAAAGTCAAGAGTCAAGAGGAACATCATTAGATTTTTTAAACATCTGATCATTTTGGGGACAACTTGTATTTAGTTGTTTGCAGTAATTCTTACAAATTACAAAATTATGATAAATAAAGAGGAAGATAAAGATGTTATTATTAGTTTTCCAATATATTTATATCTTTTTTTTAAAAAAAATCACATTTATAACAATGTGGAAACATTTATAAATATACAAAAGAATGATAGTGTGAAATTTGGGAAAACCGTGTTATGTACAAATGAAATTATTGTCATTTCACTCTAATATTTTCGGATTCATAATCCACATCAACAGACTGGTTACAAAAGGACGTGTTAGCGTCTTTCAGATTGTAAGACTCAACCGGATCACATGGCCGTTCACAACGAAAGCAGCTACATCATTTTCCCACCTGGTAAGATTGCCTTTCTTTTCATATTGTGCTAATCCACCAATGACAACTAGTATCTTACACTGGAAATCAAGAGACAGCAAGCCCCCTCAATACTCCAGCACTCTCCTGAGTATTGTAGTTATTTTTGATACTGCTATCGTCTCGATGGCCTTGATTCTGTGACAGATTACTAGATTTCCCGAATTTCCAACTTTTTTGCTTGGGTTTTTGGGACTGTTCTAATTACTCCAGTGTTGATAGACACGACTGTTACTATCATGTTCCACAGCTTGTTCAGTTCTCTGGCGTGGTCCAAATACTTATCAAGCTTTTCACTTTCTTTTCAATTTTACTTTGTGGTCTGGTGGGACAGCGAAGTCCTCTGTACGACAAATTTTCTGTTCCTTGTTCACAACAACTCGGTCTGGTCTTCTGACCTCCAAGATAAATTCTGGTTCATACATATTTCATCGCTTTGTATGTTTAAATCCAGGTCTTGCTCAGTTCCAAGTGGATCACCTTCCCAACCCAGTCATGTATGTTTTTGTGTTCTTTATATATTGGGAGTTTGTAAATGAATAAACGTATAAAAAATATAAGTCATCCGAAATTGTACTCAAGTGTGAAAAGAAAATATTGGATTAAAAAGCCGCCGTAGGTTGACAATAAAGCGACACCCCAGGGAATATTAACAACACAACTAAAATAAAGATAATCAGCAAAATATATAAAGAATATATCAAGAAGAGGAAGATTATGTGATACAGAGAAAAATGTTTTCCCCCGTTTGATCCAATTGAGATTTTGAGAGTTGTCCAAGAAGAAGAAGATGAAGAAGAAGAAGAAGAAGATGAAGAAGAAGATGTAAAAACTATTTTTTCTAGCCAATATTTGAATGTCTTCAAATGCTGCAAACAACACAGCTTGAAATATTTAAAATAAACAGCCGTTTGACAGAACAATCGTCCAATAATTCAAATATCTACACATATTATTTTCTGTACTCACAGAAAGAATCTATCCAATATTTGAATGTTTTTGAACGCTGCAAACAATGCAGCTTAACATATCTAAGATAAACAGCTGTTTGACAAAACAATCGCCAAATAATTCAAATATCTGCACTTATCATTTTCTGCACTGATAGAAAGAATCGTGTCAAAAATGCTCTATTAGTCATATGTTCCAGTTCCTGGAGCCAGTAGCAGTCCTCGCCACTTGCACACACATGACAACCACGTTTGCATCCACTCGCCTGCTATTATCAACCAGCTGGTTCATCGATCCCGCTTATATTGCCACAGACTCAGCTGGTCCTACGAGTGCATCCTTCTATTATTTATTCATAAATGGCTTACTGACGCGCCTCGTCACGCTCGTAGGGTTGCATTCGTGTACCGAGTTGTGATACGGTGCGTAAACGAGCGGACGCAGCTTCCTGGCGAATTATTACGCCGGGTGCATGCACTGAGTGTTCTACGAGCTGGTTTCTTGCTTCAACGGTTTATTTAGGGATAAGATTGAAGAGAAAGTACAGAATAAGCTATCAGAAGAAAAGAATAAAGACCATAAAAATACAAGAGAATCTACCTATATCTATCAGAAATCGTCAACCAAAACCATCATCATCATAATCATCATCATTATCATAATAATAATAATAATAATAATAATAATAATAATAATAATAATAATAATAATAATAATAAACCTGAGGAGACTTACTGTCACTCAGCCTTCAGCAATGACCACTGGGCAACTGGTGTGAAACTGTGAAACCGCAGTATTACTGTGGCCTATGAGAACTAGGAGAGAAGGGCTGGAGACTTGCTGTCACTCAAACTCCAGCGGTAACCACCAGGCAACTGGTGTGAGATTGCAAAATAATAATAATAAGAGAAACGGAATCGCTCATCATGGCAGCTAAAAACAAAAGCATCAGGACAAACTATATAAAAATAAAAATCGACAGAACACAGACAAACAGCAAGTGCCGCCTATGCAGTGAAAGAGATGAGGCAGTAAACCACATAACTAGTGAATGTAGTCAACTCGCCCAGAAGGAGTATAAGCAAAGACACAATAAAATAGCGACAATGATACACAGGGAACTGAGTAAAAGAATGGGATTCAACCATGCAGAAAAGTGGTATCAGCACGAACCGGAAGCAGCCCTGGAGAATGGCAACCACAAATTACTCTGGGACTTTGACATCAAAACCGACCACCTCATCCAGGCAAGAAGACCGGACTTGGTAATCGTAGACAAAAAGAGGAAAACCTGCCAAATAGTAGACGTGGCTATACCTGTAGACCATAGAGTAAAGAGGAAGGAGAATGAAAAACGAGAAAAATACCAGGATCTAGCGAGAGAACTGAAAAAGATGTGGAACATGAAAGCCAGGGTAGTGCCAATCATAGTAGGCGCACTGGGAACTGTCCCAAAGACACTGAGGGTGAGACTGGAGGAGATCAGGATAAGGGGAAGGATTGAGACTGCACAGACCACAGCACTGTTAGGTACTGCGCGGATACTGAGAAAAGTGTTAGAAATATAAAGACTGTAACGTTAAATGTTAATAGTGACCCAACAGAGGAAGGGAAATGAAAGTGGAAATGTGAGCCGCAGAACTGACATGATGGGTGGGGGAGGGGGAAGATGTTGGCTGAAGACCTGAGGAGACTTACTGTCACTCAGCCTTCAGCAATGACCACCGGGCAACCGGTGTGAAACTGTAAACTGCAGTATTACTGTGACCTATGAGCATTAGGAGAGAAGGGCTGGAGACTTGAGGAGACTTGCTGTCACTCAAACTCCAGCGGGTACCACCAGGCAACTGGTGTGAGATTGCTGATAATAATTCACCAGACCTCTCAATCATGGACGTAGCGGAGCCGGCACTTTCTGAACTTGTCCAGTTCGTCACGCCATCTCAGTTTCGCATATGATCTCTGGGGATCCATGCTGTAAATCATGATGTTCAGCAGTTGTCTGACATTCTTACTACATGACCAGCCCTTTGCCATTTGAGTTTGCTGGGGGATTCTGTGATATTTTTTGTTCTCTAATATGCTGTTTATTCTCTGATATACTGTGCGGTCTTGTGATCTCTCCATAGGATTTTGAACATGACTCACTACTGTGCAAATTGCATAGCAACATCACCATGGGTTTTTTCAGTTTCCAAGTTGGTCTGGCTGACTGGTTAACTGGTTGGTTGGCTGGCTGGTGGGCTATGTATGTATCGCACGTGCAGGCCGCTCAAATGGAGTTAGAAGGCTGAAAATTTAAACGTTTACTCCATCATCATCAGTCTTTTAGCGTCCGTCGTTGGGCATAGACCGTCCCCAGGATTTGCCACACTTCCCTATCATGGGCGTCACGGAGCCAGTACTCCCTGAACTTGTTTAGCTCGTCTCTCCATCCAACATTTTGCCGGCCTCGGTTGCGCATGTGGTCTCGGGGGATCCACGTTGTGAGTCGTGATGTCCATCGATTGTCTGCCATTCTTGCAACATGGCTGGCCCACCACCATTTGAGATTTTTAATGGATTCTATGATGTCCCTAACTCTTGTTATGTCGTATATTTTTTTCTTTATCAAAAATCCCTCAATAAGTTTTTAGTATGAGTTTCAATTGGCAATGTACGTTTATGCTAAATTCATCCCTTAATTTGTGTCCAGCATTCAAGCTTATCTTTTTAGTTTTCAGACTTTTTGTGATCACTACCCCACAAAATGCAGTAGCTAATTCATTGATCACCCCTTTTCCGGTTTTCCATGGTACCCCCACACGGCATCCTGTCAAAAAACATTGCTCATGTGATAGTTTCTATCTATTTATCTATCACGTTGCATCCCTCTATACTTTTCACTTCTCATAGCATCTTTCTATCAATAAAAGTTGGTAAATTTTGCCCGATGAAAAATACATTTACGTGCTAAATGTACGAACCCTACTTTAAGGCCCATAGTTTCCTATATACAAATGTGCCTATATATGTGGTCTAGAAAGCCTCAAAGATTTAAACACTAATCATTAAGACAACTTTTTCAAAACCTTTTTGTCTCATTTCAGTCACTTGCTACCCAATATCTGTCAATGTAATTTCTTCAGAATTTTTTCCCTTGTTTTACATATACTCTGTTATTATGGCACTATGTGTACATTTTCTCTTGTAGGGGTCACCGGTTTTTTTAAAATCATGTAACCGTTTCGACTATTTAAAAAACAAGACAGTTATATCAACATGGCATACTCTTCAGCTATGATTTTAATACACTACGTACGTCTCACATTGAGCTTATATATATATATATATATATATATATATATATATATATATATATATATATATATATATATATATATATGTTACTGAAAATGACGATTGGAAGGTGAAGAGAAAATCTCAAAAGATAGGTGTAACATTCCAAATTTTTTATCATTCTGGTGCATTTTTAGGCAGGCCAGTCATCTTTTCAGAGGAGAATATTTTTTGGCGGTTCACAGAAAAAAATGCTGTTTTACATATTTGATGCTGAAGAAAAAATGTGAATATTTCTGTTTTACTTGGTTGTTTAGTTGGAGCGGGAGTGTAGATGAGAGTAACTTTTGTTTTGAAGTGAGATAGTTCTATGAGAGGTAGGGTCTGGGATGTTTGTTTGCTATCTCTGATTTGTCTTTGGTTTGTCTTAAATAGGAAAAGCAGTGAGAGGCTAAAATTAGTCATTTCTTAGGAAAGGTGGGTTCTGTTATTTTTATCATCGGATAGATAGGTAATGTCTAACATTTAATGGATAGGTGTTGGTATATGTAGGACAGGGTGGGAGTAAATGTGTTGTTTTTACATAATCTTTTTGGTTGATGGTGGCTGAAACTCCTTTTACGTTTCTCACAGAGGTGGTATATATGTGTTTGCACCGTTTCTCGAATGCACTTTTGGCTGTTAGCCAATAATTTGTATGTTGATATTGTAATTTATTGGATATTTGCGATTCTGTTTTAAAATCAATGCAGTTAGAGGATTTGGGATCTGAAAGTGATTACACTTTTGTGTTATTGTATTGCGTTGGGGTATAAGGTCTACTTTAACGCATCTGCGTGTCGAGGAATCGTGAACATTCTTGGTGAGATGGGCTTGGTGAAAATTGAAATTGGGGTTGTGCATGTTTCTATGTTCTACCAGGTCATTTGTCTTTTCATCCAGTTTAAGGCCTCTCTCATCTTGTATATTCTTTTCTTGGGAGTTCTCAATGTCTCTCTGGTGTAGAATTTATCGCAGCCTTTGCGTAGAATTGTGTAGATGCTAGCTTCGGTGTTAGGGTCTGTATGGTGGTTTGTTTACAATATCTTTGATGGTTGTTGAAGTGTTGGTGGCGATGTGTATTTTCATATTGCTCAGTTTGGAGTTTGGGTTGATGGTGGTTGTGTTGATGGGTAATATGATACGTCTGGTGGTAATGTTGTCTTTCTTTTTGTCTTGTTTGGTGTTTCTTTTGTGGATCTTGTATGCTTTCCCCCTTGCTTGGTGTATGAAATGTCATTGGTACTGGAGCGAACAGAGGGATTGTTTGATGCATTTTTCTTCGTCATCAAGGTATTAAGGGGTACATATTCTGAGGAACCTCGGGTAAAAGCCTATGATTAATCCTGATTCAAATTTACGAATGTGGTGGGAGTAAATATGTACGTGGTTGTTCTTGTTGGAAGATGCTTTATTTGATGTTATTGTTGGATCTGTGTTGTAAGGAGTCAAGGAAAGGTAGTGCATGGTTAGAGACATTTTCTAGTGTGAATTTAATAGATGGTTCCACTGTGTTCAGTTTAGCAACTAAGTTGTCTAAATCTATGTCCTGAGGGGATATTATTAGAGCAACGTCGATATAATCAAAGTAGGAGGCTGTTTGGGGTATAATGTATGTGAAAGGGCCTAATTTCAGAAATCCTAGAAAAAGACAAGTTAAAACTCCACTTATCAGGGATCCCATCGGTGAACCAAACTTTTTGTTGGTTGGGATTTCCGTTGAAACTGAAGAAGCATTGTAATGTTATAAGTGTACATATTTTTATGATTTTGTTAGTGGTTAGGGTCAGTTTAATCTTGGCCTTTTTGAGGTGGTAATTTAGTAGGTATTTGTGGGCATTTTTAACTAGGATATTGGTATAAAGTGACGTTATATCAATTTCTCTATGAACCACTGCAAAGATTTTTCACTGAAAAAGATGGCTGGCTCCTTTCGAAATGCATCAAACTACGCCCACGGAATATTAATAAATTTTTTTAGATGTGACACTCTCTCTTCAGTTTTCTCTTCACTTTCCACTTGTCATTTTCATCAACATTCTATCGGATCACTCCACATCCACAATACAAACATATATATAAATATAGATAGATAGATTGATGGACAGATAGAATCTGGAAATAAAATTTTACAGCTTTAAACTCTAAAGATGTAAAAGAACTTTCTAAAATTCATGTCATTTCAGTCAACCATTTCCAAATATCTGTTAATACAATTAATGAAAGATTTTCAAAGGGTTTTCTGTTTTCACACAGAATTAGATATTTTGTACTATACTTGGATTTCTCTTGTGGATATCATCAGTTATTTAGAAACAAAACTGTTATTTCTATTTCGATTTCTCACACACACATGCATACATGCATTCACATTAATATTTACATGCATTCGCAAAGATACATTTTTTGTCGCAGACATACGCTTACACGTCAAAGCGAATCTCTGTCCGGATCAGCCCCTCTAGTTCTGATTTCCCATTTTAAATAGGGGGAATGTTAACGCATAATCAAATAATCAAAAACAAAAGGAAAAAAAACTTTTTCAATCATTTCAAAGCAAAGAAATAAGGAATCCTTTTAACATTTGGATATTATTGTCGCCAGCTTTGAATCATTCCCCATTATTCAGCCAAACACTCGCATTAAAAGATCACTTGTGAGAACATCTCCAATTGTTAAAAGATATGTATCAAGATTTCAGAGGCTTAATGGCGCCTTTGTGGAACCAAGGATCGAAAATGGTGTCCACGTCTCCATTACTTAACGCCAATGAACAATCAACGTAACTAGGAAAAAAAATTACTGCCTTGCATCAAGAATTTATAAGCCTGGTTACTGCAAGCTGAAACTCCATTCCTACATCTCTTCTAAGTGAAGATGGTTCCTGTAACTTTTGTATCGTTTTGTTGGTATATTTATCACTTAGATGGCTGTAACTTCCAGTGAAATTAATCTATTAAAACACAAATATGTCCAAAAGTTACCATGGAGAAGAGACTTCCTTTCGATGGTTTGTTTAAATCTGAAATATTCGTCAACTCTATCATATCTTCGTTTAAACATTCGGATAAAGTTTACAAATCTTCCCCAACAGTGTGAATAATTGGTAGTCTGATTGGGCTAATTAGTTCTTATTGAATATTGAATAAAGAATTCCTTATCCAGCAGACGATCAGCTTTTCTTTCTTTTCTTTCTCTTTTTTATAAATATCCCACAAATTCAAGGAAACGCCAATTTAGCAGTCACGTAGAAACTCACTTGACAGCCGTCGAAATCAATCCAGTCAAAATCTTCATGTTTTTTTTATTATCAAGATGGCGATTGCAGAGGTTTTTTTTTAAATCTGAGGGGAAATAAACACGAGTTTGAAACCTCATTTATGGTCCTTCGTGATTTCACGATTTTTTCTTCAGTTTAGTCAGTAAGTATTTAAGGGGTCTGCATCATAAGAATATAATGATCTTAAGAATGATCTGATAATCCAAAGTGATATACAATAATCAAATCTTATATTGACAAGTCAAGATACAGAAATATGAAGTTTTTATGTTGGTTGAGCAAAGATTACCAGAATTATCGATGGAATATTATCTGCAAGTGTTAGATTTTTCGGAAAGGGATATTTGAAACAGTCAAGCAAAACTGTCCACAGTTTTCAAGTTGGTTTGGTTGAGTGGATCGCTAGCTGACTATGTATGCATGCACTACGCGTACAGGCTGCGCCAAAAGAGCTAGAGGGCTGAAAGTTCAAGCATTTACTCCTCATTATGTCTAGAAAAACATTCATTTTGTTTTTGAAAATCCCCTCCAACATAGGTTTTCAGTGAGGGGGTTTAATTTGTAATGTCAGTTTATGCTGAATCGGCCTCTTCGTTTTTGTCCAGCAGAATTCACGTTGGCTTTCATGAGATTTGGGCCTTTTTTAACGATCACTGCACAGCAAAAGTCAAGAGAAATAATTTATTCATTGAGCACCTCTTGTTTCTAATTTTTTTAAGTTAAATACGGCATGCAGCCAAAAAGACATTGGTTTACGGATTTTAATATCCTTTTCTGTTGAGTGACTCAATCCAATCTGTTTTATTTAAAATATGTAATTTGGAAGCAACCAGCTTCTGCGAAATCAAAGTTAAATAGCAAACAACGAAACCTAGTTTTAGCTCAACATCTGTTCTACAAGGCTTTGCGTCGTTTATATTTTATGATAACGCTTACCCCCGTGGGAAACAAATTAGTTGAATGAGTTCCCTGTTCGCTATTGCCTTCAGCATGAATTTCATGAAGGCATTTATATAATACAGAAAACGAAGACTATTAGTGTTGTGTACCCAGGTGCACTTGACTGTGCGTAACTGCCAGCGATGGTTTACCAAGTTCAAAAGGGTGACTCTTATCTTTCTGATAAACTGCACAAGAGTTTTGTTCCTGGGTGGGTAGTGAGCTCAACTTTCTAATTGCCTGTGTAAAAACAATGAAAATGGCTATCATTCCCTTCAAACATAGCTTTTGTGATCAGGACAGTGACATTTTGAAATCTACCTATTTCCGGTTGTATAAGTGAATTCGAATGTTTTGTTTTTTTTTTATTCACGTTTAGAAATTTACACTTTCTCAGAAAAAGAGCAATATATGAATCTAAATTGACTTGCATGTACACAAGTGTTAGAAAAAAGTAATCGCAAAAGATGAAGAAGCGAAAAGGTTTTGGAGATTTACGATTGTAGTATGATTTCAGAATTAAATATGGTTTTAAAATATATTAGCAACTCTTCGTTAAAAGCCAAAACGAAATAAAATTTTGTCGGACCTAGTCATGATGATTTGTTTATGTCTCATAAGAACAGTACAGCATGGATTAAAATCAATTCGTTATCTTGGTGCCAAAGTATGGAATAACTTACTTATCACTATAAGAAATTCTCCCTATAAATATTAATTCAAAAACAATCTTAAAAGAAAAACAATTAAATGAATGCATATTTTTCACTGCAATAGAGAATCCATTAACCTTATTTGCTCAAATCTCAATATATTTATCTCTTTTCCAAATTCTGTACTCTGATTATATAATTTTAGATTTTAGGATAGAAGGGGGCTATCTTCTTGTTAGCTCATTTACAGAGAGAGCCCATCGTCTAAATAATTCCCTTCCATACGTCACAGTCTAATCTGTTCGTTTTTGTAAGTTACTTTCGTAATTTCCATTTATCATTGTCATTAGTATTGTATTTTATGTTATAATTTTACTTTATATTGTGTTATACTGGGAGGAATTTAAATAATACAGAATTTGATTCTATTTGAGAGCTTTTGGTCGAAGATGGGAGAAAATCCTTACATGTACATTCAGGCACGGCCAGGTAAGACCTGAATTGATATGAACCAACAAGCGAGCGAAATTCGAAACAGATATATACATACCTGTCCTCAACTATCAAGAAATGATTAAGTGAAAAGGTCAGGAAATTATGCGAAGTGCAAACCTTTCTGACAGGATCCTAGAAATATGATACTTGGAAGAGATTCAAATCGAGGTAAGAACAACTGGCATAACATGTATATGAAGAAATGCATTCTCAGATGGAGAGCGAGATAGGGATCTACAAAAATTGACTGTGCGTTACAACTTCAAAGAAAGTCAAAACAAAAATGCCTTTGAGGCGCTTACATAATAAAACATTTTGCCATAAACCAAAAGTGCAATAGCTTTTTTTTATCAATGATAATTTATATGAAAAAAGTGTTTCGTATAAGTATTTGAACGAGCACAAAATCTATTTTTATTTTCTGAGATTGCAGGAGACATCTTGGATTTTGAGGAAGGGGTGTAAAAATTCGCTTTTTGGCAACTCTTTCATATAGCAATATGAGTTCACTTTTTAATCTCCATAATCAAATATGATTAAGATTTCAAAAGGATACAAACAACATTTTGTTTTTTTTCATTGAACGATTTGACTCATTTTACGGAAATTTAGCATCCAGAACCAGAAAATATGCACGTATCATGCGCTCAGGCCACACCGATTGAGCTAAAGGGCTGAGAATTTAAACATTTACTCATCATGTATGCAGAAAACTCTTTTTTCTTTCCAAAATTTATCTCCTAAATACCTGGTCGAGTAATTTCTTCTAAATCCAGCCTGTTCTCGTGGTTGATTCTCGTCCAGTGTTTTAGTAATCCGGCCGTGAAATTTTCTGGGATTTCTCAAAATCCCTAGGGATATCAGGAAATCACATGTTCCCCAATCTTGCTGTAATATATATATATATATATATATATATATATATATATATATATATATATATATATATATATATATATATATATATATATATATATATATATGGACACCGATAAAAGAAACATTTTCTGGGAGAGCTTTTCTGTATCGAATTGAATTGCAAGGAAACAATAAATAAAAACACATACCCCCCCATCTTCGTTGTCAGAGGTGATAAACTCTCAAGAAAAAAACCAATTAACGCTATCTAAAGCTATTATTTCAATTTAAGAGAAAACAAGTCTGGTTAGTTTCCCAATAGAAACTGTATGCCGTGTTAGGGATTAAGTAACTAATTTCGCTTTTGGGGGGCAATGATCGCTAAAAATCTGAATTTTCAAAATACCATGCGTGAATGCTGCCGGATACAAACTAAGGGATCAATTTTGCATTAGCTCGCATTGCAAATTGAATCCCCACACAAAAAAAACCTATTAAAAGTTTTTACATACGTATATATATGGCCAGCTAGCCAGCCACACTAACTTGAAAAATGAAGAAACATGTTAACAATTTCCGTGACAATTTCGGTAAACGATTTTCAACACATACCTCTTTAACTTCGTTGTCAGTCGTAATAAACTCTCAGAACACTCGTCATAACGATGGCTATTGCCAATATTTTATTATAAAAGAAAAACATGTTCATCTTCTCATTGTAACAGTTGACTTTTAACCTTTATCTTTACTGGGAAAGAATAATCAAATTGAATAATTACTCTCATTCATCATTCTTCGTTAATGAAAGCCACAAGCTTCGAGAGTTCCAATTACACTTAAATGTTGAAGCTGGCAATGGCGGTTTAATAAATAAGATAAATAACAGTAAATCCAGCCTGGAAAGTAATCTAATCGCGAAACACATTCATTCGTTTAATCACATGAATTATTGTTTCTGATTTTAGCATTGCTTTTGTAGTAATGGATATTCAGGTAAGGTTTCCTGACATTGCCTGGATTAAACCATTTCGAGATAACGGGACAGAGTAAATCATTTATATGTGAGTGGTTACGCATGATAAGTGCCCTACGAACCTTTTTAGATAGTTGATATTTCCGTTACTTTTAGTTACTTTCAGAGCTACCATGCTCAGTTGAAAAAAATATTTTTAAAGCATGAAAACTCAACTTATCATAATGCAGACTCAAAGCTTTAAAAAAATAAAATAAACTGGGCATTGCGTCTAAAAAAATATCCACATTTCGTTTTAATCATGCGAGGCCACTCATATCATACTTAACTACGATTGAAGAAATTTCTACCTTTGTGTATGAATGTACTGGAATTACTCGACAACAATGGGTCATTGTGCAAAGTTGACATTTGCCAGGTATATTTGTCAGCACACAAGACAATGCATTATACAAGGCAGTGCCGTGTCCAGTTTGAAGTTGTTCAAATCTGTAGTTCACAAGAAATCTATGCACTGCTATTACTTGTCAAGTATCGATTGCGCGAAGTTCATATTCACCAAATATATTCGTCAGCGCACACAAAAGTCCAGTGTCGAGTTTGGATTTTTTTGATTGGCGGTTCTCATGAAATCTAATAAAAATAAATAAAACATTGAATAATTATAGATAATTCTCCATAGTTTCTATTAATGATCTTCACCGACTTCAGCTCTTTGGAATTATCTGAATTCAGATATAAGATATCTAAATTGGCAACACCGATGAATAACCGGAATACTTCGAAGCCATAGTTTCGTACGACGGACGGAAGATAGTTCCACAAGACAATCATAGCAGGCTGCTACACATCCCTTAAAGTCCGACCCCTTCAAACCGTAAACCTTCGGAACGGGTACTGCCCTAATAAAATCCATAGTCAATATGATTATCTTGATTCACTTTATAGATATCAAATCGATATTCCTCAGGAGCAGATTCGATTTATGGGCGTTAAGAATAAAGGAATATAGGGGTAACATGTAGCGGTTAGGAAGTTTGTCTAGTACACCGTTACTATGGGAATTCGACCCTCGCCGAATTCCACATATTTGTGTCCAGACTTAGTGAAGATTAGTAAATCTCAAAAAGTGGGATATTCCTCATATTCAGGGACGGATCCAGGGGGTCATCAAGAGTTTTCTGTGAGTTTCTTATCTTTTCGTCTCTGCACGTGATAACTTTTTCTTTCCCTTTCGCTGGCCAAAGGCATAGAAAAAAAAATCATACTTGTTTGGCAAATATTTCGTAGTGAGGTAATAAAAGTTCAGACCTATCTTATCAGTCATCCGGTAATCCAAGACCTTAAGGTTAACTTGTAAGGAGGTTGGGGGCGCGATTAGTAAATTTGCTCAAAAATTTTCTAGTTGACGGGCGTTTTATACCTTTCTGGAACGCTCAGGCCACACGGAAACAGAAAAAAACAGACCGAAATACCGCCATGGGTTTGGTACAATCTGTCGAAGCCGATTTGGAGTGGATGTTTTAGCGGAAGCATTTGAGTGTGAGAGCTGCTTTGGTATCTTCCCATTTTGCGATGTTGATTTGTTAATATGTCTGTATGGACTGTTTTATTGGAACAAAATCACTATACGTATATCTGTTGTTTTACGGCAAAAGTTATCATTTTTTTTATAAAGGAATCAAATTTCTCTCATACGTGAGTAAATATGGTACGATTCTTATAAATTTCAGGTCACAATCCTACCTGATAAAGCAAGAAATTAAATGTAATGAATGCTATGCTGTTA
Source organism: Thysanoteuthis rhombus (assembly GCA_963457665.1). Taxonomy (NCBI): domain Eukaryota; kingdom Metazoa; phylum Mollusca; class Cephalopoda; order Oegopsida; family Thysanoteuthidae; genus Thysanoteuthis; species Thysanoteuthis major. The sequence continues at coordinate 38,174,329 of OY735219.1, read as the reverse complement.
AGTGATATTTTAAATAAAATAAGCAATATTTTCATCGTATTATAAAATGCAGATTAGAAGAATCTATGGAACTGATCTTTTGATCCGAAAAATCCATGTTATCGAGTACATGTGAGGGGAATTGCTTATAGTTGTCAAAAATAGTGATTATTGTTTGGGGGGGATTCAGTAAAGTTTCAATGGAGTTTTCAAACGTTTTAAAATTTCAACTTTGATTGATGAATAAGAATCAACTACAGAAACATTGAAAATTGTTCGGAATTCATTCAGTTCTTGAGAATTAGAGGATGAAAATCAGAATTTGAATGCCCGATAAACACAAATATTGAAAATCTACTGAGATTCAAATAGTATTTGAAAATTGTAAAAAAAACTGTAATCATCATATCTACGATCTATTAAAAGATTTACGTTTAAAAATAATTAGCAGAAATTTTTTTTTAAGGAAATATCAACCACTTTTGAAATTTCGGTAGTCGCCACTTAGTTGAGAAAAGACAATTCCTTGGAAAATCAAAGTCTGTTCAATTACAACACTCGTTTAGGCTCTTTCTATAGTCAAGGTTATTCTAAACATTTTCTGGATATCCCCAGGGCTGCGTTGAAGATTAGATCTGATGTATCGTGGTTTGGTCAATATATTATGTTAAACTAAGTGTTTTGACATAATAATTAGTTCAAGTAATACAGGTAATTCAATATAAAATGAAAAAAAAAGGTTTGTATAAACTAGGTATTTATTAGAATACAACGGAAGACCGTGTTCATTTACCAGGAGAAAAAAAATGAAATACTGCACCAAATCATGGTAAGCCTACTGAAACTACATATATTGTCTCATTGCAAGTAACTAGAGATTTATCTAACCTATACTGGAGATTACAACTAGGAAGTTGAATCACTAAGTCCAAAACTTACTACTAACCTTACCTCCTAATCCTGACACAAAACTTCATAACCCTATCATTGAAAATTGACGGTCTGAAGATTTTTTCTGCGCGTGTGGCAGTTATTTTGAAACGGGAAAGGTAATAATAACCAAAGCTTTTAATACCCCCCACACAAAAAAAACAAAAAACAAGAGCAAAATGCAACAGATTGATGTCTTTGGACATTTAAAACAATAACACTTTTACCTGACCACACATCTTCCTTCCTAATGATTTTATTAAGATAAACAGGATTATACCATCAGGTATCATGCCAAAGACATTCAGTCAGGTGAGGAAATGTTTCATTAAAAGATAACGCATTTTGCTAAAACACACAAGTTATATATTCCTAAACCCCTTTATCTACAGTAATAAGTACATCTAGATATTTGTTTTAAAAATAGTCTCAACCGAGACGCAAAGTCTGGAAAAGGGCAATTTTCTTTTCAGAGATAATTAGTGTTGAGATTTTCATGCAGACCATCCTAGAAGACAATGAATTTTGCATCTTACACCAAAACCTTTGCCTTCTTCTATAAGAGGGGTACACACGACTCGATCTTTGTCCAGTTCTCATTCTGCACTCAGTAGAATGTGGGCTGTTCCAAAAACTTTGCGCAACAACCATTTCACTTACGAAGGTACGCATTCATGTACATACAAACATAGAAACCTACACTTCATTTTTTTCACTTATATATGCATTGAACAAATAATAACGTTATTCCAACAAAGAGTAAGACAACTTTTGAAACACATTCCCTTCTTACTTCTTCTAATGAGAATTACCATCGAATCATCATATAACATTTCATTAAAAACATTCTTTATTATTTTACACAAATTTTATCAGCATCTTTCTCAATGCATTACAACTTGCATTTACAGTTTTTACTTTACTTCACAAAATGGTCAGCTGCTTTCCTATTTTTGTACCTATGGTATTAGGAGACGGAAGGGTCAAATCTTCCTACTCTCTCTCTCTCACCTATGAAGTTAACCCTTTCTTCATTTTTTTGAACGGACTGCTAGCATCATCAGCAGTCAGTTCTTAAAGAATTAACTTTTCCATGATAGATACTACTACTGATATTTACACTTCATAAAGATAATATCTCAATAGTAGTTGGTTTTTTAATAGTTTCTATGATGTCTCGGACTCCTGTTTTCTCCCTTATGTACTGTAAAATGGCAATGGGTAGGCCATGTTGAAAGAAGAATGAAAAACAACCGATGGACATCATGTCTCACGAAATGGATCCCCACATATCACATGTGAAACCGAGGCCGATAAGAACACAAGATGGAGAGATGAACTAGACAAATTCAGGAAATACTGGCCCTGTGATGCCCAGGGTAGAGAATTGTGGCGAATCCTGGGGAAAGTCTATGTCCAACGATGGACCATAAAAGAATGATGATGATGATGATGATGATTAGTTGGTTATATTTATGATTAAAACAAATCCATTGTGATACTATCAATGAAAGGATAAAACAAGAGATTTCAAAAAAATCTAAATTTTGTTCTAATTTTCCAGAAATTCATATGAAAAAAAGATTTTTTTCTTTTTACTCCAAATATGCTCAATATATGAGTTAGCGGAAAAAAAAGTTGCAAAAAGCAATATCTTATTTCATTCATAACTTCTCAAGTGAGAAGTGTTTTGACAGTCCCCCATACTTTCCCTTTTCAGAAAAAAGCAAACAGAATTTATATTTACATGGACCTGTCTCTCATGGACTTGGTAATAATGACCCAAGTGAAAATAGCAACGGTAATAAAGGCCCAGACCCAGGTAAAGAGGGCGCAAGTGGAAAAATAGGGAAAATGGTCCGAATTAAGTTAATAGTATATCAAAAGTCAATATTAACTGAAAATCATGTATCAACATTTTTCGGGCGTAATGTAATCAAATTTATACTTTTAAACATGATAAATGTGAATTAGACTGTCATTTTGTGATGAAGAAAAGGCTGAATTCAATGAATGTTGAATGATTTGTTATTTTGAGATTTGGATTTAATCGAGAGGAAATATGTTCAACATAGAACATTTGCAGATTGAGTGGGGGGCGTTTGGCTCGATTTTGAATACAAAAATATTTCTCTCGGATTTCTAATTAAGTTACTACCGGTTATTAGATGAAAAAAAAAAAATACAAAGAATTATCAGTGAAATAAATCATCAAATGATGTAAAAAGGAGGTCTATATTCACGAAGTTTCGTGAAATTACGATGGTAGTTCCGTGGCATTTTTGAATTTCAAATTTTTGAAGACAGGCCAGTAGCTAAGATATCGAGAAAAAAAACTATCGTGAATATCAAGAAAGATAAACGTAAAAGACTTGAGGAAAAAAAACTCTTCTCAATCTCTCTCTCTCACACACATACGTACACACACACGCACAAACATATATATATATATACATACATATATATGCATATATATATGTGTGTGTGTATATGTATATATACATATATATATATATGTGTGTGTGTATATATATATATATATATATATATATATATATATATATATATATATATATATATATAACTCATCCATTGTCAGCTTATGCAATGCTCTTCCATAGGGATAGAGCACTCTGGTGGATGAGGAGTTTCTGCGAAAAATGAATATATCGCTTAAATTCAGCCTTACTGACCACCCACTTCCGTAGTCCAGAGGTAGGAATTCGGCCTCCGCGTCCGATGTGAGGGTCTCAATTCTGCTTCGTGGTACTGGATGGGTTAAAAGTCTATAGCCACACTGAAGAGATGTAATACATCGAAACAGCTGTCTGTGGATGACACACACACATATATATATATATATACCAGTAATGATCATGCATATCTCCCCTTTCTCCATGTTTTCGAATATATAGATATAGCAAATTGCTTCTTTCTTTCCACTGCAACGGCAGCCAGTTTTGTGAGTGGCAGCTTTTCAAAATTTGCCAACTTTCAAATTACTTTTAGAAATCGCTTCATTCTTCATTGAATAAAAGATAGGAAAAACACTTGGGCCTACCTACAATATATATATATATATATATATATATATATATATATATATATATATATATATATATATATGTATATATATATATATATATATATATATATGTATATATATATATATATATATATATATATATATATATATATATATATATATATATATATATATATATATATATATATATATATATATATATAAGTAAAGCCGAACTGTTCTCTTTCAGTTTTCAAGTATAAGTGCATCTATAAGCCCCAATTATTTGAGGTATCTTTCGGACATTCCTCGCGTTCCCCTTCGTATCTATTATAAATAATCTGATTTCTTTTTCTAGGATCAGTCTCTAGTTGTTGGCTGTAATTTTCCCTAATAGAATGTTTGCCGACATTGATTGATTTGTATTGTTTTTTTGTTTTTTTTGTCCATTATAATGATTGCACCTCCCTTATCTGCTTCTCTAAAGATGTTTGTGTCATCTACAAATAAAGATTTTATATACAGGTACAGTCGGAATTATCCTCTCACGTCCTGTGTTTTAACTACCCAGGTAAGCCATACTGCCGGGATACTCGTGTATGAAGGTGGCCGACGTCAATAGCTAGCTCAGGTATCTGCTGGGAGTGGGGGAACTCCTGTAAAACCTATAACCTAGAGGCATCGTTCCTATTTGTGCGATTCAGGTGGACTATTAAATGCAAATCTTATCTTCTAGACACGTTTCTATATCCAATGGCACGTTGTAAATACGTTTTTAAAAACTATTTTGAGATCTCTGTTTATCGTAATCTTCTTCTGAGATGTTTTGCTTTTAATCTGATGTGATTATTTCTATTTCTATCTAATTTTATTCTTTTAGATTTTTCTCCCTTCGTCCTTCTACCCTCTCTCTCTCTTTCTCTTTCTCTCTCTCTCTCTCTCTCTCTATCTATCTATATAACAATAGCACCCTCTCCGCACACATACACAGAGACTTGTATACACACGTATACGAAATAGCTTTATTCTCTTAGTAACGCCAGCATGGATTCGTGAGTATTGGAAAAACATTTCTTCCCAATTTTTAATGCAAAACGTTCAGATTCAGTTCCGAAAGTTGCCAATACAAATTTTACATAAGAATTGCACAATTCAGTTGTTAAATTGTCATAAGTCCTCTCTTGGGTACAACTCGATGTTACTCTGGTAGATTTACATTCATTCATAGTCCTATGAACGACATTCGCATTGAACAGAGACCAATTGTCACCGAGAGAAAACATTCCGTTCGACGGCAAAAGAAAGGGCGAATTATTTCACATCTTACGTGGTGAGATATATTGACATTTACGAATGGGATCTTAATGTGACTATAAGAGACTGTCAACCAAAACTGTCAACATCAACATTATCAACATCAATATAGGTTTCTTCAGTTTTTTTGTTGATCTTTCCGGTAGGCTGGGTATGTATATATGTATGTCTCGGGTGTACAGGCCACACCAATAGATCTAGAGAACTGAAAAATTGAACATTTACTCCTTACATCTCGAAAAAAAAAACTTTTGAAAAATCTTGTCAAGTCATCCTCTCCTAAAAAGGTTTCAGTGGGGAAGAGGTTCAAGTTGCAATTTAAGTGTATGCTAAATTGGTCCCTTGGTTTGTGTCCGGCAGCATTCATTTTAGGAGGTGGCTGAAATCTCGAACTCTTTTTCAGTGATCCTACAATAGGTGAGAGAAGTAGCCCATTCGTCCATTATCCCTTTTTTTTAATTGATCACCCTTAAGACAGCATGCTGCGAAAGGAAATAGGTCACATAACGGTTTCTATTGGGGGACTAACCGGACCTGTATCATTCTTTGTCACACTATGTGAAAGACAGGTTGATTTTTCCTCTCTTTTCAAGCACATACCATATCGTTTATTTTGAATCTTTTTTTTCTTTTTTTTTTTGACACCGTTGGGTTCAGTGCCTATCATTTTCATATAACACTGATACCGTCTCATCCAAACTTAGAGCTATTCACTGCTTCTAAAGGACATGCTCTCTCGAATAACTAAGAAATGTCAGTACCCACGCAGCTGCGAAGCAATATAAGTTAAAAAAAAGATACAAAACATATAAAAAACATAAATAAAAAAAAAGATACAAAAATAAAACAAACTGACATCCCAAATAGTGCGAAGTTGAAGTAATGTTATCTTGGTTTTTTATCAGATGAAGCATTGTCAACTGTAATTTATTTCATTTTTTCACTACTATGTCTCTCATCTTGATTTTCCACCTGGGAAATAAGTACCTTGGCGTTGTAGCGTGGCTTGCATATTCCAATGACCCGGATAACTATGCTAGCAAGAATTTAATTCCTAGGTAGGTCCAACCAAGTCAGACAGGTCTAAAGAGAGAAATTCAACCAAACCTGTTTACTCAGATTTCTTTGAATAATGAAAACTATATTTCCAATTTTATGTTTTGTGAAAAAGAAAAACTATGCTCCCAATTTTATTTTTTGGAAAAGGAAAAACATTTTTTTAAAAACCCTAATTATACGAACTCCTAAGTTCACAACTGATTTGGGCATTAAATAATCAATCAAGGGTTGATATGTCGTTTTACCAATCAACCAATTCATTTTGATTTTAATTGTTTTTTTTTTATCATAATTACTCAGACCATCAATCTATGGCCATCAGTAAACAGCACAACAAAGGAAATTGGAAACAAAGAACATGCTTTTGGTGAAACTCGAACTTGCATCCTTTCTATCTCCTAAAAGCCCGTCTATATAAGACAGCTGCTCTACCGTTTAGGCTACAAGAGCCTTCCGGTAGGCAGAAGATCTAAATTAGTAAACTTACCCTTCATTTTCCCCAATCGATCGCTGCCGTATTAGATATTCTTGATTTTTTTGTGCTCTAGCAGTATCAGTAGTCGTAATTCTATCATGAATTTTCATAAGGTGAAGCATGGTCAGCCATTATCAATTTCAATTTCACTAGTATTTCTAGACATAATAATGAGTAAATGTTTAATTTTTCAGCACTCTATCTCCTTTGGTCCGGTCCGTGGGCGTGATTCATATATAGATAGCAAGATAGGAAGACAGACCTACTTAAAAGCTGAAGGAACTCCCGCTACTAGTTTTAGTTAACAGTCTCCACAAAGATTTTGTATAACCTGACGATAAGAAAAGCGGTAAATATAGAAATCAGGCAAGATCAGGAAGGACACTGATTTGTGCATAATATTCGCACTATTCACGGTATCTATTACACTCAACAAATGAACTACCTCAATACACAGAATTTGAGATATATATATAGAATACGTAAACGAAGAACCAGTTATATAAGAATTTTCAGTCGTATCATGCGCACCGACTGCATCAATAATATTTCATCTTCTGCGGCAAAAGTATGTACGCACTTTTGAATTCGACGAGGGGAATCAATATTTTTTCAATTGAAATTCAGTAAGCTATCAACAGAATTTAAAATCTTTTGTGCGCACGTTCATTCCGTTTGTGCACTGGTTACAAAATGATTGTGTGTGTGTGTGTGTGTGTGTGTGTGTGTGTGCGTGTGTATGAGCGCGAGCCTGCTCAGTTTAGAAGGAACTATTACCATGACAATGTTTTATGCAAAATTAGAAATCTAGAAATAACATCCCAATTTTACAGGAAGGTGATTCAGGGTGGATTAACTGCTGTGGGATATTCGAAACTCTCCACATACAACTGTTCCCTTGTTTAAATATTATATAAATATTCCAAGATTTGTCTATTGAAGTTATTTATTCGTTGGATGTAATAGACACCGTGAACACTACGGATTTTATGCACAAACCAGTGTCCTTTCCGATTTACTCAAAGCCTGATTTCTATATTTACCGCCTTTGTGATCTCCAATTTATATGAAATATTCTCAGAAACTGTAAACCAAAACTGTTAACAGAGGTTTCTTCAGCTTTCAATTTGGTCTAGCTGACTTGCTATCAATATATTGCGCGTGCAGGCCGCACCAATCGAGCTAAAGTGCTGAACATACTCCTTTTCATGTCTAATATTTCTAATTAATATATAATATATATCTTATATCAATAATTACTTTGTTGTTTTTTCTCCAAATCCTCCCCTAATTATTTATTTTAATGGGGGTTCGCTCAACAATGCTAAATTGATCCCTTGGTTTTCGTTTGGCAGAGAGCACACCTGTTTTTTGTTTGTTTGTTTGTTTGTTTTTGTAAAATATCTGACTATTTAGTGATCATGACTCAACAAAAGGCGAGAGAAGAAACTTATTCATCGTTGACTATTTCGTTCAATTTCAATTGATCAACCCTAGCACAGCATGCTGCCGAGAGATGTTGGTCACATGATGGTTTCTATTGAGTGACTAACCAGACCAGTTATTGTAAGGAGCTTGGTGCGTTTTTCATGAGGGAAATTAGATTCTTATTCGTGAAGCATTTTTCCAATTTTCCAGTACTACATACTATTATCTTGAATTTACTCTTAAAGACCAAAGAGAGATTGCTCCTTCTCCAAATAACAGAACTAAGTGTTTATTATATGCAACAATACGTTTTTATTCAAAAAAGAAAAACAAAATGAGAATCAGACGACATCTATTTCTGCAATTATACACCACTAATTCCAATCAATTTTGGCATCTACCACTGAGTTTGCATAGCTTTAGATGTCTGTTTGTGATAAGTAGGTTTTTAAATAGCTCCTCGACGATTAATTTGATCAGAGCTATGAAAACTACCGTTTTTCTCCAATTTTTCAGACCAATCGTTCGTTGATAGCATTCCGTAAATGATGGCAGTTTTTAAAATTGGTTAAGCAGCCGAGAGAAAATGATAAAACAACCAGTAATCATACTGTAGTTAGAGTGCAGGTCTCAAAGACCATTTTAAGCCAGTTCGGTTGTCAATTAGTGATCCAATTTAGTTTTTCTCAGTAAATAGATCGCTGATTATGCACACACACACACACCTATATATATATGCACATACATACATACATACATACATGCACACACACACACACACACACACATATATATATATATATATATATATACATATAAATACATATACATATATTTATATATACGCATACATATTAAAATATATCATATCACATCATATTACAATGTATTACATTATAATTCATAATTTCAAATATGATTTAATATAAGTGCATATTGGCTATAAAGTTGACCCTCTTACATTCTAAGGCACTTATTGTAATGAACTGTTCTCCGATTCATCAAATAAAAAAACTGGTTTGGAATCGTTGATATCAACAAAGAAGAGCGATTCATAGGTTCTGGAAGTGGACAGTTTTTCCTACTTGTCTAAATGATTTTTTTATATCAAAATTGTTCATATCAAAAGTAATCAAAATCATTGTAATGAACACTTACACAGAATTTAGAGAAAAAAAAAACTCTGAAGATGAACTGACTTGTGTACCATAAACTAAAATGCATACGGTGGACTGCATTCAATGAAATTAAAATTTGGTATTCAATTTCCTGAGCTGTTTGCAGAAATGCTGATCAAACAAAACGTTTTGATAAAAGAGGTGTAGTAATATTCTGTAGAGTGAAAAGTCCCTTGCTGCAGTTTTGTCTGTAAATATTCTACAAGTAATTGTATTTGATAGGATTTCGATATCCTTCGAGATTTCCGATATCTTTTGGCGCAGGTGGTAATTATATTGTGGCACCTGTGCAATCAAATCTCTTGAGCAGAATTTTGATTTTGTCGGAAATGTTCGTTCGTATTCCCTTCTGAAAATTTTCAATTGTTTTCTCTTTGTTTTTCTCGGTTTACGAAAGATTGAAGAAATTGTGAAGTGGTGATGCGGTCAGAAAAGATTAAGAATTTTGCTGACATTTCCCACTGGTTCTTTTCGGCGGTGAAGGAAATAATCATGTTTTGAGTATGAATAAACAATTGCTATAACGTAAAAGCCCAGGTGTGTGTCTCTAAGGAGGGCATATTTAAAGATGAAAAAAGGAGGAGGAGGAGAGGAGAGGGAGGAAAAGGGGAAAGAGGAAGAGAAAAAAGAGAAGGGTGAGGAGAAGTTGAATTAGGAAGAAGGCAACTGAAAAAGTATAAGAATAAATGACGGTAGTAAGAGAAAAAGAGAAAATAAATTGTTGACAATGTAAAGGTTTTGGCGCAATAGAAATAAAATCAAAAATAATCGTAACTAAATGGAACGTGAAGAGAAAAAGGGGGAGAAATGGGCTGGCTGTCTGAAATTTCAAACATTTACTCCTTATAATGTGTAGAAATAAAATTCTTTATTCGTTCTTTGAAAATTCCTTCCTGTATATTTTCGAAGAGAGGAGGGTAATTTTCAAACTTTCAAGTTGAATTGATCCCTTATTTTGTGGCCGGCAGCATTCACGCTGCCAAGCGGAAGAAAAGGTAAAGAGTAGAAAAATAAAAGGGGAGGAAGAGCAGATTGTGGGAAAGGAGAAGAAGAGGAGGAAGGGCGAGAGGAACAATAGAGCAACAAGAATGAGAGACTAACAGGATTGGTAAGTCACTCAATAGAAACCGTCATATGACCAACGTCTTTTGGCAGCATGTTGTCTTAGGGGTGAGCAATCAAAAAATGGAAAAGTGGTGATCAATGATTGAGTTACTTTTCTCGCCTTTTTGTTGGGCAATGATCACAAAAATGTGAATTTCTGACAACAAAAAAAAAAACAAAGAAAAGGTGGACGCAAACCAAGAGGCCAATTTAGCATGAACCCACATCGTAAATTGACGTAGGTTCAAAAAGACTATTTAGGTGGTGTTCAGTATCCAGAAAAAACAATTTTTTTCCTAGGCATAGTAAGTAGGAAGTGTTGAAATTTTCAGCCCTCTATCTCTATAGGTATGGTCTATACGCGTTATATATACGTGCATACATACACACAAACATCCATACATACATGCATGCATAGATACATTAAGGTATACATACATACATACATGTATACAGTTATACATACATATATGCATGCATACATAGATACATGATTACTTGCATACATGCATACGTACATCCATACATGCATACCTGCGTACATACATGTATACATACATGCATGCATACATGCATACATACATAGCCGACCGGCCAGTTAGCCAGCCAGCCAGCCAATTTAAAAACGGAGGAAACATATTTTGGCTATAGTTTTTGTTGGTAATTTCTAATTGATAATAAATGAAACAGAGAAATAGATGAAAAACAAAAAAACAAATGACGTAATTACACTTTAATTCCCCCAAGGCATTGCTTTGCCCTGAACTTATTATTCTCTCTCTCTCTCTCTCTCACACACACACACACACACAGAGTTACATTAATTTGTACAGCAGTACCTTTACCGCACTACATCAAAACCGCACAATTCAAGGTATTGCTATATATATATATATATATATATATATATATATATATATATATATATATATATATATATATATATATATATATATATATTTCTAACAGGTTTTACGTACCAATGGATTTGGCAAGGACAAGTAAAAAAACAAACTCTAAAATATAATAGAATTTTTTTGATATTTGATATTTATCAAATTGACAAAAACATCAAATTCCAACAGCTTTTTCGTGCCAAGTTTTGTCTACTCTCATTATTCATTCTTTTCCACTGCCAACAAGTCACCATGCTATTGGGATTCCCTTTTTTTTCTCCTTCTTTGCTTCTAGATCTTCATCCTCTCATTTGTTAACTGCTACTAAATCCGAGGGTAGAGGTTCCCAAACTTTTTTTCTTTCTCAGCGTGGCCATTCGTCATGTCCGGCGATGTTGGCGTACAATTTCTGGAGAATAAAGTTCAAAATGTATGGATGCCATTAAACAGACAATAGATACGTAGTATTCGTAAGTAATTTCATTTAATTCAACAATACGTTTTTAATGAACTTGGCTCTTTCCAATAAGCACGATTTCAGACACACCCGCATACCATTCTCGATTGAATCTTACACAGAATTTGGTTAATAAAAGAAAAAAAACTGCAAATAGCGATAACAGATGGAGGTCAAACAAGTGTAGTTATACGGGCAAACAAGAAGGGTTTGATTTTATGCAGTGATCCCTTAGACTTACGTAGTATTTCCAATCGTATTTTAGGTTTACAAGACGCTCAACTTAGCTTAGTTGATTGTGGTTGCTTGGAAATTACAGGTTTTTTTTACAAACCATTCGGATCCCTACAATATTTCTGGCGTATCCTTTTGGTTCACGAATCCTGATTTGCGATTCTTTATCTGAGTGCACGAGTTATGCAAGAAACGAACCTTTCATTTGAGGGAACAACGTTCCTTCGCTCTGATCGATTCCCTGACACTTTTCATTTCCTTTTCACTTTTTTTAGAGGTTGATATTTCATCTTCAATTTGCTTATCTTTTTGAAAAATGATTTGTAACGTGCCTCTTTCTCGCGAAATTTACATAAAAGGTAAAACAAAAAAGAGCATTAAATCAAATTAGATATCAGAGACGGGAACATTGGATGTATTTTTTTTGTACGTATATTTATTCATAATCAAATGGATGAATCAAAACGAAAAATCATCTTTCTTTTCTGTCTTATTTTTTTCGAGGAGAAGGGGAAATTCTTCAATTTCTTTTTTTTTTTTTATTGAATCCAGTTCTCCCGGGATTTGGAATTATTGTGTGATATGGACAACCAATGCTCTAAACCTGTCTCCAACATATAATTTAATTCAATAAATTAATCTTTTTCTTATCAACACACACACACACACACACACACACACACACACACACACACACACACACACACACACACACACACACACACACACATCTATCTATCTATCCATCTATCCATATATATATATATATATATATATATATGTGTGTGTGTGTGTGTGTGTGTGTATATATATATATATATATATATATATGGATAGATGGATCGATAGATAGATTTATGTGTGTGTGTGTGTGTGTATAAGTATATATATACGTATGTATGTATAAGTATATATATGTGTGTATATATATGCTTCTATATATATATATGTGTTTATATATATGTGTATATATATGTATGTATAAGTATATATGTGTGTGGGTGTATATATATATATATATATATATATATACATATATATATATATATATATATATATATATATATATATATATATATATATATACATATATAAATATAAATATGTGTGTGTGTGTGTGTGTATAAATTGGTTGTATGCCGTCTTAAATGCTGAATATTATCTTTATTTTGACGATTCCAGGTAATTTGATCCTTAAAAATTTAGGGGTAATAAGACGTAGATGTTTTTAGTCACTTACAGCCTTACTGAACCTGGATTTTTTTTTAAATGGCTTACTCGGTTGGTAATGATATGCGAAAGAATGCCCTTTTTCCTTTCATCTTACGCGAGAAAGAGAGAATTTTTTTTTCCATGAACACATCAAACTAAGTTTTCACTGACAAAGGTTATATCAATCATAACATGTCAGTCAAAAAGACTGATGTTTGACTTACTAACTTCTAGCGTTTGGATCCCGGACAACTGCGGCTGTTCTTGCCTTGACAAAATATGCCCCTGGCATCCCAACCTAGCTTTCGTACGAGAGGTTTTTTTTTGTTTTGTTTTTTTGCTGTTGTTGCCAGAATCCGTTACTCTTTAATACTAGCATTTTTGGAACCGAAAAGTCACTTTACTAGACGTATCCTATTTCTTCCTCTCTTTGCTTTTAGCTTTTCTTCTTCTCAACTGTCAGCTGCCTCGAAATGGCAGTGCATAAATTACGCTAAAAATGGTTATTTAATAGACACGGCCATAACTTTAGGCCATCTGTAAGCCCAGTACAGTACAATCGCTTCATCAGCTTCCATTCCGTCCTGAGTTTTAGCAAAAAAGTGAAGCACAGTTATGACTATATATATTGCTCATGCATGCATATATAATACGTTTTAATGATCTCATACATGTATATAGTTTCTGGTCAAACAATTATTTGAACAACGAGACTTATCTTGCAGCAACCTGATCGTTTCAACTGTCATTGAAAAAAGAATTCCAAAACTAAGTGCATAAGGGAATTGTTTGTCAGTGGGGGTAAGAAAACTAGTCAGTTTACAAAATGTATCATAGTTTTTGTTTTTTTTTAGTGTTGGTAACCCGAGAAACTTACCAAATTAGAATGTTGCTATAAACGTAAGCAAACAAATATGGCAGAAAAGTTGGCTTGAGTCAACGCCCGTATCATTTTTGTTAAGAATTCAGTCATGAGTCATTTTGCAGGTTAAAATGAATAACGGTTATTTGGGTCTGTTATTTGGATTACCCACACTCGACGCTTTTATGGTAGCTTCAGTGATAAAAAAACAACCTTTTTCGGAAAACACACAGGCTTTTGAGGAAGTTTCACAATAAACCGGTTTATTTTCATTCGCATAAAAACTATGAAACAGTATGGAATATTGTAAAGCCATTGAAAAGAAAAAGATTAAAAGAAGGCCGACTGAAAATAAGAAACGGCAAAGAGAACTAGTTCTTATCTTCGTACTGTGAATGGGAAGCTTCAAGTCAACAGTTGTGCTTACAGTTGGGGGTGATTGTCGACAGGAATGGCTTGGGTTTGAGTAGTTATATTTTTTAAAAATATTTAGATAACAGATCTACTAAATGAAATTCAATCTCAGTTCGAGGTGTTCCTCTCAATACTTAAGTCGAAGTCCCCCAAAGAGCAAATAGTCATCTCAGCGGATTTGGCTTTACCAACGATTGGATAAAATGCTACTGTACCCTGGTTTGAAATGAAGAGTTTATTTTAATGAAAGTTTGTGATAATATGCGTTGATCAAGACAATCTACTTCTTGCTCACCAAACCGTTTTGACATTTGAGTCGAATCTACTGTTCTTATTTATCTAATTCTGTCAAAGAAGTTGGAAAGAGTTGTATGTATACGGTTGCGTCTGTTCGTCAATTTATTCGTCTATCCACACGGTATCTCCGAAAGTAATGAATGAATTTCAATTAAATTCGAGGAAAGGAGGGCAATGGTGTAAGAAAGAGGTGGGGAGGCGGATCCAGGATTTTTTCTCTGATTGAGATATATTTTTTTCATTTTTTTTTCAATTACTTTTATGCATACGCTATAGACTGTCCACGCAATATCTCCAAAAGTTATCAATGGATTTATCGCAGGTATATGTTAAAACCACATGATATTGCCCATTTATCGCCGCCTGTGAGATATGTCATGTATATCAATTAATTTCAATCATATTACAGGAGAACTGACTAAATTTTAAGCGGATTCATGTCCGATTACCTCCCCTACATCATAATTGTATGTCCAAACCTCATGATATCGCTAAAAATCTTGTCTGTCCACTCAATATCACTGAAAGTACTGAATGTCATTTTGTGGAAGGATGAACAATAGACTACGGAAGAACTGATTAGATTTTCGGACGAATTCATGGTGTTAGCAGAGGCATGCTCTCTCAGGGTGCTTTTTAGTTCAATAATGGGTCATATCCCTAAAATGAATGACGATCTAAAAATTGGGGGGGGGGCAATAGAAAGACGCCAATAGTTGTAAAATGAGTCGTTAACGCATTTACGAAAGAAAAAATTACGTAGGAAGATCCAACACCTAAAGAAGGGAAAAGCGTCTATTTTACACAGCAAGTATTTTTCTTCCTTGTCAATGCACTTAACCCAACACTTCTCAATGAATCACATACATTTGAAGTTATAGAGTAAAGATTTCTAATCAAACTACAGTTGATATCTGTGTCAAACTAAGGATTTATTGGTCCACCCTCTTATTTGAGGAGTTGATATTCCTATAACTGATTTATGATTGTGGTTTCAAATATATCTCAAAAAATCAGGCCCCAGCGCCTTTTGGTATAGCCTGAACTCAACTTTACGTTTTGAAAGTGCACTTATTTTTATGACCGTCTCTTTATAGTATCACCTTTTTTGCAAACTCAGCTGATTTTACGATTTATTGCTAGTGCAAAATAGGACAATTAAATTTCTCGTAACAAATATCCCTCTCTAGTCCACTCTTGGAAGAATTCATGTTTTCCGATGTGACGGTTGCTTGACTGAGCCTGTTACAGAAAATGATAATCCTGGCATCTGTTTAGTACCCCCTAAAAGGCTTTTGTTTCCTGCACTTATAGTTTTCTTCCCACATACGATTATTAAGTGCTGGTTGTAGTATGCTTTTTTTTTAGCATATTCTGCTGAGTGTGGATCTGTCCAGTCTGTGAGATCCCGTGAAGATGCAGACGGTCTCGAGATCAGCACAGATTCATCTGTATTTCAAAGTTTCCAGATTCAACTTCGGGAACCGGTCTGTGTAACTTGAGTACTGGATTTGGCAGATTCATTTTGTTGTTCAGCGTTCCACTGCATATATATATAAGACCATATGGATGAAGCAAATTCCGACTGTCGGCAGACCAATGACAGTAGAATAAGAATTCAACTATCTGGATCAAGATGCTTCAATTCTTGTCTAATATATCCAAGTGTTGTGTAAGCTTGTTGTCTGTGTGCACTCCAAGGTCTTCTTCAACTTGAGTTGACTCCAGCGTGTGGAAAGTTTTATCCTCAATTGTCATTCTGTGTTGGCACTGAGCTTTATATTTCCCCAAATGCATAACTTTGCATTTTTTCGTATTCGGTATCTAAGATTTTATTTGAATTTCGATACGAACTCTCTATCTAATCCACTGAAATAGATATCTTCTAGTATGGACATCAGAATGAAAGCAATCTATTCGCATGGATTAAATTAAACGTTAATTCAAAAATTACCAGAACGTTACTGAATAACGACGCGGACCTAAAGAAGGCCGGGTGGCACGACGGCCAAAACGTTGTTACTGTAAGGAACCAAGATGGATGAGGATGCCGGTTTGGAGTATCAATATACAATATGCTAAATCAATATCGATTTACTTCACATTTCAAGCGCATTTTCTGGGAACTGCGCATTTTTCCAAACAAATAGCGAAAGAAAGTGATTACAAAATACGCGTCTCGTTCATTCCGGTAATTTATGAACGAGATCTCGTTTAACCTACCGTGCTAGATGTGAAATAAATAAAAAACAGTGTTCAAAGCATCATTACAAGGTCCAACACATAGCTATGAACTCAAACAACAAAACAACCTGATTATAGTATTAGCAGGCGCTTCTTTCCAGCGGGAGTTACGAAAATATAGGACAGTCTGAAATATGAAACTATGACAGAAAGAAAAAAAAATTGTGTTTTAAATCAAGGTTTCATTAAAATTCTCAGACGACTATACACTCAACTACAACCAGGGGCGCCGGAAGCAATTTGGGGAAGGGGGCAGCTTTTCAGAAAGGGCATTTCACGACGTATCTTTATTGTAAATAGCTACAAAAATGGCTAAAATCAGCTGAAGTTATCATCTCCGGATAGTTTTACTGCTAAAATGTTTTATGTTCTCATTCTCAGTCTTCTGATCAAATAAAGTACGACTTTAGATAAGTTGACTTTGGAATATTAATGAGATTAAAAAGTTTACATTTATCAAAATTACTTATCATTCTCGAATTGGCGAGATTTTCTGCTATCTATTTGATCCAGTATCACTTCCGTTTTATCCTGTCATGCCAAGTAGGTAGGGGTACCCCCGCTGCCCCCGTGGTTCAGTGTCCCTGACCAATTACAGCTATTGAAATATCTTCAGGGTGTGAGTCGGGTGAGTGCGAGGTGTATTGCACCAAATATGTGCTATAAGCGCTTTTTTCCTTCGAACATGATTTTGTAAATTATATCCGTCTGCATAGCTTTTTGCTTTCATAGGTTGGATTAAATAAATAAATACAATAAACATTAAAAAAAAAAACTTCCATGAAATCTAATCTCCACATAAACAGCGTCACCCATATATGAGTACATTGCTACCTCTTATTTTTTTTTAGAGAAAGTTAATTGAACGACTGGAGTCATCAAAGATGGCGAATGGTTCTTTTTTTTAAAAAAAAATAGGCGTGCATGCTCGCCTCTGTGTTTATTTGTGTGTTCCAGGGCTCCTAGCCATACCACTTTGTCTACAGACTTGAAAATTGACATCAATATTCCCCCGGACCCCTTCTAAAAACGCCCTTCAAGTTTTGGGGAAAAAGCTCCTCTGATCTTTTTTGCCCTATTCTGAAAGGTTTGATGATAACATCTAGATTCTCCAGAATAAATATGTTTGATTTAGAATGATATTGACTTCCTATATAAAGAAAATGAAATAATAAATATAAAGGCGTATTCATTTTTTAAGGGTGACACTGTACACAGACGAAGCCAATTCTGACGACAGGGGAAACTGAAAGAATGATCATGGTTATATCTCAGCACCGATTGCATCCGAATCTGCTATGCCTAGGCAAGACTTTGGTTCCTCTAATTGGTGCCCACTGACTATACAGTAACAATAGCTTTAATCATTTTTAGTACGAGCACGAACAGACTAAATATTCCTGACTGTAATGAAATTTCATGATTGAACACTGAAATTTGTGATCTTTTTCCTATAATGTGTTGTAGCAACTTCCACCATTAGATCTGAATGTTTTGCATTGAAAAAAAAAGGAGAAAGGGAATTAAAGTAAGCAACAACATTTTTTGTTTGGTCGGATCGATATACTTTCGATGGTGAACGAACGGCGTTGATTAGAAAATAAAGAATGAATGAATTATCATTCTGTCCAGATACTAGTGTCCATTCATATATATTCTAGTCGAGAAGAGAACGACAGTGCGTAGAATTTCGTAAAAGTAATTCTAGAAACTAAGAGAATATAGACGAAGTGGCCACCGATCGGAATGAAAAATGAGTCAAGAAAGTTATACGGACTTCCGTCTAACGTGCGGGCCTTGGCTGCTCAATCGGTAAGAGCAGACTTAGCTTGCTTGCTCAATCGAAAATTACAAACTTGGCCGAAAAGCGCTTCCATTAGAGTGTAGGTTCCACGTTAAGTTCATTCTTTTATTTCCGATCAACGCCGTTCACTCCCTATCGAAAGTAAATCAATATGTGTAAAAACTTAGATCCCACATTGTCAATTCCTGTATATATATATATATATATATATATATATATATATATATATATATATATATATATATACAAACGGAATACTACCTACCTCAAGACTTGTAAAATACTTGGGCTCAATTTGTATGCTGAATTGATATAAATATCATATATATATATATATATATATATATATATATATATATATATATATATATATGGTACATTTTAATACACACTCACACAGCACACACCACTGATGATGGGAAGAATCCCGAAACATGTATGGACTATTGACTTATAAGGATTAATAAACCTTACGACCAAACACTTCACTCCCGAGTCTGTCTCACTCTCTACAGTACACATTATATATATATATATATATATATATATATATATATATATATATATAACTGCATGCCGGAAATGGTACGCAAAAATGTGATTTATTGAAGATATTACTGGCTTATTACACATAAATCTTGTTTGGGAATTACATAGTTTGATTTTATTTTTAGTGTATGAACCTTTTCACTGTCCTATTGTTTAAAATCTGCGCTTCTTTATTTCAAATATGCTTTGAAGTCAAGAACGTACATTATAATTCCTTGTGTTTTCCCAGCTTATACTTGGTTACATTAATACCTCAACCGTACTACATCAAAAGGTACACTAATCGAGACTGCACTACTCCTGTACCCAACAATATTTTCTTGAAATCTGTGCAAAGTTTTCTGAATGAGATCCTTTGGATTCACGGACAGACATTCAGATTTCTAGGTGAACAGATGAAATGACTTTCTATTACATTTTGACTTCTTTCGTAACAAATTGAGACATTTGTTAAGGATTCTTGTATTGCCCTCAGAGATGTTATTTGTACGTAAACAGGTTCAGCTGACCTTTGCGAGAATATTGATTTTTGAAATACCATGGTTGACTCTACAGTAATCTAATTTTATTAGAAACGTCAAAATCAACATACATTTCTTCAGTTTTGAACAGATCTGTCTAGCTATCTGTCTTGCTGTCTGGCTATCTATCTATCTGTCAATATATATATATACACACACACACACACATATATATACACACACACACACACACACACACACAAATATATATATATATAATGCTCTTCCAACATGGAATGGAGCAATGGTGGATGAGGAATATATACGATAAATGAATATATCGCTTAAATTCGACCTCACCAAGCGTCCAGTTCCGTGGAATAGAGGGAGAATAACAGCATCCAGGTCTGAAGCTAAGGTTTCGAACCTGCCTCGTGGAACTGGATGGGATAGTGGGTAGTCTATAGCCACACTGAAGAGTTGTAATACAACGAAACAGCTGTCTGTGGATGACACACACACACTCTCTCTCTCTCTCTCTCTTATATATATATATATATATATATATATATATATATATATATATATATATATATATATCAAGCGAACAGTCTGCACCAATGCTTGAGTAAGAAAAAGCTCGAACATTTACTCTTTATTATGTCCAAATTAGTGACTTAGTTTGTCTGAGACAGCGTTCACGTTTGCCTCCCGAATTCGGATTTTTTCAGTTTATTAATTCATCACTCCAAGCATAACATGCTGCCAAAAGATGCTGGTCACATGATGATGTCTATTGAGTGACTAACCAGACCTATCTTAATATCGTTTTTGGCTTCTTTAAACACTAATAAAGTTCCAATTGTGGATGTTCTTCTGTAAAATGCTAAAAAAAAACCGTCTATGTTTTGAATCCAGATTTGATGCAGTCAAAATATTTTGTCTATGTTCACAGACGAATCGGGTCTGATACGATCACGAAACTTGACACAAATGTAAATTATACTTGAGTTCTTGTTTTTGCCGATATGAAACAATAGGCTTATTAATGTAGAGCCCGGATTTCCCTGGTCAATGGGAACAAAATAATAACACCACAGTTCTGGTTGATCACTTAGTAGAAACCGTTGTGCGACTAATGTCTTTTGGCAGTATAACATGTTGATGGTGATCAATTAAAAATCGGGAAAAGAGCCTGAATTTTCAAAAAAAGAAGTTGACGCCAACTAAAGGTTCAATATAGCATAAGCTCACATTTTAAACTGAGCCCCGCTCTAAATGAAAAAAAAAAAAGTATTTAATGTGGTATTTTGAAAAAAATAATAATAAGGAGTAAATGATCAGGTTCTCAGCCCTCTAGCTCCATCAATGTGCACTAATACTTAGCCAGCCAGAACAACTTCAAAACTGAAAGAAACCTTTATTGACAGTTTTGGTGACAGGTTCATGTTGACGGTTTCTAATTATCCATTACGATTTTAGAGCGAGTCCGGATTGCATTCTCGCCCTTACTGCCTGGTGTTTATGGAAAAGGCAGGAAATGACGGGAAGATGGATTTCGAGAATGTTGATTCCAGCTGCAAGATAAGGAGGGTCTATCACCAGAGGGTGTTGGAAAATTAGGACTCTGAATAGTAGCGGTTAAGCATACGTTTCAGATAGTACAGGGAGTCCCGAAATTAACATCCGACGGGTCTCAAAATTACGGTCTGACTCAACTCCTTCAGATTTTTCATGAGGAGTCTTAAAGAACATTGTGTAAGGTGAGATCAACCCAGCCACCGAGTAAGAAAAAAACAACAACAAAAACTAGCACTCATAGGAAAATTATGAATCACCGCTACCCATACATGTTGCTCGTTACTTCGTAAATTAAGCAGTGGTGGCCGTAAAATTAAATTACTTAAATAGTATCAGCGTGGTTTGAAAAATAAATTTATGAAAAAAAAAAAAAAAGAAAAAACAGGTCTGGTTATTCACTTGATATGGTGATCAATTGAAAAATAGGAAAATGAGGCGATCTCAACGATGAATGCAGATAGACACAAACTTAGGGACCATGTTGCCCAAAGAACCTTATTGCATATTGGACCCCCACAATAAAAAAATTTATTTAGAGGGGAATCCAAAAGACAAGAAAAACATTTTCTCTACTCACTGAATAGAGTGTGTGTGCAAAGATTTAGGTTTCTACTATGAATGATTAGGACTTGGCGAAATCCAGATTGATAACATCTGCATATAAATGTCAGGAAACATGACTAATCTAAACCCAGCAACAGTGATTAAACCGGTCTATTGCAGGTAGCAGTGATTAATAATTAAAAAAAAGGGATGCCATCATCAAAATGTTTGTAAATCAGTAGCTTCCAGATAAAAGCATAAAAATAAATGGATTCCATACATCCTTAAATGCAACAAGGATCATATGTCTATTAATTAGGTATGTTGTTTGTTTATTGCATCAATGAGATTGTTTTGGGACAAATCGAGCGTTACTTTCGGGAGACTCTGTGTCTCGTAGGGGACGTTGAAGTTTTGTGTCTCCCTCTCAGTAGATATACAATTTGAACTAAAGTACTGACTATATAGTTTGTCGATACGGCTGTTTGGAAAAGTAAAGGTTTCGGATAACATATCAAACACGGGAAAACGTGACTAGTTGAGAAAATGAGGAAACCAGAACATGCATTTATCAAATAATTGTTTGTCAGAAATGATTAAATATTCTGAGGATACTTCGCTGAGGTTTCCAGTAGCATACACAAAACTGAGAATAGACTTAGCGGCTCAAATCTCCTGGGCATAAAATCTGTTTGTGGTTTTCAACCTATGCTACTTGCAGTCTCGTACATATCTTGTTTTCTTTTTTTTTTATGGCGCCATTATTCATTCCTTTAATCCCAATCGCCGAAAGCGCCCATGAAATGTCATCGTGTCATGTTTTCAAATTTGCTTGAAATGGCCGGTTATCATTTGGAGTTTTCATTGTATAATGTGATTTGCTGTTTAAAATGAATGCTTTTCTGATCACCTGGCTTCACACTTATGGGTGTATCCACGAAAGATAATTCGACCGTAAATTCTTCAGGAGAATTTAGAGAAATCACACATTGACAAATTAAACACGACATTTTGGAAGATGTTTATCCGTGTCTGCTACCGATAACATAATTAAAAATAGGTGATGTTTGCTTGCGTGGCAAAATGGAGAAAAGGTTGCTGTTCTCGATTGGAGATTCGTGTGTGCGTCAAAAGTATCGCAGGCTTAGATATACACGGGTAATGTCAAAGCTTCTTTCTGTTTACGGCTCCTGATATCCACTGACCGGGCTCAACTTCAGCGATCTCATCAGAAGCAGCTTATCAAAGGTGACTTCGTTGTAACCTTTTTGCCTCGAGTACGGTTTCCTCAATCCAAGTTCTCGTGTTGAGTGCTTATCGAAGAGGCAATGGGTGCTATTGTCAAAGTCTTTAATACGACTCCTCAGAAGATTGAACCACGGCATAACTGAACTGGAGGCAGGCATCCTACCGATGAAGGCCACGATGAACACTTCTGTGTAGCTGTTCTGAAAAAACAAATGAAAATATCAAGGCTACGGAATACTTCCAAGATATGATTGAAGGAAAAAGTAAACACTTTTTATGCTTGAACACATTCTTGCTATTTTTATAGTTGGCATACGTTCAAAGTCATGAATATATAAGATGCAATTAGCGGTATTCATAAGATGATAGTAAAATTGTACGTATTTTGTACAGATATACATATTTAAATGAATAAATATGCATGAATCCCGTGAGACTCACATATGTGAGTAGATATTTACGAATACCTTAGCTCACTGCATTTGATGGCATATCCCATTAATCCTAAAAAGAAGGGTGTATAGCCATTGCATCCTCCCAATAGTCACTTATGGAGCTGAAACATGGAACCTAACCAAGAGACAGATCCGCAAATTGAGAACTATGCAACGTGCACATGAAAGAATTATGCTGGACATGAAGAGACCACAAGACAGTACGGTGCAACCGGGAAAAGACAAGAGTCAGGGACATCATAGAATCCATTGAAAATCTCAAATGGCGGTGGGCTGGCCATGTTGCAAGAATGGCAGACAACCGATGAAAGTCACAACTCACGACATCGATCCCTCAAGATGCGCAATATTACTAGATGGAGAGACGAGCTAGACAAATTCAGAAAGTACTGGCTCCGCGACGCCCACGATAGAGAAGTGTGACGGATCCTGGGGAAAGTGTATGTCCAACGACGGATGTTGAAAGACTGATGATGAAGACCAAAGTGGCAAGTACATATACATACGCAGACATAACACTAGCATTTTTCCTTGACTTTTCTTGTTTCTGTGTGAACCTGAGATCTTTATGGATGGGTACAAAAACTGTAATTATAGCTGTTGTTTTTCCTCTGAAAACTCAGTTTTTAAAAGTTGGCAACATGTAATTTGCACGTTTTCATGACATAACGCATGCAGCAACTCCCTATCAAAATTCTCCTCTGACTAAACTGTTCCAATTCATTTTCAAATACATTCGTACATATAAGAAACTCTAATCTGGCAAATATTAATTCATCTATCTTATTAGCAGAGTAAACAATTTCTATTCATGCTTACTTGTACTCAAAACGTTAAATAACTTACATAAATTGCTCGAATTGCGGAATGATCTCCATTAGACACAAATGCTACCAGATTGCAAATTTCCTCTCACTCCCAGCAGGTGTAATTAAACAGGCCATTAATTTGCACCTGCATTTCTCATTCACAGAAATTATATATATTGGATGTAGTTATAGAGGGGAAATTGGAGAAAATCGTGCAATTAATGCTAAGTTTTTCCAGTGTGCCATGATGTTAGATACAATCATAAAATTTTTTGAAAACCACCGCAAACAAGTTGGTGTCCACCCATAGTGGCTTGTGCGCGCAACCTAAAATCAACAATTTGTAGCGCCAGATTATTGTGTAAAACTACTAATTATGTTTATTTTATTATTTGAAATCCATTTCGGGAGTTATTTTTGCTTTCGAGTTAAATTAAAGGCCAGAAATACCTTTTTAAGGTCTCAATATCAAATTTACGATAGCACAGGATTTGAAAATCATTTCATCTCTGTAAAAACACAAATACTCTGGAGATACTTTAGACTTGGATATACATATTAAATATCTATGATTGGTTGGATCAGGCTTCCATATCATTGTTTGTGTAGCCTCATTCATTCAAGCTCATTATAGTCGAATTGTAATGAGTAATCGAGAGAGACAGAAAGAAGATGCGCACGGAATAGAAAGTGGAAGCTGGAAAGGAATGTTGGTAGGAAGAGGGACGACCACAATCATCCTGTCCTCCTCCAAAGACCCCACTCTTCCTACCGATATATCTCTGCATGTGTCTCCCGTTGATTCTCTCTGTGAGTTGCTTGTGAAACCACCTCTCTCCGTCAATCTCTCCCCTACTCACATGGACCCTTTTCTTTGAAAAAATACCAACATTACTCAACAATACAAAGCTTAAATGGAAAAGACTGCACAAACCATGATATGGAAGCCTGGTCCAGCCTGTTTTGGATTTGTAATATGATTAGCCTAAGATATCTTTAAGTATTTGTTGGTCAGAGTATATGTGTTTGTACGGAAATTAAATTAATTTCAAATCCCGTACTATGGTAGATTTGGTAAAACGACCTTAAAAAGTTATTTCAGGCCTTAAAATGAACTTGAAAAGCAAAGATAACACTCGAAATAAATCTTTCGTAAAAATACATATGATTAGGAATATTACACAATAATCGGGAACTACCAGCCGTGAAGACCCGAGATTGACGTGATGGTCATAATGAATTGCACAGACAGGCCACCACCAACTTTATTGAGGGGATTTTCAAAAATATCATGGACATATCTATCATGGCGAATTGAAAGAACTTAGCACTAAGAGAACAATTCTAAAGGATTCCCTCCCGGCTATAACTACCTTCAACATATATAATTTTTTTGAATGAAAAATGCAGATAAAATTAATGGTCTGTTTTATAACGAATGCTGGGGGTAAGATGAAACATGTGGTAATGTTTGCGTCTAATTAATGTAATTTCTTAGTTCAAGCAAATTTTTGTAATTAATCCAACGGTTGAAGCAGAAGTAAAATGAATAAAAATAGACTTACTATGTTAGAAGGATAAATGAACAAAAAATTGCCAGATTAAAGTTTCTGGGAACTATTAAATGAATCCCCTTGTGGCATCTGTTGCATAGTAAGAGGATATAAATGTAATAGAATTGTCACTATTACAGTACACATATGAATATGAAAGAGTTATATATGTATCAGTAGATTGGACAGTTAGTATGTGCGTGATAATTGTAAAGAATTCTTTTAAAACATCTAATTAGGCACTGGAATTAACCTATTTGCATATCGAACAGCCGACAACATGAATGGATAAAGAAAACCATCAGGGAGCACATTAGATAGGACAGTTTATGTCTGACAGAATGTGATAATATTAGAGACAATTTATTTGAAATCATATTATTTTAACTCCTTAGCTCAGTCAGTTGAGCAGAGACGCGTTGACTGCTTCCTGGCGGACTGGTTTGAGTCTTGCACGGCGCTCATTTTCCTAATTCATTTGCATGGTCGGCTGTTCAATTTGCTACTCGATTAATTCCGGTGCTGAACAAAATATGTTTCCAAATAAACTGTCCCCCGTGACACACACATATATATATGTATATATATATATATATATATATATATATATATATATATATATATATATATATATATATATCACATTAAAGATGATGTGTGCATACGTCTGATAGACTCCCAAACGATCGTACCCTAGGGGTTGAAAATTTGCCACCAATGGTTTAATCAGGATAGGATAAGTTGCACTGACCTTCTCGGCCCCTACTGGTCAACTTATGGCCCAAACTATTCTCTACTCTTCTAAGCTTCTAATTAAACATTTATTTATTTCTGGAATTACGTTGGAAGTAACAATGGCTCAGTGGTTGATGGCCAAGAAAATGAAATCGGCGGATTGTGTTCAAACTCCGACGGAGGAAATTCAAATATTTTCAATTTTTATGCACTTTCAATCTATTAAACACTCATACTTCCCGAAAATTTGTCAGTTTCAATGGAGAGAAATTGAATGCTCCTTTATAGATACCATTTACGATGTAATATAATAATAGATTCAACTTTTACGTTGTGATCGATTTGGGAAACCGCATATGTGAATTTTCCTTCCTCTCAGTACTTATTTCAGTTTAGCAGGATTTTCGAAGGAGTCTGACTCCAACCCGGCAAAAACATTTTTCTTTTAGAAAAGCTCAAAGTCTATTTCTAAATCTAACCCAAGCCCAACAATGAAAATCGGAAATTGTTTAAATCTGATGGTCAGCTTTGATATGCAAACCACAAACTCCAAAAGTGAACACATGAATTCTCAGTTGTGGCGAAAATTAATTTTTCTGAGGTTTAAGACGTGGCTATGCCAGTCTATTTAATTTTATGGAATCGCTATAAAATATAATTTGCCTTCCTGTATTGTTATACTTAGAAATTTTCCTCGGGAATTTTCCATTGTCGGTCCAATTGAAGAAATTGAATTTTCCCAAATTTGAGAAACTCATAAAAAATTGAAGAGACAAAAAATGTCGATATTATTCAATGAAATCTATGCACCCCCCTATATATATATATATATATATATATATATATATATATATATATATATATATATATATATATATACATTTGAGATAATACTTTGTGTTATATTATATTGAAACTCTATTTGAAATAATCTCCCGTTATCATACGGTGAATGTATCATTTGGCCTGGGCAACTTGAATACAATGAGCAATCAAAGAAAATAAGGCTGCTGCAGGAATCGAAGCACCAGCGATCGACAGGGCAGTCGTTTCAACGTACCAGTGAGTTATATAGACGACGGCAGTGTAAACGCCGTAGATAATTGTTTTAACTCTAAATTCTCATTTTGTTTATTCACGGTCTATATCTGCTCTCTACGTTACCAAGGTCAAATGATACATTCAGCGTGTGATAACAGAAGATCATTTCAAATAGAGTTTTGATACAATAGAACACAATTTATTATCTTTCCGTCGGATCATTTGTCCATTTTTTAATCACACAATTGGCTGCATTGAAAGAAATGAATAGAGAGGATATAGACCGTGAATAAACAAAATGAGAATTTGGAGTTAAAACTGTTATTTGTCGATATTATTCTATGAAACGAGCATATATATATATATATATATATATATATATATATATATATATAGATAGATAGATAGATAGATAGATAGATAGATAGAGAGAGAGAGAGAGATAGCTATAGTAAAACATATAGAGAGCACTCTGATGGATAAGGAGTTTCCGCGTAAAAATGAATATATCGTTTAAATTCAGCTTTACTGACCACCCAGTAGCGTAGTCCAGAGGTAGGATATCGGCCTCCGCGTCCGATGTGAGGGTTACAATTCTGTCTCGCGGTACTGGATGGGTTAAAGTCTATTGCTACACCGAAGAGATGTAATACATCGAAACAGCTGTCTGTGGATGATACTATATATATATATATATATATATATATATATATATATACGTATTTATTAAAACGTGTGTGTGTGTGTGTGAATGAATGTAAATTCTATGTAGACGTAAGCATGTATTCTTTGGCATAACGATTGTCCAGTGTAAATGCAATGAATCGAGGCTAATTTTTCGAGACGAATCTCCAACTAAATAGTTACTCCCTATTTGAAAAAAAAAAACAGATGTAATTAGTTCTGCATTTATAGAGACTCACAAATACTTCAAGGAAAAAACACTGAATGAAATTCACTTAATGTCTGACATGGACGTGGGATTTATGATCATGTTTTCGTACCCAACGAACTGTCCAGCACTGCTTTGATTTTTAATGAGGGGAATGATGTCCATATCATGATCATATCAGCGAAGGATCTCAAAGCAGTTTTCATTTGCCGTGTTCGATCACATCGATTTCACTCCACTTGTGTTGAGTCTTTCTAATAGGGACCGTCAACCAAAACTGTCAACATAGTCTCTTCCAGTTTTTGAATCGCGAATACAGGCAGTACCAATAGAGCTATTGGGCTGAAAATTCAAACATTTACACCTTATTATGTCCAGAAAATAAGTCCCTCATTTTTTTAAAATCCTCCTCAAGTAGATTTCTAATAGGGAATTCAATTTACAACGTAAGTACTTGCTGAATTAGTCCCTTAATCTGCGTCTGGCAGTATTCATACCCGGTTTTTTTTTAAATCAGATTTTTTCTTTGTGATCAACACCCAGCAAAATGCAAGAGAAGTAATTTATCCACTGATCACCCCTTTCTACAATTTTTTAATTGATCGTTCAATATGGCATGCTGCCAAAAGACACTGGCCACGGAACAGTCTCTGGTGAGCGATTAACCAGGCCTGTTTCTTTTTCAGGTTCGGATGAAGAGAAGAATAATCAGAAAGTGAGCATGTAAGAATTTTAAAAAAAAAATGTCTAACGACAAAAACAAGATGGCGGTATGTGAAATTGGATTTAAATATTCATTAGTTTCGCAGTTGAGAAAATGCCTCGCCACGCGTAAAATACGTTCCAATCAAATACTACCTCTTCTTTCCAGATTTGCTTTTTTTTCCACCATATCCTATCTTTCACACTATTCGATTTTAATCAATACTGATGAAACCAATGCAGTTGATTATATATATATATATATATATATATATATATATATATATATATATATATATATATATATATATATATATATATATGATACATATGGTACAGGTCAGGCTAGCAGTATAGCATAATATGATAATATATTAATGATATAAAGCAACTTCTGATACGTGATGGATTTATTTCATAGAGTGCTCGATATATTCAAATCTATACTATCAAAGTCGAATTGTTTAAGAGTAGAGCTTGAGATAAATAGTTGAAAGTGGATTTGCTACACAAACTACCTCATGTTTTTAGCGAATCTTCATCGCCTAATGAAGCCCAGAGAGGGCAGAAACATGAGCTAGTTTGTGTAGTGAATTTACATTCTGATATATATATATATATATATATATATGTGTGTGTGTGTGTGTACACACACACACACACACACGCACATATATATATATATATATATATATATATATATATATATATATATATATATATAGATAGATAGATATAGATATATCAACTAGAATAGAATCTCTCTTGTGCCTTGTGCCTTATTCTGATGCCAGTCATCTTGATGTCCAATCTTGCCCAGTATCAAACGGTTGGACACAATAGTTGACTATCGATACATTATTTAGTTCCCGTCATTTTATAGAACTAAGCAGAAGCAGAAGCAGCAGCAGCAGAAGTAGTGGTAGTAGATGTAGTAACAGTAGACACTCAAGTCCCTAAGACTCCAGTATTCAAGATATTTGACTTCCCTACTCCATCGAAAGCAAGAAAATTACTTGCCTTGCCCCTCAAGATACGCCACTTGGGTAACATCTTCCCGTGAACTCAAACAGGAGAGTAGGGACATACCCCGATGCCTGTCAGTTCTACTACCTTAAAATAACCTTTCAACATTGTCTTCATCACGTGGGGGATCGGAGATAAATATCTAGTTGATGCTATGGATAGAGTGTTCCATTAAGATGAGCAGCAAGTGGACTATATCTTGATAAAAAAAAGCCTTCTGTTAAATGGTATCACTTTTTTTTGCAACAGCTGGAGCGCCCGTTTTCCTATCAATAATCACTTTATATCATTCAAACATTTATCAACACTTTTATCTACTGGCCGTATATTAGGATTTCTGACCTCTTTTATTTATTTCCCTCCTTTCTTTTTCCTATATCCTATCTCTTGTTTCTTACTTCTGCATTCTCTCCCATTGTCGCCAAACTGCAATATCATATCTACCTACTTATCTATCTATCTATCTATCTATCTATCTATCTATCTATCTATCTATCTATCTATCTATCCAGCCAGTGAAATTCAAGTCGACCACTTGACTCAGTCGTGTCTACCCTCTCTTGGGAAGGTGAGTATCTCAGTTTTCTGATAACGACGGTCAAGTTGAAAGAAGAAAAAGATTCATCAAATTTTTTTCATTTTTTTTTATTTAAAAAAAAAATCAACTGAATCGTTATAAGAGGCTCACCAAGCGAAAATGAACACCCAATAGATTTCTGTTCGTACGAACTTCAAAGGTGGTTATGTTAATGTATCCCTTGTAATTTTCTTTATTTGCAAAGTTTATCCACCCGACCTTGAGAGATCTTCATTTGAAGTTAAGGAACAGAGAAGTTGAACCAAAGAGATTTAAGTCTTCATAGTTAATGTTACCAACTGAGATACTTTGTAATCAAATTAAAATGTATTGTTGCGTTTAGATATGATAATTACACACACACACACACACACACACATATATATATATATATATATATATATATATATATATTTTAAATATTGGATAAATTTAGATATTTTTCAATGAGGTTCAGATATTTTTACATGTTTGATAGTATTCAAGATAGGAAAACTATATCAATTGAAAATGCATCGTACATATAATGAATTTGATATAACTATTTCTTGATTGGATTTTTGAATTTTTATAAAATCATATTTTTGATATAGCATGTAGTGAAAGAAGTCTAAATAATACGTAGGGTATTTTAAATTACTTTTAACAACTAGATATTTTGGGATCGGTCGAGACAAAAATACATTGTGCAAGTAAAGCCTCCCTTTAAATTGACCGGTGATCGAGTTACTGTTTTTGAAATTTTATCTATCTATCTATTTACAATGAGTGAAAAAGTATCTGATGCATTTCGAAATTGACAGAATTTGGACCAGAACAAAAATCAGAAATCTTTGATCCAAACTCTAGAAATTTTGAGAATGTAAAAGAATGTTAGAATATATTTTAAATTCTATTTTAAATGTATCGCATACTTTTAGCATTCACCCACGAACAATATCCATCCATCTCTTTTGTTTAGCACAGAGTTATTGATATACACTTAGCCTTGCTTATTATGGTGCTTAGCAAAGATCGAACACACTCCAATAGTAATGGTCTGTTCGGCTAGAATGCCAATCATTCTTCCATGGTGAAGCGATTATTTCTTTGAAGACAAGATGAGAGATTGCAACACTATTGAGTGTCTGAGAATTTTTCACCGTCTCACCGGACAAACTCTTCGCTGGGTGATATTTAATGCAGAGAGGCTCGTGCAGAGATTACCACAATACAGATCTTTACAATGCCGCTGACAACAGGTCAAAACTAATGGTTATTTTCTCTTTTTTGGTCTTCATCTGCCTACGATGTTGTCCTTTTAATACTAAGTGGTTCAGAGCACTGTACATTACCATTATTGCTTGTTCGTTTGTTTTATTCAGCTGCTTAAACCAGGGAGGCGTCGCGAGGAGATGGTATTAGCGATCGGCGACAAGACAAGAGGTTTTGATCAACGTCAATCTGTAGGCTCCAGATATCTTGTGGTTGTTTTCGTTATGTATTTTGTTATCGAGATGACATCATTATTAGAAATCGTCAACCAAAACTGTCACCATAGTTTTCTCCAGTTTTTTAGTCAATCTGGCTGGCCGGCTGGTAACTGGTAGCTAACTGTGTAGGTATGTACGTATCAGGCCGTACCAATGAAACTAAACGTCTGAAAGATTGAACATTTACTCTTTATTTTACCTAGAAGTTGTTTTTTAATAGGTTTTCAATTTCCAATGTAAGTATTGGTTGGATGGATTATTAGTTTTGAGTCAACCAGCATTCATGCTTCTTTTGTGAAAATTCAGATTTTTTAGTGATCACTGCACAACAATAGACAAAAGAAGTTACTCGTTCATTGATCACCACTTTTACCAAATTTTCAATTGATAACCTCCAACACAGCATAATAACAAAAGATGTTGTTTGAGTTTTTTTTTCCTTGCAATTATTTTTATTAGATATCTTATTATCAAGATGTCAATACTTTAAGATAACCGTGTTGTTATATAGCACAGAAGCCATTATTCCAATTTAGCTCAAAGCTCTGACTTATCAATATTTTTCTGTTTTTCTATTGGACTTTGCATTGTCTAGATTATTTTGTATTATTTAATCCCCATATGACGTACACATTCCTATATCTAAGTTCTGAGACCCTCTCTTTTGGAGATCTGTCTACCGATAGTTTTCTTGCTTAGATACAAATATTGGGATTGGGTCTTGTTCTTTTATATTTCGGCTGGGACTTCTGATGTATACCATCATCAGAAGCAGCAGCCGGTTAGCACCCATCCCCTAGATTCGCCAGACCACTCTATCATGGGCATTGCGGAGCTAGTATTTTGCAAATCTATGTAGCTCGTCACGTCATCTTAATTTCTGTCGGCCACAGTTTTGCATATGGTCTCTGGAGATCCACATTGTAATGTCGAGCGGTTGTCTGACTTTCTTGCAATATGTCCAGCCGATTGCCATTTGAGTTTTATTATAGTTTCTATGGTGTCTCGGTCTCCTGTCTTTTTTTTCTGATATACTGTGCTGTCTTATGATCTCTCGATGTCAGGTTGAGCATGATTCTATCATGTGAATGTTGCATACTTCTCAGTTTAAGGGTCAATCTTTTGGTTAGATTCCATGTTTCAGTTCCATAAGTGACTATCGATAGGATGCTTTGGTTGTATACTCTTCTTTAGCATATTATTATTATTATTCCATTATGATCAGACAAGTTTCAAATCCGTATCCAAAACTTAATTTTAATCACGGATAATAGTTGATACCAAACAAAACAAAATAATTAGACTAATCATGGCAACCATAAAAGATTTCACTGTCTGGACATATACTTTTGGCAACTGAAAGATGAACCCAGAATCTTTACAATTTCTTTTCTGCAAGGTTGGATTGATCAAAAGGGATTATTGCTTAGAAAAGTGCAAGTGGGCGAACGGTTACGGCACGGGGAATGGTACGAATGTCGCTATACGAAAATGGCAGAGCAGTCGGAGTTCTTTCGTCCTGTAAGTCAGTCCATTTCGGGCGTCGGGCTTGCATCCCGGTCCTGTAAAGCCCAATAATTCAACAAACAATGATTGGACCTCTATTAATCGTTCGAGAAATAGAGAAATCATTATTCTATTGTTTTTCTATTGCTTACAAAATCTGTATTAAAAGGTGTGGATAAAGGTTTTCCAATGTTTTGTCATAACAAATTAAACCAATCGCGTTTTTATGTCAATCAGCGTTGATGTCTTTCATTTTCGAATTCATATTTCTCTTTCATCACAATTTCCATCTGATTACGTATCAGAAATGTCTCCAGACGAGGTGTGTCCAGAAAGATACCGAACTTTTTAGATAGCGTGCCAATTAGACATTTTAGCATGCACTTGACTGAAATCATATATAGCAGCCAGCTCATGTATTGACAAAACTGCATCAAGCTACTTTTTAGTTACACATACCAGGGTGAACTTGTGTACAGAGCGCTTGGAGCCTTTTCCCAAAACCGGACAATAAATGATCTGGAAAAGCAACGTGTTTATGTTGAATCCTGTCTCAAATTAGGAAAAACATTTTGGGGGGCCATGGGAAGGATTTCTGGGCCACACACAATACAGCGAGTGGTACCAGAGTTGTATATCGGGAGGAAGAGCCATCAGAGACAATGTAAAATCTGGCTAACCTTACACGTAGACGGACGACGATTACATTGAAAAAAGTATGTGCTGTGATATATGGAAATCCTTGCCTGACTGTTCCGAAGAGGTAGGAATCTGTAGGAGTTCTTGCCCAACCACCCCCTAAAAAACTGATAATGCATCGTGTTGCCTCAAAGTTTATCCCGTTTGCTGACAAATGGACACTTTTTTTCTGGTAAAGCACGAGACAACTCTCGTGGTCCCCAGCCACGCTACTCTACAGATTTGGACCCTCTCTCTTTTTTTATGTTCCCAAAACTGAAACCTACACTGAGAAGCTGTTGATTTGAGTTGATAGGAAAGGTTTTAAAAAATGTGCAACGAGACTTGTCCACAATTTCCAGAACAGGGAAAAACGTTGAGAATAATGTATTGACAGTGAAGCGAACTATTATAAAGAAGATGTTTCATAAGGTTGTCAGTAAAGCAGAACGATTTTTGAGAAGATTCTGTTACTTTTTGGTCACTCCTCGTAAGTCGTTGTGCAATACATGCTTAGTCAGAGAGCCAATACATTCAACTCATGAATCACATCACTAATCCTGAATATAACTCTTTTTTGACAGGTCTATTCTTCTGTTATACAAGTATACCGATATTTATTAAGTCTATCTTGAGGTTTAAGCGTCTGCTCAAGATTTTGATACAGGATGGAAAGCAATTTGGGTAATCAGGAATTATAGAACAGCCAAACTAACTCACTGATTTAATCGATGAAACAGCTCCAAGTTCTGATGGACCGGTCGTAGTTTAATTTCAAAATTTCATCTATCTGTAAATTTCAAAGCACCCATATCTTTTCCAGACATGCTAGTGATAATCAAGACATTATAGAATCCAGAAAGCTGAATTAAGGACAATATTGTTTACTATAATCGGAACTTTATAATCGAAAGTTATCAATCGAGAGAGAAACTAAGCCGTTCTAAACAAGATCTTTACTGGAAAACAGTGATTTTATCAGATGATCTACGGCATGCATCCATTTCCTCTCAGATTTCTTGCATAGTGTAAACAGTGATTTTATTTGAGACAGATTTAACGATAATCGTAAGATTCAGCCATATTGATATTCATTTGAGTTCAAAGGCAGGAATATCTATTATGTTATCGTATAATAATCGATTTTCTATCTACCGCTTCTTATTTTTTTAAAACTTTTGACTTGACTCAGTGCCTAAAACGGTCCCAGTAAGCCCTGAATAGACTGTAAATGTATGCAAAATTCACACATAGTTTCCTGATTCGCAGAAACAATTATAGGGTCTGCGTCAACTCTCACGCCGATAATTTTGATGTAATTTATTCATAATACTAAAAGTCTGATTCGCCTTACACGTAAATTTGGCATTCATACCGGACTTAAGGAAAGGTTTTAAAGTAAAACATATTCAAAACTACGTGGCCAACTTTTATCTTAAGTTTTAAAATCGGTTTGTCAGTCATGTGAGGAGAGTTTGAAATGATGAACAAGATAATTAGTGCAGATCTCACGAATCACGTCAGTGAAATGAATCAATGTTAAATGTTCGTTATTAACAAATATTAACGCCAAAATATCTCTTGAGATGATAACAATAGATCTAAGATCTAAGATAACATTAGATCTCAAATATACCCGTTAAAATGGAAACCAAGACACACTAAAATTGTATGAAAATTGCATTCTTATCAAATCAACAGACATGAGCTAATTAACTTCGAAATCACAAAATTTGTATTAAAATAAAAAAATTGAAAGCTCCAACTTTGAACAGAGACGAAGTGGAACATTCAAAGAATTTTTTCGGACGATTGAACTCCGTGTTGTTTGGGTTGTTAACACCGCGTTCCGTCGATCCATTCTACGGCCTTCTTCATGTGTACTATCTGAATGCAATAGTGGTAAACAGAATGTTTCTTTAATGGTCGCAACGCTTATGACGCTGGATTCGAGTGTTAGGCCCCAAACATCGATACCGTGTCCCTGTTGGGCAGTGGGTTGAACACCGCACTCGTCTGACATATACTCAGACGACATGTTGATATGTGCAGCTTGTTCGTTTGTTTATGTTGTCGTTGCTGTTATTGTTTATTTTTGTTTTGTTTTGTTTTACTTTTTTTCGGGGGGGGGGGAGGGTTTAGATATCTATGCACTTACTATTTGTCCCAAGTTAAAAAAATGAAGATTTTGAATGATTCGTAACATTGGCTCAACACAGTCTTATTACCCAAATTCGACCAATTTTTTCTCGTGTCGGACTAAGCTATACTCAGTGAAGATAGAGATTGCACATTATTCATTATAATCACAAATCCGTAAATACCAGAACCATGAAACTTACCATAGGCAAAGTATATATATATATATATATATATATATATATATATATATATATATATATATATATATATATATATATATATATATATATATATATATATATATATATATATATAATACATACTAAGTCATCTTTTATTTCAGGTAATCGTTTCCTCGGTATCAAAGGCTATAATTATGAACACTCAACTGAATAAGTACTTATAGAAATCGCCAATCTCTTAAATACAGATACATGTTGAATCAGAATTTTGATTCAGTGAATCCTTAAAATCTTCCTAACGTTTCAAATCATATTGAGGATTAAAGTTCTTCCTAAGCAATATCAGCAATTATCGTTTGCAATTACTAAAACCACTCAGTTATGATTAGGATACTCGTTACTAGGCTCTAACCAATAATACTTCGTAAAGAAATTAACTTGTGTCAATCGACACGTTCAAATCAGCTGGATTATAACAAAGAACTAAAGAGAAAAAAAACACTGTTTGCAAAAGATATAAAAATTGATTATTCAAAACAAATG
Organism: Thysanoteuthis rhombus; assembly: GCA_963457665.1. Lineage (NCBI taxonomy): Eukaryota > Metazoa > Mollusca > Cephalopoda > Oegopsida > Thysanoteuthidae > Thysanoteuthis > Thysanoteuthis major. Next base: position 38,136,722 of record OY735219.1, on the reverse strand, counting down.
ATATATATCTTCTTTTTTTTAATAAGGAAAAGCAGGAAAAGTGAGAGGGAAATTATAAGGAATGGTGGTATAATTAAGCTAGAGACATGAGTGAAGATGATCTGCGAAAAGTTGAAAAGGTGGGAAAAATGCCATCTATTATTTTGTTGTCCTTATTAATTTATTTCTCCGGTGATTCTAATAGTGTTCTCGTCCAAGAGGTCAGACATGAAAACCTACACTGAAACCTTGTCTTCTCTCATCATTAAAAAAAATGATAAAAAGTCTAAGGAAAAGAAAACGGCTCAAATTGAGCGACCAACTTGAACTTTCTTATGACATTAATTAATGTACCAGACTGATCCTCAATTATCCCGGGTCGTAATTACTTTCAATATCTATTTAGCAGACTTTCTTAATGTTATTGTAGGGAGGTGAGGTGATCGTTTACTACAAGAGAAAAAAAATACTGATGATACGAAACTTGGAGTCAGTTTATATCTATCATGTAATGTAGTATATTTGACTCTGCGAGGCCAAGGCCGATGCTGAAAGCCGGAAAAAGAATTGAAGTTTTTCTTCCTAACATATATTCAATTAGATAAGATGGGATATCGAATGTTTTAAGAGCAACTTAGTGTCAATTTATTATAGTGTCTTATACTGGTTCAATTGTAGAAACAAGGAAATCTAGAGTCGGTGTCAAAGGATATCAATTTCCCCTCAGACCTAGGAGCACAAACATGTAAGTGGAGACAAACATATTAAATGATAGCGAATTTGTCAATTTTTCTCGGTGATACATTAGTCAGTTGAAAGCTGATAGTTTTTTTTCTTTTCATTTCTAAGTATAGAGATATTAAGGGAGATCAAAGTTCATTAATAAATAATCAAGAAGGATAAAATATCTATGAAAAACCTAATCCATCATCATCATCATCAGTCTTTTAACGTCTATCGTTTGATATAGACCTTCCCAAGGATTCGTCACACTTCTCTACCATGGGCATCGCGAAGCCTGTACTTCCTGAATTTGTCTAGCTCATCTCTCCATCTAATACTCTACCGGACTCGGTTGCGCATGTGATCTCTGGGGGTCTATGTCGTGAGTCATGATGCTCATCGGTTGTCTACTGTTCTAGCAACATGGCCAGCCCATTGCTATTTGTGATTTTTTATGGATTCTATAATATCCCTGTCTTTTCCTGGATGTATTGTGCTGTCTTATGATCTCTTCAGGTGATGTTTGCATAATTCTTTCATGTGCACGTTGCATAGTTCTCAGTTTGCGGGTCCGTGTCTTGGTTAGGTTCCATGTTTCAGCTCCATAGGTGACTATTGGGAGGATGCATTGGTTGTTCACCCTTCTTTTTAGGAATTCACTCGGTAGTGAATCGGTAACGTCCAGTTTTTAGCAATGACTGTTATGGTCAAATATCTTGCTAGACATCTTTTTATGTTCTTGTAAAATTTGATTGCTCAAAAATAAAAATGATATTCGTAGCGCGTATAATGAATCACCTTTGCCTGACTAAAACTAACTATCCAGAAAAAATATTTAGAATTATCTTAAAAAATAGATTTTCTATCGAAGATTATATATTTAAAAAAATACCAGCACAAGATTTGAGCATTGTTGGTTCCGAATTGATCATAGAGAAAAAAATTTTAAAAGACGTTTGAGATGGTGCCTACTCATGCAAATTTTCATGGTTGTTGGAAAAAAAAAACGCCCTGACACACACACACACACACATACGCATAGACGAGCAAAGAGAGAAGAATTCGTAGCTTACTTGGTTGGTTGGTTGGTTGGATGGTTGGTTGGTTGGTTGGTCAAGTGGGCCATTTGTGGGGCTACGGTTATTTGATTTGGTTGTGTAATTATTCGAGGGTTCTACTTGTGTTTAGTGCAAACAAGTAATATTTGAGAAGTTTGGGATACTATCCAAAGTGATGTACTCTTTGTTTAACTTCTGCTTATTCATTCACAGGATTTTAACGAATAATTGTAAAAGAGAAACTGTCTTGAAATTTCGTGTTGTCAAAAGGTAATCTTTTACTCCGGCTAATATATGATATACGTTTAGGTGACTAAAAACCAAGTTAAATTTAAAAGATAAAGTTTCATCTATTCTTTAATTTTCTATGTGCACCGATATTTAATGCATACATACAAGGTGATGATAGTGTCCTTCTATCACGGTCTCCAAACATTATCTCTCCCAACTTTTTATGCGGGTATACCAAGGACCGAGTGTTCAGGGGCTGATTTTTTTTTCAACTTTGGGGGTAAGAATGTGGGACACTTTAGCGACGGTGACTGGAGAGATGTTGGAAAACACAAAGAGTGAAATCAAATATTGCCTAGACGTTCCTCAATTACAAAATGGAGTATATGTTGAAGTTCACAAATAACAAAAGAATCCTTTTTGCGTTAAAATACAATATGAAATAAACCATATGTCTGTACCTGGCATAGGTTTTGTGCAATATATGTTTGAAATCACTGGAATACTTGATACTCACCTTGTAATCACTCTTGTGAGAGGCTCGCAATGAAGTGCTACGAAGTGCAATGAAATACCATGAAGATAAGAAGATGAAAACAAAGAGATAGAGAACACTCGTAGGAACAATATATACACACGAAGTAAAAAAAGATTTCCCAAAAGCCAACTAGTGATGCAAAAAGTGTTACGAAAGCTTGTTTTTTTTACGCTATGAAAAAAAAGATAAGTTACAATATAAGCAGATACTTATACCAGGCTTTGTTATCATCCGACTCTGATAAGCCCTTGCACGATCAGATTAAGAATTGGACAGAGCCGAAACGAGTGTCTTTATGCATCAAATACTTTTCAAGATGTCTGTTCTGAACCTGCTGTTGCCGTATCAAATATTACATGTAGTATCGATGTAGTATTATAAAGATTAAACAGTATAAGGTGCTTCGTTGGGAGTTCCACCTATCACTGCACGAAAACAGAATTTTTTTTATTGCATTCTAAACAAAACGATTGAAAGAAGAAAAGGAAAAACAGCATAGGAGACAACACTAGTAAACAAACAAATCGGTAAATAAGAAGCGAGATACGAAAAAAAAAAAAAAAAAAAAAAAACCCCAGACAAAACGAGAAAAGAAATGATTGAAAGCTGTTTTGAGACCAAAGTACTGCTCATGCGTATTAGAACAAAGAAATTTTGCAAACTTTAAAAAAAAGGAACTTTATACTAAAATAACTAAATTTTGTGACAATCAGCGTAATGTTTCTTAGTTCTCAGGGCTGAATTTGAAGAGAAACTTTGTAAATCTAATTGAACTCTTAAAACCAAGCCAAACATGCAAGTTTTTCTTGAAATTTAGCTCTGAGAACCAAAAAAACATCTCCATCTTCTTGTGCTGATATCAAATAAGGAGTCGGGTTAGTCAACTAGATACTGTCAAACTCAAGTACACAGTCTGGAGTTGTTTGTTTCCCTACCGTAAAAAAAAAAACACCGTAGACAACAAAAAGAAAATCTCAACCAAAACGAGGAGCGATAAAATGATTAGCAAAATCCACATTCCCCTTACAAAGTTCGAACTCACAACCAACTGATTGCCAGGAGGCTCTCTTCGCTAAATAGACAAATCTTAGGCGTCAAAACATCATCATACAGATACGCACGTGCATATTTCATCGTAATATATATATATATATATATATATATATATATATATATATATATATATATATATATATATATATATATATATATATATATATATATATATATATATATATATATATATATATATATATATACATATATATATATATAGATAGATAGATAGATAGATAATCATCCCTTATTTCCTCAGCCAGTGTTTTCTCAATATATTATAGACAATTTTTACGTTTAAGTGAATGAAAACAAAATCTATTAGATAAGGTTTTATTTTCCGTTGCATTCATAATCATTGACGTTTATGTGCCATGGAAATTGCAATCACAATGTTCCCTCGTTTCATTTACTCAATAAAGAGAAAACCATAAAAGCTAATTTTTACATTTATATCCATCCGTAGAATTCAATTATACTGTATTCTATTTTTCCAACTAATCCCAACACAAGATTTCCAACGAAGGTGTTGCAATTAGCAGGGCCATTAGTCTGATAAAAAAAAAGAAATTGGAGCTAGGTGCTGATCCGGAATCAATTTCTGACGCAACCTGAAACGTTCTGCAATATATATATATATATATATATATATATATATATATATATATATATATATATATATATATATATATATATATATATATATATGTATATATATATATATATATATATATATATATATATATATATATATATATATATATATATATATATATACTAGCAGAGTACCCGGCTAACAGAGGGTGTCAAATACATAGAAGCATTTATTTTAAATTAAACCTAAATGACTTAATTGATGGTAAGTTCTTTGTGTATTTATCTTTGTAAATAATTGTATGTGCAGATATTTTTTATTTGAACGCAAATATATCTCTAAAGATTTTTTTCCAGGCTGCTATAATGTGTGAAGATTTTCGAGGACGTGATTTTTTCAATTAATAAAACAAAAATAACCTAAGCAGCAAATTTGTGATGGAATGTTTTTGTTTCCCAAACTTCCCATTATTCGACTTGGCTTTTCTACATGTAAAATCAATACAAAAACTTCAAGAAAATTCAAGTTAAAAACGAAAATATGATTAAAAAGTGGCCTGTTTCATACGTAAAATTTAAGAAAACATGAAAATATTTGATTAAAACATTATAGTGCCCCCTATACTTTTAGTTAGGAATTTAGTACGAAACCTTCTTTTAGCTAGATTGGAAAGGTGGGAACTACAACATGAAAGTTAAATAGCAATATATCTGATGTCATAAACAGAGTGGGATTAATTCAATTATGTACAATATCTAACTCTAGATACTACCTTGAAACTTAATCTACCTGTTTACATTTGATATTAACTAATCATTAGAAACGAAACGATGTCGGAATACTATGTCCGCCTTTATCAGATGAGCCATGCACCGTTTGTAATAGTAATAGTAGTACTACTGACTTTGTCTTTCAATTTCTTGATTATTGCACGTGGCTTTTAATATGTAAAATTAGTTAAAAGAAATAAACCCCAAGAAACATAAAGAAAGGCATACAAACATAGAAAAATGAAACCGATAGGAATATTCGATGTTATAAACAGAGTGGGATTCAATTGATTACGCACAATATTTATGTGACTCAAGGTATAACTTTATATCTTAATCTATCCGTTTACATACTGAGTTATGATAAGAAATTAAACAATGTAGCGGCACTTTTGTTTACATATATGCAGAGTCTATATGAAAGCGAGTGATATTCCATGGTTCTTTTTTTCTTTTAGGTCATTAGCGTAAAAGGTCGTAACGAAAGTATTAAAACAGTTAACGCGGTTTTCATGTTTGAAAAGATGCTGTTGGCAATGTGCGTATAAAAATAATAATTTGAAAGACAAAAAAAATGTATTTATTGGAATAAGCCTAATATAGAATGAATGATACGATTGTAGCTCTCATTAAGAAAAGAATCTGCGAATACGTATTGAAATGAATCGATAATAAAAATAAATCTAGAATAAACAAGCGGCTACCCTATCAGTGGCAGGTTCGATTCCTGCAGCAGCTCCATTTTCCTTAATTGTTTATTTCATTTACATTGTTAAAGGTGAGTGATATATTAGCCGCGTAAATGACGGTGGATAATTTCAAATAAGTTTTTATGTAATGTAACGCAATTTATAATCATTTAGTCTGATCATATATATGCATTTTTTTATGCATGCACACACACACATATATGCACGTAGTGTATGTGGTACAAATCAGGCTAGCAGTATAACATAATATAATAATATATCAATAATATAAAGCCACTTCTGAAATGTAATGGATTTATTTCATAGAATGCTCGATACATACAACTTTTTACTCTTGAAGTTAAGTTGTTTTAGAGTAGAGCTGGAAATAAATAATAGAATGTGGATTCGCTACATAAACTTGCTCATGTTTCTGCCCTCTTCGGGCCTCATCAGGCACCTGATGAGGCCCAGAGTGGGCAGAAACATGAACTAGTTTGTGTAGAAAATCCACATTCTACAATTTATTTATGCACAAACACACACACACACACACACACACACACACACACACACACACACACACACACACACACATATATATACATATATATATATATATATATATATATATATATATATAAACGTACTTGCATACATATAGATATAAAACTATCAATCGATTTTCCACCAAACTTGAATTATTAAACAATAGTAAATCGATTACTCGATGAAAGTTGATATATTCATGAGTACATGACGATGCAATATTCAGTTATCAAAATAAATAAGTTGCACAACTTCTCCGATATCCATATATCAAAACATGTCATTACTACCATCTTTATCTATCATGTCACGCTGGAGACCACGCTGTAAGAAAGAGTGTAAAGAGAGATGAAAACACGAAAACAGTCGCTGCTGTAGAATTCACCTCCACTGATACAGCAGCCCCCAAATTCAAATAAAATTGAATTTTGATTCTTTTATTCTAATAGATCAACATTAATTGAGTGAAACCTGAAATGAAAAATGACACGAAATTTCCTTCAAATCAGCATAAAATCAATTTTACTTATTTTTTTCCGATAAGAATTATAAATATCTTGTAAAAATAGATAAATAGATTCATTAGTAAATCTCGAAAAATAGAAAAACATAAAATTTTCTTTCGGTAAAATGGCCGTTTGGCAAAAATCCTGTCAATAAAATTTCATTTCAACAAAAAAGTTGTCGACAAAATGTCAGTTCGACATAATGTATGTTGGCTAATCAATGAATTCAAAAGAAAATTTTTTTAAATCGACAAAAAGGTTCTCGACTAAAAGTCCATTTGATAAAACGACCATCGACGAAACGGCTATTGTCGGAAAAACCTGTCAACGAATCATCTTTTCAACAAAAAGGTAGTCGACAAAACATCCGGACACGTAGAAACAGTCCCTGTGACACACAGTCACCGAGTGACATTTGGTACATCGATTTCATTCATCAATATTTTTTTTCAAAACTTTGTAATTAAAAATCATCAGGTTAATAAATTGAAGAATTCTGTTTGTACAATATTTCAGCATAATGTAACTTGTTCTTTTGTCCCATGTTTTTTCGTCTATTCAACTATCATGTATTCAAAGTATTTGACTATTCTCTCATTATAAGTACATTCTAATTATTTCTCCGCAAAGCATGGAATAAATAGTATTCATTTATCGAAAGGAAATGCAGTTTACCCAAATCAAAAGATTCTTCATTGTTGAATTGACCACCACCATCATCATCATCATCATCATCATCATCATCATCATCAGTCTCCCAACGTCCGTCATTGGACATAGACCTTCCCCAGGATTAGCCACAATTCCCTATCATGGACGTCGCAGAGCCAGTATTTCCTGAATCTGTCTAGTTCATCTCTCCATCTTGTATTCTCTCGGCCTCAGTTTCTTATGTGGTCTCTGGGGATCCATGTTGTGAGTTGTGATGTCCATCGGTTGTCTTTCATTCTTGCAACATGGCCTGCCCATTGCCATTTGAGTTTTTTAATAGTTTCTATGATGTCACGGACTCCCATTTTCTTCCTGATATAGTGTGCTGTCTTGTGATCTCTCCAAGTCAGAATGAACAAAAATTATTAATTACATTTTAATACAGCGATATTCTGATTTTTTTTCCTAATTCATTCTTGGATGAAGTATTGCAATATTATTATTATTCCTTTTTTCAAAGATTACAAAGCCCGTCGCATTTTTCTCAAATTCACGGTCTGAAATCTCTTAGGGAAAAGCCAGAAATTGCAGGGAACTAAATTTGGGTGGTTGGTGGGGGGAGGCTCACGAAACAAAAAGATGCGATTTTTTGGCCCCCAAATCTTGCATAGGACGTGGAGAATGACTCACTCGATCATTGTGAATGTGACAGTTAACAAACAATGGCGTCTCACTGGCGACTGAGTAACCCCATGGGAGAGTGTCTCGCCACGCAAACGCATTACGATCCCTCCCGAATGCTTACAATGTTACGTCAATGCCGTGCAACTAGTTCTCGACATATTTTATAATGGTTGTATACTTCCTGTATAGATTTCGTATATATATATATGTGCATACAGGAATGGGTCTGCTTCCCAACTTAGGTAATGTTCGGGTCTAATCAAGGGCCTGGATTTTGAATGTTGATTTTCAGGGCTTGATGAGAAGATAGGTAAAATAAGCTTCCATAATTTACATGTATACAAAAAGTGAAAGATGAATAAAAAGGATGACTAAAAACCTTAGTGTCAGATAAATAGATAGATGTGAAAATATTGACAACGACAGGTCTGGTTAGTCACTCAATAGAAACCATCACGTGACCCACATCTTTTAGCAACATGCCATGTTCGTGCCAATTAAATATCTAAAAAAATTGAAATAGGCGTGATTGTCAGGTATCACTAAAAAAAACAAACAAGCGTAAATGGTGCTGGGTACAGTCCAACGACGGACGAAAAAAGATGATGATGATAGTGATAAACTGAGGACCGATTTAGCATAAACGTACATTGCAAAATGAATCCCGACTGGAAACCCTCTTAAGGAAGGAATTTTAAAACAACAAAATAGGGTTTTTCAAGACGTAATAACGAGTAAATAATAGAACCTTCAGTCCTCTATCATAATTGGTGTGGCCTATACGGGTGATATGTACATAGCCAGCCAACCAGCCGGGCCTGAGTGGAAACTAAGGAAACCTTTCTGTGACAGTTTTGATTGAGGTTTTTTTCTAAAATGTAGCTCACTCGAGAGCTTCGCCAACGAAATGTGAGAGAAGTAACTTATTCATCGATTACCCTTTTTCAAATTTTCTTAATTGACCATCCCTAACACAGCTTGCTACCAAAAGACGTAGGTCACGTGACAGTTTCTATCGGATGTCTAAACATACCCATTTCCTTATATTGTCTATCTTTTCATCTTATTCTTCTGAGTGACTAAACATACCTGTTTTTATTAGCTTTTAGATAAACTCGTGTGGAATATCAACTTGAGAATATGCGAAAACGATACCAAGGCCAGCGAATAAAATTTGAATAGTGAATGATCTTTTTGCCTTCTTACTTTCTTTCATAAAAGCCTGCTTATTATTCTTGTTCGGTTGATGTATTTGGCGTCACCAAGTTAGAATTGGCATCTGAAAGATATCAGAATGTCTATTTGAGAAAACCACCTGGATACGTAAATATATCTGAATTCTCCAATACAGTCCTTTTTAAATCCAAGGGGAATACTTAAAAAGATAAGATTATGATCATTTCAGTGTTATTCACCCTCGAGTCTATACAACAAAATACTTTTCATCTAAGACTAAATTTCCTTGTATTAGACACTGCCAGTCAAAACTGTCGACATAGGTATCTTGAATTTTCAAATCGACTGACTGGCCACGTATGCATGTATTACACCTACAGGCCGTACAAATGTATCTAGCGGGCTGAAATCCTTAACATTTACTCCCTATGCTTTCAGTGAGGGTTCAATTTTCTTCGTAAGCTTATGCTAAATGGACCCCTTCTTTGTGTCCAGCAGTATTCGCATTCGTTTTCGTTTTCTTAAAATTCAGACTTTTTTAGATCAGTGTCCAACAAAAGGCGAGAGAAGAGGCTAATTCATTTATCATTCCTTTTTTTTCAAATCTTTTTAATTGATCATCCCCAATACTGCTCGCTGCCAAAACACGTTGGCCATGCAACGGTTTCTATTGAGTTTTTAACCAGACCTGTTTTCTAATACTGTTTATCTTTTCATCTCATTCCCCCATGTGTACAAGCCTATACAAAATTCATTTTGAATCATGAGATCATCTGATCTCCCCCTAAAGGTACAGTGAATTTGAGAAATATTCTGCTCCTTTGAAAATCCTTGGCAGAGAGAGAAAAAAACATATCAAATGTCTAACCCCACTGCCGTAAAAAAACAATTAGAGTCTACTAAACACCCTAGTGGCAATATCTCTTTAAGTATAAGTGATTCACACTTCATTCACTCCCTCACTTTCCCATTAACCCTCAAAATATTTTCATGCACTCAGCATTCATCATTTTTTAAGAAGTACTGCAATGCACGATGAATAATCTGCTGAACTAACTTAATAATCATCACTCTGCACATTAGAAGAAAAACAGTATTTTTGGATTTTTTAAGGTCATTGATTTCGATACATCTTTGTGGTATTTGAATCAAAATTCCTAAAGATTGAAATTTTATATTTTATGGAAGTATCAGGTAGTGAATCTGAATCCATATATAAGTATGGTTTAGCCCAGGTAAATATTTTTTGTAGTAGGTGAGCTCTGAGAACTCAATATACTGGATAGTTCCTGTTGAAGGTCCAAACAGGGACCTTGGTCGCAATAAGAGATGATAGATTCAAACTATATATTTATTGAATCATACTTTATTTCAAAATCATCACCACCACATGGATCAATCATAGTGAGAGATGATAGATAGATAGATAGATAGATGGATGGGCAGATCATTATAATTCGTGTGTGTGCGAATGAAGACCCTACAATATCATTTATCATTCCCAAATCGAAAAGCTTTACTTTGAAACCTCCCTCAGGCCAATGACAGATTTAGCTGGTTTGCACCAATATTTTAGTAGTTTTTATTGCGTGACAGAGAAACAAACAAACAAGCACAGACGGACACCAACGAATTATCTAAACATTTAATATGCATATATGCAAATTAATTTGTGTGTTTATTTGGTTTATCTGCAGTATTTACGTCTGATATAACCTCAAAGTTATAATGGTTTGGTCCAAGGAAATAGATTAACGCAGCTAATGAAAACAATTATAGAGTTGTCGAATGATTCTATAGCGGCATAACAATGAAGATTATATCATAGATACTCTTAAGATCTTATGTCTGATCACACATTACAACAGTTTGAGTTGAGTTGAGACTTGGAAAAAATAAAATCAAGATACCACTTTAGTACATATATATATATATATATGTCAAGTCTAACGTATATTTAAATTCAGTTTAGTTATGAGTCTGTTTAGAGTCAGATGGGGCAGCTTTTGGGTATAAACCAAGCAGATAAATACATTCTGACAGAACCAAACTGGACAAAAATGCTATTAACAAAAAATGTTTTGCTTTATAAACACTTTTTCAGAACTTGTAATTCTAAATTAGCCATTGCGTTACTCTGTCGATAGTTTTATTTACATTACCCACTTTGATATCAAATTTCATGTCATGTTCAAGATTCGATGCGTGTGTGTAATCGTAAAATGCGTGTGCATGTATGTGTGTGTGTGTGTGTGCATGCCTATGTGCGTGGGGGATGGGGGATACATGTGTGCGTGAGTTTATTTTGAACTGAAGAAAAGGAAGGGAGATAACGCAGGTAAGTTTGTACTTTTCCCGAAACACGTGTCCTAGTGTAGCCTCTAAAGAACAAATAAACCCGACCTCTTCATTCACAGATCATGCAGTTAATTCCGAACTCCCGCTGAACTAATCCTATTATTGTATCATACTTCACAGAGACATCAAACAATGATAACCCAGTTTCGCTTACCATTTGCTTTGCTAAGTTTCCACTCAGCAAATATAACAATACGGTTAGGCAATCAAACAAACCCTTATAGTGGAGAAGCTTTGCTAAACAATTGTGCATTTTGTGATAAAAGCATGTAATTTGGTGTACTTATAGCCTAATGGAATTTCTTTTTAAATTTGTTATCCAGCCATCATGAATCTCCAATATGTTATCTATAGCAGCTATTTTCAAAAATGACTGCCAGCTTTGGAATAAATTTTCTTATCAGCAATATGTATATGCTAATCGGAACCTAATTATTTGAATTTATTTACCACACATACTTTTGATAGCTGCCATTTTTCAAAATGGAGGGTATAACATAAAATATGGGATAACAATAAAATCCCATACCTAGGGCCTATCGCAAAAAGTGGATTCAGAACTTATTCGCAGAGGGCTGTGCAGTCTGAAGCAGCTTATTTGCTCTTGAACTGCCCAATGCAACCCTTTATACATTTGCAAGATACATAGCTGGACTGGCCTGCATCTTATATGTATATCAAGAAGGGTTCCCCTCAGACGTCTAGGGTCAGCCCAATCTGCACTCTGAAGGTAGTTCTGGTATGGACACTAGCATCTGATCCCACGCATGGTGGTCATCTTGAATTGTCTGGAGCTTCCGGGAAATTCTCAAGTTCCAAATTCAAATCATGCATCATAAAGTTGTATGATTTAACACTGAGGTCATACTTATCAGACTAGTTCACCAAATTTTATTGCAATTACGATTTCCATACCAGCCATGGCTGCCATCTTGAACCCTCAATGACTTGCATGTATCAGCTATAACGACATTCCCAAAGAACTAAATATTTTACATTTGTGGAAGCAATATTTCTTCTTGAAAATATTAGGGGTGCCATTTTATCATGTTAATCATCATCATCATCATCATCATCATCATCATCATCATCATCATCATCATCGCCACCTCCATCATAACCAATGCACCATTATCACCACCACATCTACGATCACCATCACCGTCATAAGCACCACCACCATCATTTTCATCATAAGCACCACCACCATCATCATCACCAGAATAACCACACCTATCTTCATCATCACCATTATCATCACCACCACCATCATCTCCACGATCATAAGCACCACCATCACCTTCATCATCATCAACAATATCACCAATGATTACAGTAATGATGATTCTTTATTATGAAAAATGATAGCCAAAATAATGTTCTGATGCATCTATGGGACCATGATTATCATTTCGTGCTCATCTCGCTGGACATTATCCTTAAACAAGATGTCCAAGATTTCCCTAGGATGAAAAATAGAACCAAAATCAAATCCACTGTAAATGGTTGCAGTAAATGTATTTATCTATAAATTAGCTATGAAAACGAAATAAACTGAGCACTTTACTCGAAGAAAAATGGTCGCCGCGGATGACACATAGAAAATACGTGAAAGCACAATCATGATGTGGAACGCCTTTGGTTATAAGTATGCCAAAATATGTGCTTTTATCACAAAATGTACAATTGGCTTGAAATGTTAAATGTCAGCTAAGCTGCCCCTATGTCACCCCCTGCCCCCCTGGGGAAGTACTTAGCTACATACATTATGTGTACTTGGTAGAGCGAATAAATACGTGACGATTTTATGGCAGGTTTTTATAGCTTACCCATCGAGTAAAACTTATTCTGCAAGCAGTTTGTCTCGGGGCAAACCATTTGCGTTGTGTCTGGCACGAGAGATATAAGACAGTGATGTGCCCTCAAACGAAAGTGTGTTGAACGAAGAGCCATTACTGAAATATATAACATCAATCATATATCGGGAAAGAAAAGAGATCAAAATTTGTGCAGGTAATTTGGTGAATTTGAATCTTGCAGGGAATTGCCCTTTTCATTGTGTTAAATTATTTATTATTTTATCAATTTTTGCGCGAGTCTATCAATTCATACCTTTTTCCAAAACTAAGGTAAGCGAATTAAAAATATAGCAAGCAAATTGAGAAATACGGCCAGCAAATTTGTAAAATATGATCAGTGAATTGAAAAATATTAAAAAGAAATTCGAAAAGACGAGCAAACTGAATCACTGAGTATGGGGAATGACAAGCCTGGTTGTTACAGGCTCAAAGTCCTCTCTCACTTCTATTTCGGTTGAAGACGATTACTGTAACTTTTGTATTGTATATATGATAAATACATTCGTATCTATATAAGACTTGCTCAGTTGGCAAGAGAATTGCTTACTAACCACTTGGTTATGATTGCAAATCATGGTAGAAAAATTCATATCGTGGCGTAATAGACGAAAAGTGTGAAGAGTTCACCCCCTTGATTAGGTGAGAATTGTTCCTTGTTCATCTTGTTATTACAGAAAGAAAGCAAAGTCAACTCCAATTTGGACTAGAGCTTGACAAGATATATCAAGTTACAGAGGCGGCAATTGTTGATTTTTTTAGTGAAATTAATTGTTTACCGTGTTTTTAAAAATTTGCATGCTTTATTATCCAATTTGCCCAGAAAAAAAAAGAGTATTTGGGTACCTAAACGTATTCGAGGTTAGAATATAACTACACGTCAGTTTTCCCCGAGTAGGTAAGTGCGCATCTAGGTATTTCAGCTTATCCCAGCACAGATCTACAGTAATCGGGATCTTATGCAGGACCAAACTCAGTACACTAGCGATGGTCCAGCGGAATGGCTCACTGGCCTTCACTCTATGGCAGGTACCCTGTTACGATCAATTACTAAGTTTAAACAACTGGCTCAGACAAGGTCGGCGAACCTTTTTGGAGGCGAGTCAGATTAGAAATATATTCAAATCTTGCAGGCCAGAGCAAATTTTTAAAAAATGAATACCCCCCCCCTCTCTCTCTCTCTCTCTCTCTCTCTCTCTCTCTCTCTCTCTCTCTCTCTCTCTCTCCCTACCTGATGAGGTCGGTGAGGCTAGAACCAAAATTCCTCATTGTTTATCAGTGTGAATTCGGAACAATTCGAGAGTAGAGGAAATGGAGGTAGTAGATAAATGCCCACCCCATGCTTCCCAACAAAGAAGATTTTAGAGATAGACTTCTGAGGTCAAGTAATAAAAAAAAAAAGAGAAGTCATCAGGCATCCAAGTAAGGTTGAAAAAGAAGCGAGATTCCTCGACAAAAATAAACAAATGGTTAAAATTTAGCCGAATATAGTATTTTAACGCTGAGAGATATAACATGTTTAGCTATGAAACATTGATCCATTTGAGGACAGTGCAATAATAAGATTTTTGCTTTGTTTTCCGATACTGAATTCCAATGGTTCGCTAACAAAAGAGAGATAACGAAAACAAAAAATCTTTATGAGATGTTACATATTCAATGAAATGTGGCTGCAGGTCGGATTTTACCCGCGGGCCTTACATTGCCGATCCTGCACTATTGTACACTCTTTGAAGATCAAACTTTCTAGCAAAGATCTTGAAACCATTGCTCTATTGTAAACACTCAAAACCATCATTAAACTTTGCCTACAGACCTTCGACTTTTTTTTCATTTAATCAAATTAGTCTGACACAAGGCCATAGTAATAAAGCACATACTGTGGAACAAACTCACAGTTTTCACTAAGCTCAGCTTAGTTTTATATACGACAATCTATGTGGGACACAGGAGTAATGTGAGGCTAACTTGTTGATCGCTACTCCAAGGCAAAAAGACAAGTCGATAATTACTAAGCTTAGCTTTGTCTGGCACAAGGCCAAATCAATAAGACACACGCTGAAGGTTGAAATCAGTTCATAAATTTAAATGATCCAATCTATACAACTTTTAAGATATGCAAACTTTATCGTTTACTTTTTTCTCTCTATCTTATTCTTTCGTGTTTCACCGTAGGGACCACACACATTTGCGAGTCGGTAGAGGTAAAAAAAAAAAAAAATGCCCAGTCCCCGCGGTCTGTGCCGGGGAATGTCAGAACGACCCACGTCAGTTATATTTAGCGCAATTTTTTAAGAAGTGCTGGGTTGGAATTAGAATCTTCAGGGACTAAGCAGATTGGCTTCACTTCTATGCATTGTAGACTGAAGACAAAAACGATGTTGATTTTAATCCCAAAGGGCAAGAGATAAAAGGAATGTTTTTGCCGCTTACTGCAATTTCCCCTCCGCCTCTATTCCTCACCTTCTCTCACATTGTTACATCCCAAATGACCCATTGTTATTTACTGTACCTCCAATATCACCCTGTTCTTTTTTTCTATCTTTCTCTCGCCGTCTCCAGTTTTTTTTTTATTCATTTTAGCAACTTTTTCTTGTTCACCTTCCAATTCTCTTCTAATTGTTTACTTTAACTATTACTACTACTACTACTACTACTCTCTCTCTCCCCCCCCCTCTCTCTCTCTCTATCAAGTTTAATATTGGTTGGGTAAGATAGTGTTAACAAATTAGATACTGCGTCACATTTTCACGAATTCTACACAGTCAGTTTTCACTAGTTAGTCACGGGGTAATTGTCATTCCGGGGGTTCTTTGATAATGCAAATATGGGAGTGGTATTATTCCCCTTGTTTCAACGTGTAAAATACTAATATCAATGGTGATAAGTTTAAAAATTGTTTGGGGGCCCAAAATCAAAATGGCTAGCAAAATGATTTTAAAAAGTCGTAGAAGGTCAGTTTTTGAGAGAACAAATGTATGATATCATTTTTTTTCGTTTCACTGTATAAATTATAGATAACGATGGTGTTAGGCTAAAAAAATTGTCAGTTGGCCAACAGTAAAATGGCGGTCAAAATGACTACCAAAAATAATGAAAAAAATTGTCGATCTATCTTTACGTGGAAGAAGTCTCTATTGATTCATTTCAGGGTGTAGATTATATATATCAAAGCTACTAAGTTAAAAAATTATCATCAAATGGCTCATAACCAATATGGCGGCTAAAATGGCCATTGCCGGACACTAATGAAAAATCATAGTCTATTTATGGTGATACAAATGTACATGAGGTCACAATTTATTCGTTGAATCGTATAGATTATGAATAATAATGGCGTCAAGCCTAACCATTTTCAGGTAGAATATAACCAAGATGGCGGTAAAAATGATTTTTTTGACAGCTAGGACCATGGCGTTGGAATCGGGGAAAAAGATATGCACTATCTTAGTTTCTTTTTGAACCACAAGAACAGCGTGCAGAATTGATTTAGTGTCTGCTTCTTCTTGTGCAAATTTCAACATTGTGATATCAGTGTGAGTAATTGCTACGTTTTCCTGCTTACAGCAATTTTTTGTGCTCAGTACTATATTTAATAGAATAATCTGCAAGGAATTCGGGCAATTCGGCCATGAAGTTGCTGATAAATAGCCAAATATCAAGCCATGTTTTTACTGAAGTTAGTTTGGTAATGGTATACAATAGTGCCATACCCTCGACAATTGCAACCATCTCAGAGACGGATGTTGCTGATGCTGGATTAACTTGAATTGTCTCACGGCTGCAAATGCTATCTTCATCCATAAACATCTCTCTCGTAAGATTTTCTAAGATATCAGCAAGTTTATATTTAGCCAAACATTCATGCATGCTTCCATCGTGAGCAGAAAGTGATTTGGAAAATTCATACTTACTTAAAATAAAGTTTCATGTCTACATCAGGCCTTGATTTGGAAGCTATCATGTCTGATAAAGAGGGAAATATTGGACTCCATTTTGATTACATTTCCTTCTATGATCATCTATTCAAACTTCAACTCCTTCATGATGTTTTATGATTCATTTCAATGTGTTCTTTTATGAAATTCAAGAACATCTACTCACGAGCATCTTTGACTCTTCCTATATCATATTCTACTTCGGCAGGAAAAAACTTTTTGAGTGGCCAGGTGTGTAAAATGAGTTTTTTTTGCACGCATAGAATCATTATAATTAATTCTGACTTGCCTCTTACCTGGATCCTAACTCTTAGTTGCTTTATTTATCACATCTTTTAGATCATGCCGTAATTCTACGGAAATGATTAAACAGTGTAATCGAGAAGTAAGGAGCAAACCCACGGTGAGAATCGAACCCACACTCTCCAGCAAAAAGGTATCCAGTATACGCTTGGCCGCTTCTAATCATTCAGCCACAAGACTGGACCCCCTCCGGCTAGAGGATATGAGTTCGATTCTCACCGTGGGGTTGTTCTTTATTTTTTGATTGCGCTGTTTAATCATTTCCGTAAAATTACGACTCAGTTCAAAAGATGTGATTTAAAAAAAAATGACTGAAAGATGGGATAAAGGCAAAAAGCTAGTCTAAATTGATAATAATGTTGCAATACTTCATCCAAGAATAAATTTGAGAAAAAGACATCGTTGTAACTGAAGGATTAATTGTATATTCAAAAGCTATTTTAGAAAGGATTTTTATCTTTTCGATTCTTCAGATACAAAGAGAAACTGTGATTTTGGTTCACCTGGTTTGTTGAACGTACCACTGGAAATTTCCCAGTTTCTTGAGCAACGCAAGTCAGTTTTACATAGAAAAAATATTGTTGAGAGTTATTTCTGTTATCCGTCCTTGCCTTTTCATCTTTTTGTTTTCATTTTCCAATGTTTCAATAACACCAAGTATCTAAGACTCTTCACAGCCTGCCTCGACATGATCTTCAGAAGACTAGACTGAAAGAATAAAGAACCAAAAGAGACAGCAAATATCTAAACACCCTCAGATTTACAGACGACATTGCTCTTTTCACAGAGAATCTTCACGACCTTCGACTAATGCTAGATGAACTAAAAGAAGAAAGCAAGAAAGTCAGCCTACACATGAACCCAGCAAGATAAACATCATGCACAACAACCACATCGGAGATAAAAACTCCAAGATCGAAAAAGAGGACACAGAACTGGAAAGAAAAGACTACTACATCTACTCAGGACAACGAATCTCCATGACACCCTTAAAAGAAGAAGAAATCAAGCGAAGAATCACTCTAGAATGGCAAGCCTTTGGCAGAGCAAGCTCAGATTTCAAAGACAAGAAGATCCCATTAATCCTAAAAAGAAGGGCATGCAACCAATGCATCCTCCCAATAGTCACTTATGGAGCTAGAACATGGAACCTAACCAAGAGACAGACCTGCAAATTGAGAACCATGCAACATGCACATGAAAGAGTTATACTCAACCTCACATGGAGAGACCACAAGACAGAACAATACACATGGGAGAAGACAGGGGTCAGGGACATCATAGAATCCATTCAAAAACTCAAATGGCAGTGGGCTGGCCATGTCAAAAGAATGGCAGACAATCGATTGACATCACGACTCACGATATGGATCCCCAGAGATCACATGCGCAACCGAAGCCGACAGAGTACTAGATGGAAAGACGAGCTACACAAGCTCAGAAAGTACTGGTTCCACGACGCCCATAATAGAGAAGTGTTGCAAAACCTGGCAAAGATCTATATCCAACGACGGATGTTAAGAGACTAATGATGATGATAATCCAAAACGAAACTGCACTTTTATTTACCACCCAATATTTTCATAAAAATTAATTCCAAACTAAAGGGTGTGAAGTTTTCTGTTCATTATTTTAAGATAGATGAGATGTTTTTTCCCTTCCATTACAAAACTGGAGTACTCTCTCTAGAATCTCCTATTTTTGGGGTGTTTTTTTCACGTTATATAGCAGTCTGACATGAGCTTCTTTTACGTCAAAATTTTCTACCTCTGTTTAAAGTTTTCTGAACATTTGAAATATGCGTTGCTATATACTCCAAACATTTGAATTTTGTTGCCTTTACTCATCAAATACTCATCAAATAATAGCATCTTAAGAGCTGACAGTATAATATGAGCCTTTAAGCCTCTGCGAACGTGTTTTCCTTCGATGATCTAACTGTGCCCTGAAGACTATTTTGATAGTGTGCTTTCACCCTTTTCAAATACCTATTTTCCTTGGCCGTCTTTTTTGCCATTCATAGCTGCTTGTGAGGTTTATACAATTCCATGTTTACTATTTTACTTTCAAATCCAACAACTCAGGAATAGATTTTTTCCGAATATTTCATAAAGGTAAGCTGAACCGAATGATGTCGGTAATGCAGCAATCAAAATAGACACTGGTTTTTGTTCCACCGATAACAGACATGTAGCCTGACTCCTTCTTCTTCTTCTTCTTCTTCATCATCATCATCATGATTAATTACAGAATTTCCTGATGGAATGAACTTCGTAAGAGTAACCATAACAGATCAGTTAGCTTTGCATCATGTATTGATTATAAATCAAGTGGTCTCTCTCGGTAAAGTTTTGGTTCTGGGAAACATGTTGCCGAGTAGGAAGGCTTGTGAAAAGAGATAATTACACGAAAGGCATCATATACTTTTAATAATCATCGGTCATTTGAAGATTTCAGAGAAAGTGGTCAAATTTTACATTTTTCTCACAGACTTGACATATTGCCATAACAGTGCAATGTATCATTCTTTTACCCAACATCGTGTCCTCACAAAAATCTTGATCTGCAGCACAGTGTATAAATCTTCTGTGTGAAGAGGAAGGTATATTCCAGAATTCTCTCGAATCTTTTGAAGTACAATGCTGAGTTCCTACTCTCAACGCTCTTCGGTAATCAATACAGCTTAGTCCATTGAACATTTCAACTATCGTCTTATTTCGAGTTGAAACATAGAGAGTCAAACCATCAGCAACTTGTAAAAGTGTTTTACGCATGTCATGGGATTGTTAACCTGATATGTTTTTAAGTTGCTACTCAGACATGATGACATTAAAAGCTAAGATGATAATTTACTCATCTCCTTCATATTTTTGTTTTTCATTTCCACTGCGCTTGATATGTCACACTTTCTTTAAATACTCCACTCAAGAATTTTTGCACTTCTGTTATTATTCCCTTCGTATGTTCCGGCAAAGAGCCTTCAAAACACCAACGCTTGCAACAGCTGCTTAATACAGTACGCAGAACTTACTGTATATAATACCAGTTTCGCTTTTTAAATTTCCTAAGAGTGCATCTTTTGCGCATTTCATTGAAACCATCTATTGGTTTCATTTACTTTTGAGAGCGACTAAGTTCGAAAACTTCTGACTATCAAAATCCAATTACCTTCTGAATCTGTTTGCGATAAATCATTTCATTTTGATATGTTATTCACAGATCATTCAAACTTATATGTTTTGTCTAACGTACTCATATTAAATACTAGTCCTTGGGCTAGGGCTGCAGATAAGGCACCAATAAAATCAATTTTAGATGATGCATGGGAAATACTGTCATCTATTTTACCAACATCTCCTGTTATTTACACATGTAACATATACGATGGTCCACAACGTCTCTTGCACGTTAATTTTCTTTTAGATAAACTGAAGCATCCAGTCTAACTCTGATTTCTTTCGTTTTGACTCAACTGCACGGCCTTACTCTAAATACTTCCGGCATTGTCAGTGGAAATTT
Source organism: Thysanoteuthis rhombus (assembly GCA_963457665.1). Classification (NCBI taxonomy): domain Eukaryota; kingdom Metazoa; phylum Mollusca; class Cephalopoda; order Oegopsida; family Thysanoteuthidae; genus Thysanoteuthis; species Thysanoteuthis major. Next base: position 38,115,543 of record OY735219.1, on the reverse strand, counting down.
TGTTAAGTTCGTAGGTATCCCCTTTATCATAGAAAGAACATTTGGATTAGTCATAAACTGGTACGTGGGCACGTATGATTACAATCCTTTGTTCGGCGAAAGACCTGACTCTTCATACTTTTCTTCTGTATGTTCTTCGTTTTGTACAAACTCAGGATTCTTGTTTATTGGTTATTAATTGGTTACAGGTTATGTGCCATCTTACGTTTCTATTCTTTGGTAACAGAGAACTCTTCATCACCAAAATAATGCTTTATTGAGCTACGCTTTTCCTCGCCCAAACAGAATGATTTATCACACGTTGCACAAGACTATCATAAGTACTGTCTGTTGGATTCTGTATAAGTGCCTCTGATGATTCATTCTGGCAAAAAAGACATTATCAATGGGAAGCCTTCTCTTCTTCACACTAACAGTGAGTTGTGTGTGATTCAACGTATGCATATTGTAGAGAATATTTGCACTAAAAGCAGAAAAGAAAAAATATCATTAATGTTTTTTGTTTTGTTTTTTCTTTTTAATATGCTGCCTGACACTTCACCCAATCGATGCATAATACTTATTATTATTATTAGTCATAATCTACACATTGAAATGAAATAAGTACATCTTTCACGGACTAGTATCATAAAAAAAAACCTATTGAGACTTCTTAAATCATTTTGGTAGCTATTTTGACAGCCATCTTTATTTGAGGCCTCCAAACAATTATTGAGTTTATCACCATTTATATTTATATTGCACACACTAAAACGAAGAGATTGATACCGTACCTACTTATGTATCATGTACAAGTCTTTTTTTTTTTAAACTTGTTCCCTTTCTGAGTAGACAAAGTTTCACACCTGTCTATACGCTAGGATTTGGAATAAATCTCTTCCTCGCAGTTTTACGCAAATTATCCATTGCCTTCATAGTTACGTCACTTTAGGGGCTAATCTAAACAGAGAATAGAGAGGGGTGATACCTAACACCCTCTCTCCAATTTTATTACCGCTTTTTCCTTTCTCTCTTTTCTTTTTTATCCCATTACTGTTTTATTGTGTACATTTTCTTTCTCTTCCTCTCTTTCTTTTTATCTTTCTATCTTTTATAATATACACATCTCGTCAATTAATTACTTTTGCAACTTGTAAGCTGCAAAGAATGGATGTTATATATATATATATATATATATATATATATATATATATATATATATATATATATAAAATACCTTTTACCAATTACGTTTTTATTTTATTTATTTTATTAAGTGAAGTATTGTAAATCATTATCAGTAATCTTTTTGCTACTATCGACCCTCATCTTAATTGTTGTTGCATTTTTATCACAATAAAACTCAGGTCAGTTTCCCTTCAGCGGTAAGTGAATAAATCAACAACGTGGATCAAAATACTGAAAAAAAACCCCACAACAATTAAGAAGAAGGTAAATAGTAGCAAGAAAATTGATAACAGGTCTGATGAGTCATTCAATAGAAACTGTCACATGGCTACGTTTTTGGTTGCATGCTGTATTGGGATGATCAATTAAAAGATCGGAAAAAGGTGATCAATAGATTAGATACTTCTATGGCCTTTTTATTGGTAGTGATCATTTAAAAAGTAATAAAAAACGAACGTGAATGCTGATGGACATAAACTAAGGGATCGATTTGGCATAAACTTACATTGTAAACTGAACCCCCACTAAAAACATATTTAGAGGCGAATTCAAAGAAAACAATAAGATATTCCGTCAAGACATAATAAAGAGTTAACGTTAGAAATTTCAGATCCTCCAACTCTATATCCACAGACAAAAATATTGTGTGATAAAATTCATATGTGTGATGTATCATAGCATACACGAAGATTAGCCTTTGCAACTGCGAATATATATATACATATATATATAAACTATATATATATACATATATATATATATGTATATATATATATATATATATATATATATATATATATATATATATATATATATATATATTCAGGCATGCAAACTCACATTGACACACGTTGATTTAGATGTATGTATTTGCACAGAAGGTCTCATGAATATTAAGTAAGCAAATAGCCATGTGCAAACACAGATACTAAACAGATACGACTATAAAAGTAACTTTACAAACCACAGTAAACAGATATAAATCAGTTAACATTCTTTAACAAGCAATGAATTGAAAATACCAGATTCCCTGGTGTCCGTTATCAATAGAATATAGACCTATCGCATTTGAAGGAGGGAGCCATAGCATAACATCATACGTGAGGATTGAGTTCCTTTGGATGTTTCTCTCAATGCCAATATAAAAACGTAACCAAGTGTCATATTACGTATCTTATGAGCACACGGATTCTCCTCATGTAATAATCGACCTAATGTCATATTCTGAAGTCTTATGATAGCAAATACATATCAACACGAGCAAGGGTGCGATGCTGATTTTTTAGGTGCCGGAAATGACAGAACTGTTGCCATTTCCCCCCCCCACCTCTCTCTCTCTCTCAGATTAGGGAGAGAAAATACCCAACACGTGTTTCATGGTTGATCCATTTATCAAGAGTGCTGATTTATATTTCGTGTTAATCTGGATACTTGAAAAAAATTCAGTTTGGACGCAGTCTTTGGAACTAACCCAAATATATGTTATCACTTGGATTTCACTCAAATGACTATTATGGGAACTCATAAAAACACTCGAAACTCGAAAACAAACCCAGAATAGTACAGGGGGTGATGGAAAGAGCAATGTTAGGAGTAACTCTTAGCGATGAGAATGATCAACATGGACCCCGTTAAAGACCAGAGTGAAAGATGTATAAGTAATTAAGCAACAAAAATGATGACGGACAGAACACATAGCGAGAAGAATTAAGCAAAAGTTCAATCGATTGGTGTCTATGGGGCAGTGAAAGCAGTAGAATAAGACCAGACTCCAAATGGAGAGACAAGATGAAAGAAAAGTTTTGCCAGTAAGACACGATGAAAATTCATGCAATCATGTTATTCATGGAGGGAGATGGGAAAGTCAGTGGACTTGAAACGGCTGATGATATATATATATATATATATATATATATATATATATATATATATATATATATATATATATATATAGTAGAATGTGGATTTGCTACACAAACTAGGTCATGTTTCTGCCCTGTTCGGGCCTCATCATGTTATACTGCTAGCCTGATTTGTACCTCATATACTGTGTGTGTATATATATATATATATATATATATATATATGTGTGTGTGTGTGTGTGTGTGTGTGTGTGTGTGTGTGTGTGAATGTATGTGTATGTGCACGTGTGTGTGTATGTTACTGAGGACAAGGTCGTGACAAAAGTTAACGAAAGAGGGCAGCAACCATCAGGGAGATTTAAGAATGGTTTCTATTCATTCATTCATTCGAGCCTTTTTAACAGACAGGCCGAAGCATTGCTCTGACGAACTCCGGCATCATGGGCTCGTTGAACGTGCTGAGATCTTTAGAAATACAGCCCTTTGCCAATGTTCGTCGAACGTAACAAATCTATACTTAATGGTTCCTGAAGAGATATGCAAATACACCAATAAGTCTGCAGCCTTGGTCTCTCCATCTAACATTTTGCCGGCCTCGGTTGCGCATGTGGTCTCGGGGAATCCATGTTGTGAGTCGTGATGTCCATCGATTGTCTGCCATTCTTGCAATATGGCCAGCCCACCGCCATTTGAGATTTTTTATGGATTCTATGATGTCTCTAACTCTTGTCTTTTCCCGGATGTACTGTGCTGTTTTATGGTCTCTCCATGTGAGGCCCAGCATTATTCTTTCATGTGCACGTTGCATGGTTCTCAGCTTACGGGTCTGTCTCTTGGTTAAGTTCCATGTTTCAGCTCCATAAGTGACTATTGGGAGGATGCATTGGTTATACACCCTTCTCTTTAGGATTAATGGGATCTTGTTATTTTTGAAGGTTGAGCTAGCTCTGCCAAAGGCTTGCCATCCTAGTGTGATTCTTCGCTTGATTTCTTCTTCCTTTGAGGGACTCATGGAGATTCGTTGCCCTAGGTAGATGTAGTGGTCTACTTCTTAATGTTTATCAAACAATAAAAAAGCAAACAGAAATGAATATCTTAGACTTTGGTTTGATAGTAAAGCTAAATGGTTAGAGCTTTAGAATCAACCTTACGAGGTCTAACATAATGCGAGAGTCAAACTAATTATAATGCTACAAGTATTTACCCATAAAAATGACGGTGTTAATTCTTTTAATATGGACCAATCTATTATAAGCTTAAGGTTATGACAGGACTCTGGAACTAGAGACAATTATACATTAAGCATATCAATTTGCGTATACGGCTTTTATACGGATAAATCATTTTGCGGATAGGAAACATCATCCGATTCTGAACAAGGCTAAAAACTGATTCTCTGCAAGATAAAACATAAAAAAGTGTTTCTTTTTAACTTTCGTATGACCCCAGAAAAACTGTATTCGAGTACATTTCACCTTGATGTTTATGCTTTTCCTATGAGCAGTTTTAGTTTTTATGGTAGCATATATGTATCGAAAACTTAATTCAGTAGAGAATCATGTTAGTATTACTAAGAGTAAATTAACTTTAGCAATTCTCTACACCCAGTGCTCTGATGAAATAAACGTACATATTTGATAAAGTAACCTTAGTATGGCTCATAACTACCTTAGCGGAAACGATCGAACTTATCGGTTATGGCCAACAAGATTAGATTGCCAAACATTAAAGAATATTATATTGAATTTTTCAAATATGAAATGTCGTCAAACATAATTGATTTTTGTATAGTATTTTTTTCATCTTAACTTTACTGATGGCTTTAGAATTAAGGTCTGAGTAGTTGCGATGAAATTCAACTAATATTGAGATGGAAGAAATAAAAATCAAAATTAGTTGAAAAATTATGCTGAAAAGATTTAAGATGGTGTTACAACTACTAATAATAATCGTGTACGTCGAAACAATAGAATCAAACTGTGAGCCTTGGGGCTCTCATTGCTCAATCACCAAGATTAGCTATCATGGTAAGGTTTTCCGGGGCGAAAGGATGCAAGTTCGAGTACCACCAATAGCTCATTCTTTATTTCCAATCGCATTTGTTCACTTATGTCCATAGTATGATAGTGTGGATAGCTGTTATGAAAAGTAACTAAAATTGCTATGAAAAAAAATTAGTCTGAAATAAATAATGATCGCTCTACATTGTTGCATACTTTTTTTGCGTCCTCGTATCTCTATGAGATTCTTTTCGGTCTGTTGGTCAGTCCCGATTATGTTGAATGTCAATTTTCTCAGCTGTATCATGTCTGATCGATATCAGACTTGGATGAGACCTCCGAGTGGACCATCGTCATCTTCCTCTTTAACCTTGTTCCGTTACAACTTTCACAACTAGAAATGCTAAATATCAATTTTCTCAGTCGTATTATGTTGGATTGATATGACACTTGGTCCACAACTAGTAATGTAGCTACTACTACTACTTCTTCTACTACCTACTACCGATGATGATGATGATGATGATGATGATGATGATGATGATGATGATGATGATGATGATGATGATGATGATTCGTTTAAAATTCCTTTGAAATATGGACGTAAGGATGGTGAACTTATGGTCCTTGTTCAGGTTACAATTGAAATAAAAGTCGGGTCAAGGATGCTTTCTTGTTACTATTACCATGTAACACGGTACTACCTGTCACATGCAATCTATATAAGCAATAAACGACAGGTTATACTATCCCAGACTGACCAACGTCCTACTGATGTTATGAAGCACCAAAATCTTTTAATATTTGATTCCTTTAATACTTTTTTTTCCATTGGAGAATTCAAATAACTTGATTGGAATGATTTTGCTATAGTTTGGATTATTCTTCAAATCACTTTCTTTTGCACGTTTTCCTATTATACAGAAGTCTTCGGTAAAATCATTATCATCGGAGTGTGTCCCTAAGATTCGTCAGACCCCTGTATCACGGAAGTCACAGTGCCAATACTGTCTGAACTTGTTTCCTTCGTTACGCCATCTTCGTTTTTGGCGGCCACAGTTTCGCATATGATCTTGGGGGATCCATGTTGTGAGTCATGATGTCCAGACATTCTTGCAACATGACCTGCCCAGTACGATTTGGGTTTTTCAATAAGTTCTATATCTCTGACCACTGTTTTTTCTCTAATATATTGTGATTTCTTCATGCGATGTTGAGCAGGATTCTCTCCTGTGTACGTTGTATGATTCTCAGTTTAAGGGTTAATCTATTGGTTATGTTCCATGTTCCAGTTCCATAAGTGACCATCACGAGGATGCATTGGTTGTATACACTTCTTTTGCAGTATTAACACAATTATTTATACTTGTTCAGTTAAATTCACCGACTGTCTGTATGCCGACATTAAGTTCAACATCTCTATCAGAAAAACTCTGCCACCTACATCTTATTCCTTCAGGCCAATAATTGGTATTACATCATTTCAGACACTAATACATTGTCATTAAAAGCGTCATTTAATTATTAAAGATTATAGTCTCTATCTCTATAAGCACATAATCATGAGATTCTGAGTACAAAGGATATTTACTGATGAATTTAATTTCTGTAATGGTTCTTTGAATCAATCTATCTATTCTCCATGAAGTCAACAGTATTAAAGGTCAGGTTTTGAATCGTGATTTTGAAGGTAGATAAATATAAAAGCATTACTTGTTTTGCTTATTAGGGATACATTAACTCAACAGTTCAAAAGTTGAAAAATTGTGAAGAGGTGTCAATAATTTTTTTGATGTTCTGGGAATTTCATTAGATAATTACTTGTTTTGTGTATAAGGAATGCTTTACTAAAAGAGATCAAAATTTCAAAAGATGTGATTAGTTGCCTCTCCTTCTCTGTCTCTCTCTGTCTCTCTCTGTCTCTGTCTCTCTCTATCTCTATCTCTCTCTCTCTCTCCCTATATATATATATATATATATATATATATAAGTTTTCGGGGAATTTAAAAAAATAAATATAAAATCATAAGTTGCTTTGCATATTACAAATGCATTTCCTCAAGAGTTTAGAATTGCAAAAGATAGGATAAAGTGTTTACATATTTTTGATCTTCGGTGAATTTGATCAAATAGATATAAAAGCATTACTTGTTTTGTGTATTTGGAGTGTGATAAGGTGTGTATATCTTTTTTCTAATGTTCAGGGGATTTCATCTGATAAATATAAAATCATTATTTGTTTTGTCTATTAGGAATGCATTGACTCAAAATTTTGAAAGTTCAAAAGATGTGATATGGTGTCTATATATTTTTGATGTTGGCAATTTGTCCGTTATTGAAGCACAAATAGGTGAAATAAAAATTGACAGATGAAGCAGAATGGTAGATATAGTTATTCAGCTTTGAAGAACTCGCTTCCGACAGGAGTTGCAGATAAACACGCGCATTATGTTTGAATAATCGTTCTCGCTTTCATTCTTTTTGAGGGTTTCGCAGGGTTAGATACACTCGTGCAATTGTTAGTAAGACCCTGTTGGCTGAGCCTATCGAAGCTTTGCTCTACTTACGACACCTGTTATTCCTCAATAGTCACCCATCTACTTACTGACCAGGATTGACGTTGCTTAACTTCGACGAACTTACGAAAATCGGTGTATTCAAGGTGATTCAACCTTCTCCCCTTAACCTCGGGGTGGAGGGAGGATCTTCATTTCTAGTCCTAGTGCTGAGTGCTTAAGGGAGAGGCATTGAGCACCATGTTTTAGTCTTTGATTTGAGAGTGCTAGATCGAACCCCGGCTCACCAAACCGGGGCAAGCATTTCACCGACAGAGAATTGTGTAACAAATGTAGTAATTTATCTGAATCCCCAAAATATAAAACATCGTAAGAAGGTAAGGAGATATCAGAATCCTGATATTCTCATGAAAGATCTCACAAGAAATCCTGTTCACCCTGGAAGTGAAGAGACTGGATCCAGCAGGTTGTAATATACTTTTTGAAACATTTATTCCTAATCATAAAACAAAAATAGACATTTATACAACGACAGAGAAGGGTTCGCTGTGCTGATTTGAAATCGTTGGTCTCTCCTTCTTTCCGGAGTGTCTGGTGACTAACTTAGCTTGCCAAGAGTTTCGAATGAAATACCTGACACATAAGCCAACAATCTGTACTAACCTCTGAAGTGAGGCTCGTCTATCTTGATAATTTTAAGTCTGGAGTTAAGTAATAGTGAACGATTATTGTAATATAATCAAGGGCCACAAAACATCGTATGAGGGTTAGTAGAAAAGTGTGAAATAATTCTTAGTATAGTCTATCATGTTGTTAGGGCCAATGATGAAAACAGTGCATTGCTGCTATATCCAGGCCCAAATTATATCTCAGATATAAGGCTCAACTCAAATTCATCTCTTTTCTGTAATATTATGAATTATTGCCTTGCGAAAAGGACTCCGTAGAACGTTGTGAGTGAGGAATCTTTTGATAGTGTTATGAAGGGTAGCTTGGGGTATTTGGGGTCACATACCTTCCAAAAAATCATTGGAATTGAACAGGAGTAACGCATGAGCGCTGAAATCGAAACCGTGCTGGCAATACCACTCGCCAGCGACATATTTGTTTTCTCAAAGTATGTCTTCCATGACAAGTAATGCCCACGATTGCTAGATGTCTACTGACACACAATACCAAATTTATAGTCTTGGGACTTAATTTAGTAGCTTCGGTACAGAAATAATCAAATGACTTGAAATACTGAGCTTGCAGGGGAAAATAGATTAAAATACATATATCTTCATCTATTGTTCATTTATATTCGCGTCGTATCGTATTAACTGTTTGTAAGGAATTGTTATCTTTTGTAGATTTTCTTTCAGTACCAAAACGTTCGTTGCAAAATAGCTTTGTTCAGCTGCAAATTTTCAATTGGAAAATACCAATTTGAAACCCAAATAATTATTCAACTGATCAAATATTGAACAGTGAGAGGGAACTCTTGCTCTTGAAATAAATACGCGTTTATGTAACGAGATTTCTCTGCATTGCTTGATATTTATAATACTTTTAAAACTATCAGTGTTTTTCAAATTAATGAATCGGAAAACAATCAAATGTTTTGTAGAACTGTTATATATTTCCAATTTTCTCTGGTGTGTTTGAAGGCAGTTAATGTAATTGAACTATCCGATAAAATAATATGTTGCAGTCTGTGGGGATTTATTTGAAATATATTTGGTTGTGCTTCGTTGAGTAACATAGCAAATTGACCATTACACTGTTAAGCGAACAAACTCTTAACATGTTACATTTCAATGCACCAATTATCGACACTCTATACTTTTATAAAATTAGTATTGACATCCGACATTTCTTTGGGCATAAAATGTACACGCACACACATGCACACACACACACACACACACACACATATATATATATATATATATATATATATATATATATATATATATATATATATATATATATATATATATATATATATACTCACACAATACGCACCACTGAAGATGGGAATAAATCCCGAAACATGTCTGAACCATTAACATCTACGGATTAATAAACCTTACCTCTAAACACTTTACTCCCGAGTCTGTCTTACTCTATAGAGTTCATATCATTCGTATATATATATATATATATATATATATATATATATATATATATATATATATATATACATTCTTCAATCTAATCTTATGAAAAAAAATGGAAAATTTGGCGTTTGATTAATCAATTTCCATTCTTAAACACAAATGTCACAAAAGTGATTTTCATCCATTAGGTGTTCTGTGGATGATCTTCACGGATTGCTTTCATCGGATAAAGTAAAAATTTAAGTAATAATAATATTTCCGGATCATTAAGAGTGATTAATCATCAATTCTTTGGTGCAAGAGCTCAAAATGTACCCTTTCTATCCCATGAGCACGGCCCTGAACTTCGTTTTACAAACGGTCTCTTGTAGAACATAGATAGATATTGAATGATCAACATTTTCGATTCATATTACGTACGTCTGTTCACTCGTTAAATGAACTACAGAAGTTTGGGAATCTGCTTCCTTCCTACATATGTCTTTATTATTTATGTTGCTGATTATTATTTATTTTTTATTTATCATTTATTTATTTATTCATTTTTATTTTATTTATTATTTATTATCTATTATTTATTATTTACTGTGTTGCTATTGAAACGGATGAGTGTTCTGGGGTATTTTTAAAAAAAATGATAAGTTGAAACAATCTTGTATGCAATGAAAAATGAATGCCAGAACTTGGAATTGCAGGTGTGCGTACGCGAGTATAATCTGAGCTTACCGGTTAATGCCCCCAGAACAAATAATCAGTTACACTATTTTTCATTATATTTTACTATTTTTTTTTTTTTTCATCTTAATTTGTTCAGTTGTTTTTAATCAATTCTCAATTCGGACCATCAATTATATGGCAGAGAATAAAGAGTAAATCTACGGTGAGAATCGATATACACTTTAATTAATTATTATTATTATTAATACAACTATCATTGATTCTTCTTCTTCTTCTTCTTCTTCTTCTTCTTCTTCTTCTTCTTATTATTATTATTATTATTATTATTATTATTATTATTATTATTATTACTACTAATACTATAATCAATCATTATCATTACTACAACTATTATTACTACAACTATCATTAATTATTATTGTTGTTGTTGAATAATAATAATGATCAACCATGGGGAAAAGTGGTATCAGCACAAGCCAGAGGCAGTTTTGGAGAATGACAACCACAAACTACTGTGGGACTTTGACATCCAAACTGACCACCTCATCCAGGCAAGAAGGCCGGACTTAGTAATAGTAGACAAAAAAAGGAAGGCCTGCCAAATAGTAGACGTTGCTGTGCCTGCAGACCATAGAGTAAAAAAGAAGGAGGGTGAAAAAAGGGAAAAATACTAGGACCTAGCAAGGGAGTTAAAGAAAATGTGGAACATGAAAACCAGGGTAGTACCGGTCATAGTGGGAGCACTAGGAACTGTCCCCAAAACGCCGAGGGAGAGACTGGAGGAGATCGGGATTAGGGGGAGGATAGAGACCGTACAGACCACAGCACTACTGGGAACTGCACGGATACTGAGGAAGGTGCTAGAGATATAAGTACTGCAACAAATAGTAGCTCTGTCATGATATGCGAAAGAGGGAGGAGACGTTAGCTGAGGACCTGAGGAGACTTATTGTCACTCAGCCTTCAGCGATAACCACTGGGCAACCGGTGTGAAACTGTAAATCGTAGAATTACTGCGACCTATGAGTACTAGGAGAGGAGGGCTGGAGACTTGAGGAGACTTGTTGTCACTCAAACTCCAGCGGTTACCACCAGGCAACTGGTGTGAGATTCCATAATAATAATAATAATAATAATAATAATAATAATAATAATAATAACAATAGTTATGATATCGAAATTCTTGAAAATATGCAAAATAAATAGATGAAATGAATCCGATAAATGTTGTCTAAAATTCTAAAATTAATATTTCTATTTGAAGATGTTTCCCGTTGTTCGAAGGTTTGCTTAACGCTAATTGTTTTTGCAGCATGTCATATTGAGGGTGATCAATGAAAATATTTGATATTCGATAAATGCTTTTGCCTTTTATCGAGCAGTGGCCAATAAAACGTCTGAACAAGAAAATAATTGTGGATACTGCGGGACAAAAACTAGGAATCAATTTAGTAAAAACTTACATTGCAAATGGATCCCCTAATAAAAAAAAAACAACTTATGTTGGGTCAAGAAACAAAAAAAAAGTTTTCACCCGACATAATGAGGAGTAAATGTTTATATTTTCAGCCCTCTATCTCCATTAGTGCATCCTGTTCACTGGATATATGTATATATATATATATATATATATATATATGAATATAAACATGGCCAATTATTCAGCGAGTTCGCCGATCCAACTTGGATGATGAAGAATCCTATGTTGTCAGTTCGGGTTGACAGTTTATAACATGGGTTTCTCCAGTTGATCAGTCTTTTTGTTTGGATGGCCGTCTATGTATATCATCATCATCATCATCATCATCATCATCATCATCATCATCATCAGTCTTTTAACTTCCGTCGTTGGACATAGACCTTCCTCAAGATTTGCCATAATTCTCTATCGTGGGCGTCGCGGAGCCAGTACTTCCTGAACTTGTCTAGCTCGTCTCTCCATCTAATACTCTGCCGGCCTCGGTTGCGCATGTGATCTCGGGGGATCCATGTCGTGAGTCGTGATGTCCATCGGTTGTCCGCCATTCTTGCAACATGGCAAGTCCACCGCCATTTGAGATTTTTAAAGGATTCTATGATGTCCCTGACTCTTGTCTTTTCTTGGATGTACTGCGCTGTTTTGTGGTCTCTCCATGCGAGGCCCAGCATTATTCTTTCATGTGCACATTGCATGGTTCTAAATTTGCAGACCCGTTTCTTGGTTAGGTAAGTAAATATTTATATATTACGCGTACAGTCAGCACCAATGGAGCTAGTAAGCTAGTGAGTATTAAACATATACTTATTATGTCTAGAAAAAAACTTTCCTTTATTTTTTAAAATGCCCACCAAGATAGGTCTTTAGTGAAGGACTCAATTTGTAATGTAAGTTTTTATGTAAAATTGATCACTACTTTGCGCTAGGCGATTCACGCTTGATTTTCGAAAATTCAGCTTTTTTAGTAACCACTGTCGATCAAAATGTGAGAGAAGTAATTTTTTCATTAACCACGCCGCTTCTATTTTATTTGAAAAGATAGCTAATTTTCAGACAAAAATCACACCAACTAATTCTGGAGTGTCAATCTCTAGTTGAGGGGGTTCAACTACTGAATAGTCATAATTTTCACAACTATCATAAACTATGCAAAATGGGGAACTTGGTTCAACTTGCTGTGTTCAGAAACATAAGTTGACCATTAGTTAAATTGTATCCGCCAATTTAAGCGATTTTAGAATTATGTACCACAAAAAAATTATTCAGGTTAGAGAAAAAATATTTTCCCTGTCGATACTGTACATTTTTACTTCCACCCATCAAAGCTTATTAAGTTATGAAATATTTTCCGCCCCCTACTTATTCTAGCCCCCGTCCGTTGTTAAACTGTGACAGATTTTCCCACACCCTGGTATCCTTGTCTAGTGTCAATTCGTTAGATGTCAACAACAACTAAATATAAAGTCATAGACTAATCAATCAATCTAGTTATAAGGAGTGACCTTGTCTAGTCCAGTCAATTTGATTTGGGGGATAAAACTCAAACAAATTGCTTACTAAGTGATTGATTGATCATGAATTATAGGAGTTTACAACGATAATCTTGGTGAAAAAGAGGTAACACCCGCCATACTTAAAAATGGCCACTTCATCTTCCTTAATTTCTAACAAAATGGGATAAGACCGACTATCATCATCTTGTTGATCATATTTCTAATTTTTCATGCTTCATTCTTGTAATTTGTACCCTTCATCAATTTCCAGGAAGAAAAATATACCCGTCGAAATCATTTTTCGGAATAACTTGTCAGAACTTTCATCTTTTTGGCCAGTTTATTTGTACTGTTGGCAATATCAGCTACTATGTACCTAGTGTAACCTATTGATTCTCTACAGGGTGCTAATGGGAATTATAGCAACATTTACGCCTGCGACATTTAAAGCAAAACCAGTGCCAAGAAGAGAAGTATATTCAGATGATATAATAAAGATTGGAAGGTTTAACATCAAATATCAAACGAATCACGAATAACATTCAAAGAACTGAATGACACAGATGGTATGGATTCCAGCGCAAATATTGACATTCTGTGGGAGGCGTCTCTTGTTTTACATCCCTCCAGGCCCATGTGGTCAGGAATGATGCAGTCTGTGCATATAGGCAATTATCCTGGGAAGTCAGCTATTGTCTGTTTCTTCTTCAATGGTGGACACGGATCTTGGTAACCAAAACTGCGTGTCCTCAACATAATGTTATAACAGTGATCTAGCCTAGGAAAATGACATTATATCCATCATACCATTTGACCAGACAGAAAGCCAAGATTATTATTGAATCAGAACTAAGTTCCTACCTTATAAAATCCTTTCCATACACAGATGAGCTTCATGGGTTCTACAGACCATCTGATGGCGAGATCTGACCTGCAAGAAGTTTTTGAACTTTTGTTCGCTGAAATCACCATGAGGCATATGATGAGTGGCAACAATAAAAAAAAAATGGAAAATAAAAACTCTGTAAGTTGAGAAAAGTGTTTGATCAGGATATTATTGAAAAGCAAGTTATTGAGGTTGGAAAAAGGCCTTTTTGTTCCTGTACAATGGAAAGCATTGATGACCTACACATCCAGCACTTTAGGGAAGAGGTAACCAAAAGCTCAGAAAACGTTGGAGCCAAATCATTGCAAACAACAAAAGCAACCACAAAATTCCATAACTTTTGAATGTATAACGAATTTCAAGAATAGTTAGGAAGGAATCAGCTGAGACCTGAGGCCTGGGGCTGGAAACGCAGAGATGGTAACCTACGATCTATCAAGTCTGACCTACCAGCAAGTGACTGCAAAGGTACCCACAGTGCAAACTCGACGAATTTGCAAATGATAATCACTAGGTAACACTTGTCATATTCACTTGAAAACGTTTACTCGAACTGATAGAAATCATCTGTCATTTGTTAGGATTAAATTAAGTCACTTTGATATACGTTGCGCAGAACAACAAAAACTCCTAACGTTCACTAGAACCGATCTTTTAAGTACGATTACTCACGGGTGCATGTACCACAGGTTTAATGAAGAATAGTACAAAAAAGATTGATTGACATGTTCATTTGTATGATCGATTCACAAAACATGGACAAGGACATAAAGATTATCTAAATCGGGCAACTAAAACCTGAGTTGTGTGTACTTTAAGGAACAAGGAATATCATGTCAGTATAAAATGTTTCTTTTAAAGTAGGCTGAAAAGAGGGTTTTCACTTGATGACTTCAAATAGCATTTTGTGGAGAGGCAATTGGATTGCATTAGATTAACAGCTAATATTGACAAAAAAGACAGATATACTGACCGAAAAGATGAAAATTCTGCTAAAATATACTGAAAAATGATCTCGAAAGGGGTATCTCTTTCACCTTGAAATTTCATAAATGTCAGAAATTGTTAAAAATGAGGCATGAAATATTAGAAATATGTTCAAAAAATGATAAAATCAGTTCTATCCTATCAGGTTTTAAGTAATGGAAGATTGAGTTAAACAAACTTTGACTGACCAAGAGGGGATCATAATTGGCGGCCATTTTCAAACATGGTTTACCCTTTCTCACCAACTCAATTGCCTAAACTTTTTGCATGTTATGCAGCAGACATACTTCAGTGATATTACAGTGAAGAACCATAGTAGGCAATTTGTTTGATGTTTAAACATGTTTTGACTGGACTATTCAAGTCGAGAACAAATATAAAAGTGAGTGGATAGTGCAGGGTTTTTACATTGATGATAAATCTTTAAAAAGGAAATGTACTGAGAGGGGGAGGGAAAGGAAAGAAGAAAGATGTAGAAAGAGAGAAGAGAGTGGAAAGAAGAAAATTTAGAGTGGAGAATAAAGAAAAAAGAGTGGGCAGAAAAGGGAAAAGGGAGAAAGAGAGAATAAGAAGTAAGGGAAAGGAAGAGGAAAGAGTAAAAAAAGAGCGGAAGAAGATGAGAAAGAGAGGAGAGCAGGACAGGAAAAGAAGAGAGAAAGAGAGTCAGAGGGAAGACAGAGAAATGAAAGCAAAACTCAAACATAAAAAAGTTGAAAAAAAGCTGTTTATTTTTCCTGCTTTAACTAATTACATTAAATTCGTAAAATCCCAATATCTTTGTGTTATGAATAACATTGGTTCTACAAAATTAACGTCATTAATTTTTTTTTATCATTTCAGCTAATTTTATGTATTTTTTGGTCGCGGAATCCAAAAATGAAAACTATTCTTTTCCATCACTCACCATTTTCTCAGAAAAGACGTTTTTTAGTTGTAGGTCTTCGAATAATTTCGCACTATAAATATGGATACCTTGTGACAATTGTTTTGGTTATTTTAGGCAATTTTTAAAAACACAGAGCTAAAGAAAGTAAACCATTTAATCTACACAGAACTACGAATCTCCATGAAATCCTCAAAAGAAGAAGAAATCAAGCGAAAAATAACTCTAGGTTGACAAGCTTTCGGTGGAGCAAGCTTGATTTTCAAGAACAAAAAAGTCTCAATAATCCTAAAAAGAAGGGTTTACAACCGATGCATCCTCCTGATAGTCACCTATCGAGCAGATACATGGGATCCAACCAAATGACTGACCCTGAAATTGAGGACCATGCAACGTACGCATGAAAGAACCATGCTCGACCTCACATGGCGAGATCATAAGACAGCCCAGTATATTAGAGGAAATACATAAGTTAGGGACATCATAGAAACTATTAGGAAAATGGGCTGGACATGTAGCAGGAATGTCGGACAACCGCTGGACATCATGACTCAAAGTATGGATTCCCAGAAATCATATGCGACATAGCGGCTGACAAGAAGTAAGATGGCGTGGCGAGCTAGTAAATTCAGAAAGTACTGGCTCTACAACGCCCATGAATCGTGGGAAAGGTCTATTCTTAATGACAGAAACTAAAAGGCTGATGATGATGATAACTTTAAATGGGAACCATTTTCCCCCTGTTACGAAAATCTATAATTCTAAAGTAAAAAAAAGTATTTTGTAAGAAAGATATTCCATGGAAGAGAAAAACAGTTCTCATTTTTTTATTTAGCTCCCCAAAATGAATAAAAATCATCTAAAATAATCAGTATATTTCTTTTCAATGTATCCCTATTTATAGTGCACAATTTTTCTAGAAGTTCATTTTTGAAAAAGAAAAGAGAAAACGTGTCTCCAGAGGAAATGGTAAGTGATGGAGAAATATTGTTTTTATTCTTGAATTCAACGACAAAAAATACGTCAAAACCAGCTGAAATAATCGAAGCAATATTTCCATGTATTTCAATCTATAAGTGAGTCAATACACTTTTCTTTACGTGACCAATACTTTCAAATTACCTCATCAGCTGGTCTGGTTAGTAACTCAATAGAAACACTCACATGACCTACGTCTTCTGACAGTATACCGTATTGGGACGATCAATTTGAAAATTGTTAGGAAGTTACTTCTCAAACATTTTGTTAGGCGTTGATCGCTAAAAAAATCCGAATTCTCAGAAAGAAAAAGCGTGAATTCTAGTGGACAAAAACTAATGGGAACAATCTAGTATTAACTTTCATTGTAAATCGGACCCCAATTAAAAACTCATTTTGAAGGGATTTAACAAAGATTTCCTAGACATGATAAGGAGTGAATGTTCAAGTTTTCAGCCCTGTGGCTCAATTGGTGAGGCCTGTACATGTGATACATATATTGCCAGTCAGACAACCAGCCAGTCTGTCTGGAAGACCCACTTGAAAACTGAACGAAACCATAACAATTTTATCAGTTTTGCTTGCCGGTTTTCAATATGACATTAACAAGTAAACAGGAAAAAAGTGACTTCGGTCTCAAGAGGTCTCCGTCATATTTTATATTTACACGAGCAAGAAAACCACCCACGTGTACGATGTGTTGATATAACAGTGAAAACTAAAAAAAAAGAATACTGGACAATAAAATTTCAACTTAAAAAAGACAAAATACCAATGCAGTGGTACAAAAAAGCTGTTTATAGTGGCATGTCCCCCAATGTAACTAAACTTTGTAAAATAAGATTGTTCTATAACTAAACTTTTAGCTACTTTATGCTGAATTATGTCTTTTAAGTTTTTACACTCATATCAATACATTGAGTAGGTAGTCATTTTTCTTATTGGTCATGTCTTTTTAGTATGTACACACAGTTTCCTCAACTGTAATTAGCATTGATTAAAAAAAAAAAGATAAGGAGTTCCTGGTTGGATTTGAACCACCAATAATCCGATTAGAAAATGAGCGCACGAACCAGCCATGCCAAAGGCAATATATTTTTGAATATAAATCATTTGTGCCTGAATCTCAAAATCCTCCATTTCCATCCGTAAAACTCTTGTTATATGTCTACAAATTGGAGAATCCTCGTTTTTTCAGAAAGGGTCAAATTGAGTGCATATGGAAGATTTGGTGTATTCACTTCTCTAGCTGAGGCATCATCATCATCATCACTAAAAACTCATCATCATTCTGCAGCAGAATGCGTACAAACATGGCTTAGTCATTCTCAGAGACTTTGATCAGTTGAAGCCTTGTTGATTGAGAGAAGGTCCAGTTCATTCCTGTAAAAGATGTTAGCGGCTTCTCGGTCAATGTTGTGATCGGACACTTTCAATCATCCTCTTGAGACATGTTTTTGCGAGACCAGTCTTACTTCTTTTAACCTAAGAGTCCTCTAGACTTGACAGTTATGGTTATTATGTATTGTTTAGTGATGCGTTTTAAGTCCTCTATCCTGATGTGATCTTTCAGATAGTTCCCTGTCATAAATCTTAGGATGTTATTCTGGGAAACATCAATTTTGTGATGAAGTGCTTCGGTACAGATCACACATTTAGCACATATGAAACGAGTGATGATATGTAGATGTTACATAACTTGGTTTGTACTGAAGTTGGGATGTGTTCGGATTTCGGTTTTACATTCATTGCATTGTATCGAATTTGAGGCAAACATTCTTTTAAAATTTGTAGCTAGTGTGTTTCAGAGCAATTTTCGTGAGTTGGTGTAATTAAAAAGATTGCTTACAATGAAATTCTAAGCAAGATGACATACATTTTATCAAAATTGGTAGAGTTTTACAAAAGTTGTTACAAAATTAAAGTTGTCGATTCGTGTAATAACTGAGCTTACTCATATTGAGGACAGAGCGCTTAACACGCCTGTACGCTATTCAACTTCCTGGGAAGTCTTGTACTGCAAGAAACACTGCCTATAGAAAGACATGATCATGTTATACCAAAACCTTTGTCCCATCATCAGGACTTTGGAGATGAAGATGATTACTGCAACTTTTGATCTGTATATATAGGGAATAAAATCTATCAAAATATATTTTGTATAATGTATTTTTTTCATTAGAATGGAATAAACCCATGTACATTTGTATGATAAATTTCCCTTAACATTTAATACTCGTCAATTCAACGCAGTCAGTAAGACAGCCTCCTAGCAATCAGTTGGTTGTGAGTTCAAATCGCGGCGAGAGATTTGAATTTTACTCATCGATTTATACCCCTTGTTTTGGTAAGGATTGTTCCTGTTGTTCTTGTTCTTGTTACAGTACAAAAATAATGTCAGAAGTTTTATCTATCAACGTGGCCCGATCAATATCTGTAATTATTGTCCAGGCAAAGTAGCAATATCATATTATGCATAAGTACCGTTGGAACATTCTTTTATGCTATATGACCTTTTCAGTCGATAAATTTGTATACTTTTAACTTCGAGAAATGGCTTTCATCTCTGAAAAGTCCACATGAAAGTTTGATATATACTTGAATCTACCTGCCCAAATATGAATACAAAGGCTTGGTTATTAGTACAATGCTCTTATAGCATAATATAAGTGATTTTTTTTATATGAGTCTATGATACCTACAAGGTATGGGTTCCATATGAGGATGTTTGAGGTTGAGAAATTATCAAGAGGATGAGATGAAATTATCATTTACGTTACAACTAAAAATAGAAGGTAGGTCTGCGTAGTCAACAAATAGAATCTGTCTCTTGACCAATGTCTTTTGGCAACATGCTGTGTTGGGGATGATCAATTTAAAAAATTGGAAAAAGGGTGATCAATGAATAAGTTCCATCTCCCGCCTTTTATTGGACAGTAATGTCTGAGTTAGTCTGAATTTAAAAAAGAATACCAGCATGGATGTTGCTGGACACAAACTAAGGGACCAATTTAGCATAAACTTACACTGCGAATTGAACCCCCACTAAAAACTCATAATGGGGAGGAATCTTCAGAAAACAAAGAAAAGTTGTTTTTTTCTTGGCATAATAAAGAGTAAACGTTTCAATTTTCAGCCCTCTTGCTCTCATACACACTTAGCCAGCCATCCAGACCAACATTGCCAACTGAAAAAAAAAATTGATTGACAGATTTGGTTAACGGTTCCTAATACCTTCTAATAAAGAACCGCAGTCTTTTGAAGTAGAGGGAGCTATAGTGCATATCTCAACGCATTCACATCAGCTTCACCCAGGCATGAAGGCATATCATCTTGAAATCATCTGTGGTTACAGTTAGCATTGAAGTACGTAGAAGTAAGCGTTCCCAAAAGCTCGATAAATACATTTTTTCGTTGCTTCTTGATGAATAAAAGAGATTTTCCAGCTTCACCACCGACGCTCATCTCACCTCCAAAATTCTTTTGAAGCTGCTACTAAAAAGCACAAAATGTTTATATCTGTTAGTTGTAAAAGCAGCAACGATTACTCTATCACCAGAGACATTGATATTGCTGCCAGGGGCATCAAGAGAGGGGTTCAGCCGATGTATTGTACAGGAGCCCGTTGAGCCAAGGGGGGCCATAAATCTCTTTGGAAGTCGATACAATATGTCCATTATCAAAATAGGTTAAATCCATCGTTTACCGACGGGTGAATACAGTAAGTCGTGCTGAAAGGGTTATAGCAGATGAATGACGGGAGTTTTGTGCAGTGTATATGGGGGTGGCGAACAGCTTTGAACTGCCTCATAAATTTCCTCTCAGGGGGCTATGATTGCTGCATATGAGTGTAAAGGGCAAAATATTTTGTTAACTGGAGCTAGAGAGATTCAGTCAAGGTAGACCGAGCGTGAATGAATGGGCTAGAGTTTTTGGCAAAGACAGCGGAAGTACGTTCCTCTGTCAGTGGCTTATTTGTAAGCCTAGAATACATGTGTTATAAAAAATGAAGATATCTTATTTTCTGTGTTGTATTCTCTTTGAATAAATCTTTATACCGTAAGTACCGAGATTTTTCATCCTTATTTCCAAAATGTTGCGTATATGATCCATACTCTTCATTTGTTGGGGTCGATGATCATCCTTTAATAGTCTTGCACGTTACTTTCAAAGAACATAGCATTTGTATTCGCGGTGGAGCATGAAGAAGGAATATAGCATAATAAAAATAAGCAGTGGTGCAATTATATTTTAAGACAGCAATGAGAATAGGTTATAAATAGAAAAGTTTGTATTAAGCCTGGAAAGTGAATAAGTAGAATCTAACTTACTTTAAGTAATCGAGAAGTTTTGAAGCCTTATTTTAGACAGAAAAAGTTTCTCATTGGGTTAGCGAGAAGAATTTACAGATGTTGGGTCGAGCTGTTTGGACACGTTGAGTCAAGTTGATTAGGAGAGAGAGAGAGAGAGAGAGAGAGAGAGAGAGAGAGAGAGAGAGGTAATAGACATTTGTCAGAAGCACACGTGCCTCCTGATTTTCTAGTCAGTGATGATATGACAAAGACTAAAATAGATTAGTAAATAACATGGTTGAGCCGCCTTTTCCCACAAGTAGTACGTTAAGCTCTTATCTATAATATATTAGTGTTTCAGGGTGATGAATTGAGTTTTTCGACCAAGTTCATCCGATAACAAAAGATAAAACCATAGAAAATGGCTAGCAATACGAATAGATTCTATACAATAAGTATTTAGCCAAACAAAATGATTTTTTTTATACTTTCTTCCTAGCCAGATAATTTAAAAGTAAAGCTCGATCTAAATTAAGAGTGACAATGTCACAATACTGAAAGCTATGGAACAACCACAATGCATTTAATGAGTGCTCTTAAATGTTTTAAAAGAATTTAAAAATAAAGAAAATGGTGTCTTTTTTTTCCGATAAAGGTAAACATTGACTTAAAAACGGTTGAATTCTACGTTTGATTTATGGATATCATCTTTTTTTTATTGAGAAAACTTTTTCTTTTTCCAGCCAAACAAAGGGGAAAATTTGAGAAGAAATTAGCGGAAGGGTAGCCAGGATTTTACAAAAAGGTGTTTATTACTATTTGATACCGTTGAGAAAAATTAAAGAAGCCTCTTAAAAACAAACGCTCCGTTCATAATATATTTTTAGTTACATGAATCGATTAAAAAGAAAGAAGAATCTTCCTTACTTTGCATTTTGTCATTAGAAAACGATCTCAAAATATGTCTCCGCTCAGTATCTGATTATGTTGAATATCGGCCCCCACTTTTGAAGACCTATTTGTGGGCTGGGGATTAAAACTCGCCGAAAACCTTCTCGATTAAGTATACATGCAAAAGTTGGTTCGGCTGCGTCCATGTGCTGGGTGACTTATAAAAACCGTGACACGTCTTGCTTATATTGATATATCTTTGTGTTTCCATAGTTCAGCAGTAAAGACGCACTGCAGAATATCCAAAGGTTTGTTAGCAATATTTGTCGTTCGGTGAGGCAATTTCCACCGTCGAGTGAGTTTGGAAACTTTCCTTTTGTTTATTCTGTGTGGTGATCGGTGAAATCAGTGATTGCATTAGGAAAATATGATGCGATCTCTTTGAAAAGGCCTCATTGAAAGATTCTTATCGCTGCATCCGTTACCAGATATTCGTGGGATATAGTCAATAGAGCATTTATCCAATAGCTCCAGTGGAAATAATTACTTACTCATTCTGTCTACTAATTCTGGGGTAACGGTTGGTTAATAAATCACTTTTTTGCAAATTATCGATCGCTTAAATAAACAAACCTCGTGAATCATAACCAACTATTTATCACTTTATATATATATATATATATATATATATATATATATATATATATATATATATGCGTAATTGTTTTCTATGGCAATGGTTTACTCTCGTTTTGCTTTATTCAGCTCCTTAGATAGACACTATGACTGAACTTTACAGTTGTACGTATACCTAGAAGATAACTTCCAATATGTTTTGAATTGTGACGGTTGAAATGAGTTATAGTTATTTACCTTGCAAGCGTCATATGGTACTGTTTTATCAAGGTTTGTTAACAATGATATTAGCTGCTTTTTTCTCAATTGTTCTATGATGCTTGTCTTTTTCACATTTTTGTGAATTTCAGACACACACACATAGATAAGTATAGAAAGTATGAAGATATATTTTCTTGATAACGATAAAAATTTCACTCTAATATATATATATATATATATATATATATATATATATATATATATATATATATATATATATACATATATGACGGAGTTGATTGTTTTATTGGGGCTTTATTCTGACGGGTTCATTCATTTGTTTTTCATGTGTTATTGATATATAAAACTTTCATTCCCTCAGGAATGTTTCCATTTTTTTTTTTTTTTTTGAAACAACACATCTTTAAAAAGGACTGGGCCTTTGTTTTTTGTGTCCCGGGCAAACTGAATTTTGACGCTCTTCAAAGTATAGTATTTTTTTTTCTTTTTAATTTATGTTTTACACCGAGAAAAATAAAAATAAATGTACATTTAGATCAATAGTTCAACACAAAAATCAGGTGAAAGAAAAACTGTTCTCACAATCACATCTGAAAATAAGACTGGTTGTTTTAGTATCACACTCCACTCCACAGTGGATTGTTTCAGTCACTAAGCCGAATTTTATTCTCTCTTTTCATTGAGTAAAGTTTGTGTGTGTGTGTGTGTGTACAAAATTTCAAGTTTCTACAATGGACGGTTAGGGCTAAGAAGAGTAGAGAAGAAAGAAAAAGAAGAAAGAATTATATCAATGAAAAAAAAGAAAGAAAAAGTAAGAAAAAATGATTGAAAGAATCTGTTTAGCGACACCAGATAATTTGATATAGTGTTTATAGCATTTCATAGCTTTCCTCTCTCTCTCTCTCTCTCTCTCTCTCTCTCTTTATTTCCTTCTCTAGACTCCCTTTTCTCTTTCTTTCTTTCTTTCTTTTGTTGTCCCTTCCGTTGATTGATGACGTAGGTATAGAGTCCCGCCCCTCTCTCTCTTCCTCTCTCTTCCCCCTCTCTATCTATCCATCATTTTGAACCTCCCACTTTTCAATCTCAACTGGAAGTCTGGACTTGTCATTGTTGTTTGATCAGGAAAACATAATTCAACTCAGTAGGAATTCGACAATGTTTAAACGTCAAATATTCCCGAAATTCTGACTTCACATGAAGGAATATTTTTATTTTGACTGTTTTCATTGTTTGATTGATTCATTTTCCCGTTTTTTCATTAGAATTCAGGAAGTCAGTGTCAGACAAATCATAGCCCCTCAGCACTCTGCATCCTCGGCAAACTACCTAATTTCTCATTGTAGCATTGTGAGATAGCAGTTTATCCACACATTATATATGTCTATATTGATTATATTTCTTGTTTGTTTATTGCATCAATAAAATTGTTTGGGAGTAAATTGGGCTTTACTTTTGAGACAGCCTGTGTTTGCTGCCAAAAAATTGGCATATTTCACACAGCGTTGTTTCCTCTAATGAACCATAAAAAGAAGAGTATATAAACAATGCATCCTGTCGATAGTCATCTATGGAGCTGCAACATGGAACCGAACCAAGAGACTGACCTGCCAACTGAGAACCATGCAACACACACATGAAAAAACATGCTCAACCTCACATGGAGAGATCACAAGACATCACAATATATTAGAGGAAAACAGGAGTCTGAGATATCATAGAATCCATTAGAAAACTCAAATGGCAATGGGCCGGTCATTCAAAAGCATGTCAGACAACTGATGATCATCCTGACTCACAACATGGACCCCAGAGATCACATGCAGAACCGATGCCGGCAGAATACAAGAATAGAGACGAACCAGAGAAGTTAAGAAAGTATTGGCCCCTAGGTGAACATGATAGATGTGGCAAAAGCCTGACAATGATTATGAGCGCACACTCTCACTCACGGACTATTTACATTAATTTGTGACTTTTGTATCTCTACCCAATTGTAGATGTTCTTTCATTCTTTTGATGTTTGGTTCCACTCCAAGAAAACTTCTCTCAGACACAACGGTATATTTTCAGGAAGGAAAAACAATTTAGCCAGACGTTCTATAATCAATACTTCTTCAACTGCAATTGTGAATGTTGTCTGATCGATCTCTGGAATGTGTGTCGCCATCGTCTGTTGAGAAGCAAGTCGTGCTATTAACAAAGAATGATGATAAGCAGAATCTAGTTGGCTTTTCGAATAGCCCTTTCAAAGAAGCAGCTTGCTGCAAGCAAAGAGACCCTGAAAGAAATGTTTGAGTGCACCCTTTTCCTGGTGATAGGAAAAAATCGGGAAGCAGTATTCCATAACAAATTTATGGTAAACGAGCTTAATGCACATTTCCATACCAACCTGATAATCGTCAGTGGGAAAATACAAGACATAAGTTAACGAATGTTTTCTATTCTCACGTTATTTGAAAAATGCTTTCTTTGACTTGCTACTAAGAACTTATGATATTTCCTATCTATATAGAATTGACCTAGTGTGATCATCCATGTAATAATTATTCCTAGGAACCTTTACTGAATTTTCCACTATCCAGGGACCACTCTCTCTCTCTCTCTCTCAGGACACAAAATTTCACTTACTTTTCATACCACCAACAGTGTGATTTTTCTGTTCCACCGTCTGCTCCAACAGACTCTTAATCTTAATAAATCTTTCACCAACCATTTGAAACAATACTCTTCCACTTGAACGAATTCAGAAGTTTCTTTTTCCCAAGAAAAAGATCTCATAGAAATTAGAATATATTTGTAATTTTTTTCATGTGGGTTAACTATTGTATTTACGACCTAAAAGACGCGCCTTTTAATCAAGTTTTGTCTCGTAAGGCAAATGCCTTATCAGTTATTCACTAATGTCACTGCGCTGTGCAAATAATAAAAAAAGCCAGCCACCCTGGAAATGTTATCAGCTAAGAATAGGCTTCACTGAGAAGTCTGCCAGTAACAATCGCAATTTCAATGGATTACGCTATGACAAAAAAGATTAAGGAACAGGCCTGTTTAGTCACTCAACAGAAACCATCTCATGACCATTTTCTTTTGTCAGCATGCCATGATCAATTGAAATTTGGAAAAAAGGGATGATTGGTTACTAAATAAGTCACATCTTTTGCCTTTTGTTGGACACTAACAAATCCAAATTTTTCGAGAACCAAGCGTGAACGCAACCGGACACAAACAAACGACCAATTTAGGATAAACTTACATTGCAAATTGAACCCCCACTAAAAATCTATTATAGAGAGGAATTTTTAAAAAGTTTTTTCTACATATGATAAGGAGTGAACTTTTCAAGTCGTTTAGTGCCATTTTGTGGCCTGTACGTGTGATGCCCGAAGAAACCTATGTTGACAGTTTAAGTGGAAGTTATGGTTGACAGTTTCTAATATATATTTGATTATTGAAAAAAATCCAAGCTCCATCTTATGCTAAATAATAGTGAAATCTTAGAAGTGTCTTTGAGGTTTACTCTCCTTTTTTTTATTCCTTTGCGTAAATTATTCGACTCTGATATATTGTTCACAAGCATAAGGAAAAATTCTGCAGCTAAAAAAATAGGTTCCATGTGAAGTTACATAAAAAAATCAGTCAGCTTTCAAAAACTTGTTCTCCTCTTTATCATACTGCTTGCAACGGCTGTGCAAATTTTATTCTTACCCACACGTACGCATGTGGGGCCCCACATTGAACTCAACCGTGTGTCACATTCTCACCTCATGTCAAGGCGAATAAATATTTATGTAACTTGATACCTATATTGGGAGATCTGATCAGGGTCAAATCAACTAACAATGGCCAGCAGAATTAGCTTGCCTTAGTTTATTCCCCCTGGCTGATCCCTCCGTGGAAGTTATGGAATAATCTTACTCGTCTACTCTTCGGATCTAAAAGGAGGAATTCTGATTGCTGTTATTTTTCATGCCCGATTCTCAAGTTGAGTAAAGCTATTGATTTATGCAGAAGATTTCGTTTTTTTTTCACGAGACTTGCTAAATAAGTATAGCAGATTTTTTTCTCGGCTGATCCTGTAGACATGTAGAATTCGTTCCCAATTGTGAGGATCTACATAAAAAAATATTTACTCCTAAGGAAGCGGTGAATAGATAGAAAATAATCCAAGAACAAACTTCACAAGCCATTATCATTAAAAACTGAGGAAAAATCAGTTTATAAATAATGCAATGTAGGGGAAGGGAATTGATTTTAAAACATCCTAGGTCACCCCCCCCCCCCTTGAAAAAAAAATCTTTGATCAGCCCCCAAATTGAATCATTTCTTCCATGACCCAGGGTCCATCCTTCCACTGACTGTCGTTGAAATTCACTGAAAAAAAAAAAAGAATCTTTGATCCGTTCCAAGATTTACTCTCTTGTCCCGTTGCCCACGGCTCATCCTTTCACAAAATGTTATTCATTGGGGATTTTGGGATATCGAGCGGACAAACAGACAAATGCACAGACAGATCGACAGAAAGACACACTCGAATGAATGCATATACCTCATCCATCTTTGTTGGTAGAGGCAAATTAAACCCACCCGATGTCAATACATGTAAAAAATATCTTCTATAAAATCAGTATGACGCTTTAAATAATTTAACCAATGCATAAAGAACTGAGATAGTTAAGAAAGGTTCTAAGTCTGATTTATAGGCTTGAAGATAAAGAGATTAAATTAAAGGAATGCCATTAGTGAATGAACCAGAACACATGGTAGATGTCCAACATATTCTTGTGAATTGAATCACAGCTTTTATCTTAAGGATAACTTGAAAAGGCAACGACCAAACAAACTGTCCCATCCATGAATGTGTTGCCAGTCTAATACTTGTGATATTTGGGAGACACGAAACAGGGGAGGGTGAATCTTGCTGACGTATCAAGACCACTGTCCGCTGTAATTTAAACTGTAACATGCATACACCTGCAAAGAATAACCAAGTAATTAAGACATCAGGCTGAAGAATTGGGGAAATCTGAATTAATCCCAAATGCTTTGTCGGAGTCACTTCATTGAAACGAACAGTTATCAAGAACGGAATTCTAATGAGTTGTCCACGCACCACTGAAAGGGAAATTACGGATAAGGAAGATGCAAGGAGAAAAACTGTGAATCATATTTTGAAAAAGTTTTTAAAAAGAAGACAATATCAGTCTATAATCCTGTGCTTGTGAAATAATTTTATATCAATCGCTAAAACTAATTGAAAAATTAACATTGAAAATAGAAAAAAAAATAAGCAACAATTTCGGCATATCATGTTATTTCTGTATTAAGAATGGTAAAAATGCTATTCAAAGCAGAGGGATTGTGCAGTATATGGAGAAGGTACTGTGAATTATCAAACGAGTCAAAAGTGGTTTGTGAAGTTTCATGCTAGAGATTTTGCTCTGGACGATGCTTTACAGGCGCATAGAGCAGTTGATGTTCAAACTGCTCTAATCTACATCAAAATTACTTGAAAATGATCAACTTTTTACGACACAGAACGTAGCTGACACACTCAAAATATTGAGACCAAGCATCGAAAAAAAATCGTTTGCACCAGCTTGTATAATTTAGTCACTTTGGGGTGTTGCTTCTACACAATGGAAATGTTCGGTCTTCGAAAAAAAAAACTGACGGACGATGAAAAACGGATACTTTGCAGTAGATTGTAGGATTAGTGAAAGAAGCCGCCACCAACCGTACCAAAGCACTGACTTTAACTAAAGAAGTTGATGGTACGTATATGGAAGGAGAATGGAAGGGGTCCTCTGCTATGAGCTCCCTTAGGAGCAGCAAATGATTGATTCGAACAAGTACTGCTCACAATTATACCAACACAAGGCAATACTCGACCAAAATCATCCAAAATCAATCAATGAGACTTGACTGATATTCCATCAGGATGAGGCTAGATTGCATGTTTCTTTGGTGTCCGGACAAAAATTGTTAAAACCTGACTGGACAGTTTCCTCTCATTCTCCATGTTCACTAGATACTGCATATTTAGATCTCCATTTATCCCCACCTTTACGAAATACGCTTGATGAAGAAAAACTCAGTTTTCTAAAAAAAAAAACTATAAAAGGCACCACAAACACTTCTCTACTAAGAAGGGAATTAAGTACTCGAGGGGAATAGTGAAGTTGCCTAAGTGAAGGCTTGAGATTGTAAAACAAAAGAGTATATGTTTTATAAAGTTAGTCGAAAAACGTCCTTTATTTTAACTTGATAGACCGAACGAAGATTTCAACGTTACTCAATATATTTACGTCGACCGACATTTTTGAATTGTTGGTAATATTCGATTGAGTGTGGGCAAAAAAGGAGAAAGAGAACCGAATTTTACTCTCACCATTAAACGGTATATTCCTGCATGTTTAAAAAAATATACCGAACTTTTTCACAAGATACCATAAGTAAAACATACTATTACAGCAGTTGAGAGGTTAAAAACAAGCTTGGCTCAAAGTGATATTATTGAATAAACTGTCTGGCACTCTGAAACAGTTGTGCTCAGTAGGACACCCGTCCATTTCTCAAACTGACACCCTTAGAATTAAATATTGATAACCCTAACAATGATCAATAGATTTGCATTCAAACAAACTCTTTGCTTAGTTCGGTCAATGAAATTCTCTGCACTTATACAGCAAAATGTCCAAATTACGAGTCGTTCATTGAACAAGACTTTGGTCAGTCGGTATCTCGTAGGTCAAGCATTGACTCATCGATCGGACAATAAAAATAAGATCAACCCCCATCAATCAAAGCGCCATATTCTGCTTCGTGCACTCTTTCCTTGTAATTTTATTCAACGTTGTAAAATGTGAGTCCGGATTTCCCCCTTGATATTTGATATTTGATTGTCGTTGTTGCTGCTGCTGTGGTTCTTGTTTGAGCGTCTGCCTGTTCATATCAAACGTCTATTAGTCATAGACTCCGCGACATCGAGTCTCCTCAAATCCCCAGGCTTCCTATCAGCATTGCTGCAGCCCACGACAGTGCTGTGGTGAGTAACTTCCTTCCAGGTTCCCCGGTAGTCATCGATGAAAGATGAGTGACAGAAAGTCTACTCGGGTCTCCAGTCCTCTCTTCAGTGTCCTCACATATCACAGCAGAGCTGTGGTCTGCAATTTCCCTAATTCCCACATTTTCTAGAACACATGCCATGTGCTGTCTGCTGACGACTGGGGTCGTTAGTTTCTTATTCCCAGTACCCTTCTCAATATTTTTGCAGATCCCAGTAGTGCTGTGATCTGCATGATCTCAATCTTTGCTCTCATTTCCAACTCTTCCTGTCCTGACTTCAGTGTCTTAGGCATTGTTACAGGCACAGGCACGTCAATGATATGGCAAGTTTTTTTTAGTTTTCTCAGTTTCCGGGCGAAGTCCTGGTATTTTCCCAATGATTCACTTTCTTTCGTACTCATCCTGTGATCCACTGGTATAAATACACCCACAATCTAGTAAGCACCCTTTACCTTGATTACGACTACCAGGGCTGATTTTCTCACTTGAATGGGACCATTGGTCAGCATTTCAGAATTCCAAAGTATCGAGTTATTTTTATTTTCTGGAACGGCCTCTGGTTAGTGCTGATATTTGTGCTCATTTGTTTATATGGTTGGACCCAAGTCATGTACACAATTCCCACCGTATCAGTTAGAAATCGTCAGCCGAAACCTTCAGCGTAGATTTCTTCAGTTTTCAGGTCAGTCTACGTGGCTGGCTATGTAGATATGTATTGCGTGCGCAGGCAACGTTAATAAAACCAGTGGGCTGAAAACTATTTACTGCTTACCATGTTTTGTTTTTGTTTTTTCCCCAATACTAGTTTTTAACGTAGAGTTCAATTCAGAATGTTGGCTTATGATGAATTGGTCCCTTAGTGTATGTCAGGCTCCATTTTTTTTTTAGATATCACGGCCCAAGAAAAGGTGAAAGAAATTTTTTTTCCATTGATCACTCTTTTTCTAATTTTTTTATTGATCAGCTTCAACAAGTCGTTGGCCAAATGACGGTTTTTATTCAATGACCAACCAGACCTATTTTCATAGTTTCTCTTCTAAGTGGTGCATTAATCTATGCTTTGGTTAAGAGTCTCACCTTTTCCCTAGTCTACTAATTTTCTGGGTGGCAACATTGGAATTTAAATATGAAACACATGGACATATAAACCACATGCAACTAAGCACCAAACGCCTCTTGAACAGAATTCCCGCTGACCCAGTGCGATAATTTACAGATTATGGCCAGAATCAGTGATTTCAAAACATTGTTACAAACTTGAGCGTCTGATTATCTGGATCAAGCACTCTTTAATGAATTCTAAGAGAGAATTGATAACTTTAGATTAAATACCAACTCTAACAGGGTGAGTTGCTGTAAAAAAGACAAGAAAAGGGGAGGGGAAATGTGGAAAAAAGACTGGCTTAATGTAAGGGGTGCTAATACCCTTAAAAAGATAGGGGGAACGTTCAACAGGAGGAGACCTATTAAAAAAAGATGGGTGTACAAATAAATATGTGCATGTATACATGAAGATATGTAGAAAACATAATACACTTACATACAAATGTAAGATGTAGGCGAAAATCGCCTCCCCCACATACACACGTGTGTGTATGACAGCGTTCTGTAAAACCCACACAACATGAACCCATGAAATTTTCAGAGTGTACTATTGGGATCCTGGAGCAGATTTTTAGCGAGATAGTTCATGAAAATCACCATAAACTATATTCCAGTGGGTGTCAATTTATATTCAAAATTCATGCTAAATTAGACGCATTTTTTGTGCTCGTTTTTTTTTTCAGCTGTCATTTGACTGCCTTTGAGAAATAGAGTGAGTACATCATAAAAGTAAGAGGGAGAGGGGAGATTAGTTTCGAGAGGGACGCAAAACAAACTCTAAAATTCACAAAAAAAGCTGCTTTACATAACCTCATGAAATTTTCTGTGTGTACAAATGTGATCCTTGGAAAGGTTTTTGGAGAATCAATTTTTGAGAATCACCCAACAAAACATGATTTTAGTGGATTTCGATTTCAATGTGATTATATTTGATATGCAGTTACAATTATCAGTGATCAAACCCCCCAAAAATCGAGTTTTGAAAATTAAATATCTCAGTTTGCAATGAGAGACTAAAATTCTAAATCTTTTTGAAGCCCCCATTGAAGTAAATGCTTGAGTTAAACATTAAAGTTTTGCAAATGATAAACTTCAAAGTTGACCTTACCCAAGAAAATCAAAACAAAGGACTAATCCTGGCTATTTTGAATCAGCAAGACTTGATCCTTACAAATTTAATAACAAATTGCTGAAGAGGTTTAGCATAGACAATATATCTTACTCTTCTCCTTATATTCTGACACAAAAAAAATCTGGGAAATTACATAAATGGAAATAAGTAGCAAAGAGCAATAATCTGAATACAGTCAGCTTTTTTTCACTGATGAACATTTCGAGTTATTTGGGGATTCCAAACTATTAAGAGGATGATAGAAAGGGACCCTGATTTATTATTATATAATAAGAATTAATCCATACCTACAGAAAGAGAACCAAGAAAATCACACTTTTTTTTTGTTCGTTTTTTTCTTTCAGATTTCATTGAAAGGAAAAATTCCCGGTTTATGATTATTAGTGTGATGGCAAATGTTCCCGAATTATCGAGGTCCATAATCAAAAATGCAGAATTTGATGCATCTGAATCAATGAAGTTACACTAACATTCAATTCTGATTGCATTTTTCCTATTTTCGCCAAGAAAATATCAGAGACGAGAATGGCTGAAAAATACGCTCGACACAAGACTTAGTCCTTTATTTAGTTGTTTTGTGGTCACGGACCATTCAGTCCATAAGATTTTATTAATTAACTAGTTTACCTGAGCTGTAAAAAAGGACGACATGTATGAAATCTTTGGATACATATTGTATTTCATGTACTAAAATAATGGAGATTTGCTTTGCAGCCATCTTGGAGAATTGTGTTCTATTGACTACAGTGGAGCTTTATAATTTATTTTCTACTAATCACTCCAGAATCTCACTTGACATTTGATTTGTAAGATATAGACGTTTTTTTAAAAAGTATTGACAAAAATTTTTTGCCAACCTCAACGAAAGGAACATTTTTGATGAATTATCAATACTTTTTATGAGAGGAGTACATTATTTTCAATCGCCTGTAACGATATGCACGTTGCTAAGAGTCTTGTTGGTGCCAAATATATGCGCCCGTTATCAATTAAGATGGTGCATGGCATTTTGATTGATATAGATCTTCCAGACAAGTAAACACTTGCATTGTTTATCTTGTTGGTTGGAATCGCTTGGGTGCAGTTTTTTTTAAACAGCATTAAAAGAAGGAAATTATGAACAGATTATCGTTAGAAATGTCGACCGTTTTTATTCCTAGTTTGGATTTAAGAATTACGATTTTTGGTACATGCATGGACACGATAGGAATTACGCCACTTATATCTAAAAAAATTTTTTCACTAACAACTACATTTAATAGAAACCAAAATAAACGCTGCCGAAGTTAGGGTGTGATTAAGAACGACTAAAAAGTATGATATGGGTAAATAATAGTCAAAAGTTGATAAAAATAGTTTATATTACTTCATCTAATGAGAAATGATTAATAAAATGATCACTTTACAGATACAGGTTTACAATTTATATTAATAGTTAGTTCTAAAGTCTTTGTGCATGGTCATTTTTTACGATGATGTATAAGATTTTCAGCTATAAGGTTAGCTGAAAATGAAAAATTTCAACCGGTTTTAGCCATTTTTGATGACAGTCTTAGCTATCAATAACAAAAAATACTTCGCAACTTTTTAAAAAACGCTTAATACGTCTTCAATTGATCAGAAAATATGTTCTTTTAATAACGTCACGCATTGTACCTCATTTTTCTCTTGTTTGCATAAACAGAACTGACTGACCGACTGAAAAGCATCTAATAGCGATGCATGGATACATCTGAAAAGAAAAAAAAGAGTAAAAAGTGAAAGAGGAAACGATTGATTGATAGAATGAGAGTGAAAAGCTGAAGAGAAACAATTATCTCTTAGAGGCAAAAGGCTATATCGTTTTCACGGCAGATATTGGTGGAATTTTTCAATCTTAAACCTATTGCCTGTCCTTCCTTCACCAAGGACTTCCGAATAGCATTAAATTCTCAAAAGTTCAAAATATATATATTAAGAAATGGGTATATGATCCGACAGCAATAGTCATAAATGCGTCATATTACACTTTAATTGTTTATTCCATTTATACTATCTTCGCCAAATGATACATTCACCGTGTATTAACAGGAGGCCATTTCAAATAGCTGTTCAAAGTAATATAACGTACACACACATATATATATATATATATATATATATATATATATATATATATATATATATATATATATATATATATATATATATATATATATACGATTATACGATTATAAATTACGTTATAGTATATTGAAACTCTTATTTAAAATAATACCCTATACTGAAAGAACATAATGAAAGAAAAGACAGATCTTCGGAAGACTGAACTCTGAAAAATATACATGAATACACACACGCACACACACACACAAACACATACACACACACACACACACACACACACATATATATATATGTATATATATATATATATATATATATATATATTGAGATGTCAAGAAAATGGATGAATGATTCGCCAAAATAGTTATAAATTGCATCATTTCATATTGAAACTCTACGAAATAATCTCATTTTGTCACATGATGAATGTATCATTTGGCCAAGACAACGTAAATAGAATAAACAATATAACACAATTTATAACTATATATGTGTGTGTGAGGCAACACAAATACACACATACACATACACACACACACACACACGTATATATATATGTATATATATATATATATTTTGTGAGAGATATTTTGTTGATGTGGCTGAAATCAAAAGGATAATTCAATGTGTTATATTGAGTTGCAACAGATAACAGATTTCTGAATTACTCCGAGCACCTTATTGTTCTACATCTTCATCCCATTACGCAGATATAGAAGAATGAAAACTGGTATCCTCATCGACTGGTGATATGCATCTTGGGACAAGTTAGCGCTCATAAAATCGATAATAGGGTTGTTTATCAGTATCAATAAGAATAGTAATAAAAAAACATCGAATATACATATAACTGCACATTTTAATTACCTCTTTTCCGTTGTCGACGCTCAAGGCTAAAATGGCTTCCGTCTCGCTTCCTGCTGATTGCTTCAGTACCTTTTCAATACTGAATCGCAATAAACGCACGCCATAAGTGAATAATGTCAATTCAATTAGAGAAACAGTAATATATTTGCATTAATCAATTTATTTCGATTACAAAAGAGCATCAGTGGAATGAGAGCAAGTACAAGTCATTTCATCATGATAAACTCATTATTTGAGGCTCTAAATGATGAAAACGTATTCTCTTTATAATAGAGCGAAGATTGCCATAACACAAGAAAAAAGCTGATATCGTCTTCGTGGAGAAAGGAGCGTGACTGTGAATTACACATGTAATGGCGTGTGGCGTATGTTGATTCAAAGTGCATATTAAAACAAAAGGAAGTAGAGTCAATGATGTACTGGGAACTGTGCAAACGACTTGGATCGGAGTATGCAGACTAATTGTATAAACAGAAACTATCAGAGAAAAATGGAAAACAGGTTTGGTTAGTCGGTCGACAGGAACTGTCATGTGTCAAACGTCTTTTGGGAGCATGCTATGTTGAGGATAATCAATCATAGATTGGGAAAAGGGGGTGATCAAACTTACGTTGAAAATTGATCTCCACACAAAAAAAAACTATTTGGGGGAGGCATTCAGAAAATAACAAAAAAGTTTTCTTTCTTATCATAATAAAGAGTAAACATTGCAAGTTTCAACCTTCTAGCTCCGTTGGTGCTGCTGTACACGTGAAACATACTCAGCCAGCCTGACCAACTTAAAAACTGAAGAAACATATTTTGAGAGTTTTGGTGACAGTTTTGATGGTTCCTAATACTCAGGGATTTTTCGATCCAGACAGACTCACCCAAGCAAACTACCTTATCTAATTGCTGTGAACAAGGGAAAAGGATTTTATCAGATCATGAACAAAGCTGCTCCGGTAGACCGTAGAATATCAGAGAAAATGATAAACTGAAAGAAAAACAGGACCTCACCTGAGAACTAAAAAAAAAGGTGAAAATTATGAGTATTAGATTGTACTCATAAAAAATATACAATCGGAATTGCTAAGAATTCACACTGATTTGTCACACCCGAATTTATCAGTTTGTATCCAAGTGTATTTACTCAATCGAGTGAAACATATAGATTTAGGTATGGCAAGTATGTTTTAGGTTTGTCAACATAACATAATTTTCAGAGTACGAAGACAAGAGATTAGAGGGATTCAATTTCCTGGAAGGTAAAAACTGTTTGGATGGTGATAGAATCATTGACACCAACAGTCCTAAAGAAAATGCTCGAGATCTGAGGAAACGTACAGCCACTTGATCCCTTGTATGAACATGCAAATAACTGGATACTCTCACGGTTAGGTTTATCATATCTAAACAGAACATTTCACGAAATCAAAAAATAAAGACAAATATTAGGTCGATGCAAAAGCATGTTTGTCAAAACCATTCATTCATATGAATTCATTATTCAATTATCAATGTATCACTCGTGTCTTTTAATGACTTTACGTGATCTTTCAGCCGATTTATATATTCTATCATAAAAGAACCAGCTTTGATTCGATTCATCTTTCCATATATTGAAATTCTTGGAATCGCAAACAAAACAGGTCTAGTAAGCAACTGAATAGAAACCGTCATATGAGTAATGTCCTTTTGGCAGAATGTTGTGTTAGGGTGATCAATCCAAAAAATTGAGAAAAAGGGAATGGTGATCAATAAATCAGTTATTTTTCTCGCCTTTTGTTCGATTACAAAAAGTACGAATTTTCAAAAAAATAAACATGGCATAGAGTAAAGGTCCAATTCCTAATAAACGTAGATTGTAAATTGAACTTCCCACCCCCACCAAAAACCTGTGGGTGGATTTTCAAAAATCCATTGATATAGCCTGTACGTGTAGTCTCTCTCTCTATATATATATATAGTCAGTCACCCAGCAGCGCCAACATGAAAACTGAATAAACCTCTTCTATTAGTTTTTACTGATAGTTTTGACGACTTGCGGTTTCAAATATGCAGCGTTACATGGAAGTGGAAAATTGATAGTCTGTAGGTGAACTGTCTGAAGGATACACCGCACGTTTCCACATTCCAACTTCCTACCCAAGTTCCATGATCGTCTCCCGCATCGCCTTTACAACACGAGGACCAATGTTTTCATGCAGCAATATAACATAAGTCAATTTATGTTCCGATGTATCATTTGAATTATCCATTTGCCCGCTCTACCGCAGTGACTGTCTAGGTTCTAGCAATTTATAATGAAGAATTGGGTTTGAATGTCACAAAATATAGAGAAGACCTTTTCTCCCTGTATATTAATCACAACTACCCAGAACAGACCTTTTATTCATTGTTGCTTAGTTCAAGTTATTCTTGTTCTGACATTTATATGTATGTATGAATGTATGTATGTATGTACGTATCTATCTATCTATCTATCTATCTATCTATCTATCTATCTATCTATCTATCTATCTATCTATCTATCTATCTATCTATCCAGACCTCGCCCAGCCGTAACCGTTGATAGCAGAAACTTTTTGAAACACTCCTCTCAATAACTCGGAAGAATGTCGTTTTCTGACCCCCACCAAATAGTTTTTTTTTTATTTAGGGATTCGCTTTACAATTAAAATTTGTGCCAAACTAGCCTCTTGGTTTCTGTCCATGTTTTTTTAATTATAAATTTATTATTCAAACCATATTGGTAGTATTTTCACCTTGGTAGCTTGATCTTACCACCAACACTGCTTAATTCACGAGGTAAAAAGCAGCATACATGGAAAGTGGTGATTCATAATTTCCCTTAGAATGCTACTTCGTATTAGACTGAGATGTTGAAAACTGCCCTGTATCTTAATTCAATTTTATTCGTTTTTGATTCTATTTTAACCACCATTGATTATCTGATCCCAAAAGATTTTTCTATGTTGAGCATCAAAATAAAGTCAAATGCAGATTGATTTCTTTAAGTACATGAAGAACTCAGTTTCCTATCTTCTGACTCTTAAAACACGTAGACAACCTTCTACAGCTGACTGACTGCAAAGCAATGAAGAGTCGAATGAACTTCAATGACACTTCTATGATTTCCCTAACATGGTGCGAAATGAGTCACTGCAAACTTTTGCATCAATCCAAGAAACAGCCAAATTCCATAGATATGGTGGTTGCTCTCATAGAATTAATGATGAAAATAATCAAAGATTTTATCTTTTTTCCTCAAACTCAAATACAAAATTTGAAGTTGCTACCGTAACAAGAACAGGAAGAACAATCCTCACCAAAATTTATGAATAGATCGATATGTAAAAATTCACAATCCTCGACTGTGATTTGAACAAACTGATAGCCAGGAGGCTGTCTTACTGGCTGAGCGAAATTGACAAGTCTTGGATATCAATGAAAATTTACTATGCAGATACGTACGGCTTTATTTTATTCTGATGAATGATTACAATTATGAAAAAAATATCTTTTCTTATAATTTTTTGATCTGTTATATATACAATTGGTGTAATCACCCTCAATCAGAATAGAAGTCGATTAGAGTTTGACCCTGTAGCAGCCAAGCCTAACTCTATATATCATATCATAGACACTTCTTCGAAAGAAAGAACGTTTATGTGCCATGAAAATTGCAACTACAATTTTCTGTCGTTTAATTTAATCATTGAAGCAAAGAATCAAAAGAGCATTTATTTTACATTTATATTCATCCGTAAAGATCTTTGACTTTATTGAACGACCGTGGTCACCAAAGGTGGCAAAGGGTTCTATTTCTTTTTTGCATGTGCATGTTTGTGTGTTTGTATGCTAATGTGTGCTCTAGTGCTCCTGACCATACCGTTTCGTCTACGGATATGAAAATTGGTATCAGTACTACACTAGATCCCCTCTGAAAGAAAAACTTTTCGGAAAAAAAAGCTTTTTTTGACATTTTCAGGTCCTCATTTTGACAGGTTTAATAATAGCATCTGGATTCTCCAAGATTTGGATGTTTCTAGATGTTTTTTTTTTCACTCCTTTTTAGATGTTTTCCAGTGGAAAATGCCTGTGACATTGTAAAAGTTATCCTAACCAAATTTATTCTCTGATGGAAATATTTTACATTACTTCAAATCTTTACGCTACAGTTGTTGAATGATAGTGATGATGAGTAATCCATTTTCCAGCTAAACTTTACAAAAAATTACAGACGAATGTGTTGCAATTAGCAGGGCCTCTTGACTGATAAAAGACAGAAATTGTAGTTTTGTGTTAATCGGAAATCAATTCCGACGCCACCTGAAGCGTGCTGCAGTGTGCGTGAGAAAAAAAAATAGAAAAAAGTGAAAACAAGATAACAATCAAGAATTGGAAAGTTTGAAGTGTCTATGCCACAGTGAGAATGTGAAACTAGTGATTCCGTGAAAACTCTGGGCATTTAGAGGAATCCCTGAACATTTTCACAATTTCATTAACGCTTCAGTTTTACAATCAGTGCAGTAACAGTTAAAAAGCTTGTGATGCCGACCATTGCCATGAAATAATTCAATTTTCATTGGGTGCCCCACCACTGTGGCCTTGTGTCAAACTAAGCTGAACTTAGCAATCAAGAATCACTCTAGGGTGGCAAGTTTTCGGTAGAGCAAGTTCAACCTTCAAGAAAAAGAAAATCCTAATAGTTCTTAGAAGAGTATACAGCCAATGCATTTTCTCGATAGTCACCAATGGAGCGGAAAAATTGAACCTAACGAAGAGACTGAGCCTCAACTGAGAAGCATGCAACGTACACGTGGAAGAAACATGCTCAACCTTACATGGGGAAATGCAACAGATACATGAAAGAATCATGCTCAACCTCACATGGGGAGATCACAAGACGGCACAATATATTGACGGGAAAACAAGAGTCAGAGATATCATAGAAAGCATTAACATTTAGGGGATCCTTGTCTTCAGCTCATGTCTACTATCGTTAGTGCCTCATCTAAATTACCGTCGATCATTCGTAGACCACAGGCTAGGAACACCGGATTCAATCAATCGTTTTTTGAGTTTTCTATTCCTTACCTGTATAAATGAGTTTAGTTATTTCCTGGCGTCATTCTTTCCTGTTTATATATACGATGTACGTCTCAAAAAGTCCTGAATGGAATTGAAGCATTTTCGTGGAAGGATGGACAGTGGATTTTGGAATAAGATGTTTAATTTGGGGAACGATCCACGAACAATTACCCCTCTACGTCATAGTTATATGTGCACATAAGACCTAAATTTCATGTCTGTCCACACAGTATCCCCCCCCCCCAATTTTTCAATGAAATTTCATTTCGTGGGTGGACAATAGGTCACGGAAGAACTAATTCCCCTATCCCCCCCGACAATGGCATGGTCAGAGTTATGCACTGTCTGAGAACGTTTCAGTCGTTATTAGATTCATTTGATCGGTCATTAATTTCTATTAACTTTCTTTTACCCTGCAAACCGTTTGACCCTTACTTTCATTCTGTTTCATTGGGTTTTTATTTGTGCCTGCCCCCCCTCTCTCTCTCTCTCTCTCTCTCTCTCTCTCTCTCTCTCTCTCTCTCTCTCTCTCTCTCAGCAGCTTAGTAAATATACACACTTACTCACACTTGATGGTTTAAACGTCCATTCACTCATCTCTCTTGTTTCCCTCTCTTTTATCTTACTTACCTATCTTTTTCTCTCCATTTCTCACTCTCTCTCTCTCTCTCTCTCTCTCTCTCTCTCTCTCTCTATCCATCTATCTATCTATCTTTGTGAAACAGAAGGGGATTACTAGAGAAAGGGGAAGAGTGAGAAATGGGGAGAAAAAGATAGGTAAGTAAATAAAAGAAAGGAAACAAAAGATAAATGAGTGAATGGACATTTAAACCATCAAGTGTGAATGAGTGTATATACATTTACCAAGCTGAGCTTATTACATCGAAGCCATTTTCTTTTT
Source organism: Thysanoteuthis rhombus (assembly GCA_963457665.1). NCBI lineage: Eukaryota > Metazoa > Mollusca > Cephalopoda > Oegopsida > Thysanoteuthidae > Thysanoteuthis > Thysanoteuthis major. Next base: position 38,074,222 of record OY735219.1, on the reverse strand, counting down.
TTTAAATGGAAGTAACAAGTGTTGTATTAAACGAAGAGACTCTGCACGCTTTGAAAATCAGTATACGAAACTTAGATTTGGTGGAGGTCGAACAACAATCACAGGGGTTCGTAGCAGATACCTCAGCCATTAACCAGACCTCGCGTGAGTGTAATGTACATATATTGGCAATATGTTTGTATATATTGCATAATGCTACTTTAATTGTCCGTCAAGGTAAAGTTAATTCCAATTAATCGTTCACCGAACAACGCTTCAATTTTCATACAGGACCTATTCAACAACCATCAAATAAACTGCACGATCCGTTTGAGCTTTTGCTTAAAAACCATTAAGTTGTCTGCTGGAGACTGATTCAACGGGACGTGTCAGTGTCAAATTGAAATTGATTTTTACATTCACTTTTTTTTCTAATTTTCTCTCACGCACATTGCAACACGTTTCACGTAGTGTCGGAATTGGTTCTCGGCCAACCCCGATGTTGCAATTTCTGTCTACCATAAAAAAAATGGCCCAGCTAATCACAACACCATCGTTTGTAATCTTATGTAGAGATCAGCTGGGGAAATAAAATTTAGTGTCGAAGATCTTTACGGATAGATGTACATGTAAAAATTCTTTCGTATGATTCTTCTCTTCAATGATTAAATGGAATAAATGAACATTGTGGTTGCGTTTTTCATGACTCATGAACATCCCTTCTTTCAAAGAAATTTCTGTGATATAATATAAAGAGAGAAAATGATACGCAGAAGAAAACAAGTGAACTCTTTGATGTGTTTCTACAGAGAAGAGCCTAAATTCATAACACCTCAAAAAAAGAATTCTCTGAGTTTCTTATGACTCTTACGCTGAAATAACGCTTTGCATTGAATTTCTTACATAACATTGATTCATACTTAATTTCTCTCGGTAATCATCAGAGGAGCCGGAACCACAGGGGAAGTGAGGGCAGATGTCTTCCTGCCTTCTGGGCACGGGTTCAGCGGAGGCAGCTCTATATCCTGTATGGGGGAAAAAGCGTAAGATATACTTAATCAAGTATGTATCTATATCTTCTTTGAAAGTTTAATTTTTGGGAACTATCGTAGCTCCGTGGTTCAACCCTTTATAGCATTTAGATCAAGACATGAGTGTAGCAACTCTTCTCACGTCAACGAAACATAGCAATCATTCCCCGCTTTCAATTTCAAACATTATTATGATTGTAATGCGTTTGTAAACCCTCAAGGAACTACCCCTGCTCTTTAGTCATAACCTTGCAACTCTAGAATAAAGAAAAAAATATGTCATAAAATTCCATCCCTGAAACGTTGCCCCCTTTCCTCTCTCTGTTGTTTGACATAACTCGGACCGACCGAAAAAAACGTCTAATAGAGATGTCTAGACACATGTAAAAAAAAAGTCTTGTTATAAATTATGACAGGCGTCTTTTCCCAGTACTAGACGTATCAATGTGGGTTGAATATAACATCATGCATACACATAAACACATACGGATTACAGAACATCCATCCCCAACAATTAATCACCAACATTGGCTCTGCACAGTACAGTGATGTGGTGAATCCTGGGGGAGGTCTATGTCCAACAACGGACGATAAAAAAATGGTTATAACATAGCCAACAATCCATTGCCATAAACAATTCAACCTAATCCAACCTAATTTAACGATATCAGTACCACCTTTAAATTAATCATAAAATTTGTATATTCATTGTAATGGAATACATTTCTTTATTCTTGTTGCTATGTAAATGGTAGTTGCTGCAGTCAACAGGTGAAAGGGTGGGGGTGAATAAACCACTGTAAATTTATAAAGGTAATAAGTTTCAACAATGTACATACAATTTCTACAAATAGATATTAATCTTTCAACCAAAACTATTAAAAATAACAAACACACACATTAACACACTCTACACTAACAAAATACATCCAATTTGCTAAGCATAATCTTCTAACATTCTATAACGTATGGCATATCAATTTTGTATTCAACTATTTCATTCAACTATTTTGTTTCATTTCTATCACATTTATGATATGGGTTCACTCGAAAAAAAAACCTGTTACCGTTACCTTATTTACATGGGTTGTTTACTTCGCCAATTGACTGCAGCAACTAGTATTTGTATGGTAACAAGAGTAGTGAAATTTGGTTCACTCTAATGAATATAGGAATTTTACGGTTGATTTATCACTGGTTTAAGTAGGTTGAGGATGAATCATTGGGCACGAATTGCTGGGGGTGAATCGTTGGGATGAATTGTTGGAAACGAATGCATCGTAATCCAGGGCTATGAATTGTTGGGGAAGAATTGTACATGACAATGGATTTTTGTCTATGAATTGTTGGAGATTAATTGTTGGAGATAAACTGCATGTACATTGGAAGCATGAAACAGAATATGAGGTGTACAATTTGTTTGGTAAGTAGAGTGAGTGGACAATCTCAAACACGATTAATTCTGAGCATTTCTACCGAGATACTATATACTGCAGTTTCAACGTGTTTTTGTACACATATATAGTTATCTAAGATCCTAAACCCAGAAAAATAATAGTTTATCCATTTCCTTTCTCTCCTCTGTAAGAAAAGATAACATGAAGTAAAGATTAGTAATGCATCGCAAAACTCGACGTTATCATGGATTCATAAGACTTTGAATTGCTGTGGCTGCTTCGTTGAGTTAAGCAGTTTTGTTTTCACCTTCGGTGTCAATGATTGGGGTTCAATCCCCGGTTAAGACCAGAATTCAGAATTTGAGGCAAGCAGACCCTCATAACTCTACTAGCTTCTGTCTCCCTGAATGGGCCCTTTTCTGCAAAATCAAAGCTTGGTGCATGTTCAAAAAATCGAAATGCCGACACTTCGTTAAAATCTAGAACAAAACGTTATAATATGCGTATATTGCTGAGGTACTTACTTTTGCTTAAGCAATTAGTTGTATGCATATATTCGTATCAAAAAAAGATTTGCTTGTGTATAAGGTACTACTTTCGAAAGCTGTCGTTTATGAATTCGATCCTCGCTGGATATCCGTCCCTCAACTTGAACCTCGTGCCAAAAGTTGACTTTAACCGATACATCTCCACTTCGCATCACTCCATATACGTTGACGTACGTGCATAATGATCTCAGATTATTCCGGGCATCGGATATTATTTACTAATGGCCAGAGTAAATCAACGATTTGATACTCTGGCCCTGATTGAATATTCACTTTTCATTTGAAGTCTTAGAATGATCACTGTGCAAAGGAAAAGAATATGAAAAAAAAGCATCACTTTATTTGCCTGGTTTAAAAAGAGGAGAAAAATAGACTTGGTCAGTCACTCAATAGAAGTGTCACGTGATCAATGTCTTTTGGCAACGTTCCGTGTTGAAGGTGATCAATTGAAAAATTAGAAAAACTAGTGATCAGTGAATTAGTTATTTCTCTCACCTTCTGTTAGGCAGTGATAAATCCAATTATTTCTGAAAAAAATATATAAAATAAGTGTGAAGGCCGCTGGACACAAAATAAGAGACCAATTTAGCATAAACTTTTATTACAAATTGAACCCTCACTGAAAAGATATGGGGGCTGGAAAATAACGTTTTTAATAGACGTAATAATAAGTAAATGTTCAAGTTTTCATCCTTCTGGACCCATTGGTACAGCCTATACGCATAGTACATACATACCAGCCGGCCGGCCACACCAATTTGAAAACTAAAGAAACCTGTGCTATCAGCTTTGGTTGACAGTTTCTAACAGAATACAAGTATATAGTTTTATTGTTGAACAACGGATTTGTTATTCTGTAATGGCTGTCCTGCTTAAATGGTATAGTTGGACATACACTCATGGCGCTTGCGCGCGAATACACAAAGCTAAAGGAAGAGAAATGGAGTTCAAAGCATTTAATTGTCATTTTATATTAAATCTTTACTTTTACATCAATCTATCGATACATGTGTCTATTGTTTACTTATAGCTTGAGTAAATCAATGTCTTGATATTCTTTCTAGCCTTAGATGAAAGTTCGGATTTCATTTGAAGTCTTAGAATGTTAGCTGGGCAAAAGATAGGGAGAGAAAAAACACATACAAAGTATTGAGTTTTATTGTTGAGCAATGGATATGTTATTCTTTGAGTTTTGTATTGTCATCGACTATCCCGTCTAGATTGGATTTTCGCATAAATGGAGAGAAAGAGGTTACTGGACATTTTAATGCCATTATGAAATTAGATGGAAAATCACTTGTATCAAACAACATTCATACAAACAACATTAAGAAAGCTCATATCTTTCTTTTTTTTCTTTTAACATTAATTTTTATCTAACTGACTTGGGCTCGGGACTCAGAGTAGTTATCTAGTCTTCAATGATCAAAGCAATCTATTTTATGATATCTTAAAAGTAAGATTTGTTGGAAAACCAACGAAAACACAAGTTCTCACACATACATCTACTGAATTATTAATAATTCCCTCCCTCTCTATCTATCTATCTATCTCTCTCTCTCTCTCTCTATATATATATATATATATCTTAAGAAATTGATTTATGTGATCCGTCAGGAGGAATTGTACATTGCGTTAGATTATAAATAAACTTATTTGAAATGATTTCCCGTCGTTACACGGTTAATATATCACTCAATTTAGACAACGTAAATAGAATAAACAGTTGAAGAAGCTTGGGCTGCTGCAGGAATCGAACCTGCCACTGATATGGTGGCTACTTCAATGCAGCAATGCTCTTACCATTGAGCGAAAATAAATATATATATCAGAAACATTCATATGTTTTCGTATGCATCTTCAAGTCATTACACATACATACTTATAACTTAGTCAAATTATTCATAGCTTTTAATGTACATGATTTTATCTATCCTTGCAGTGGTCAAAATTAGTCTTACAAGTCATACAACGCCATGACCAACTGCGTGAGACCACCTGGCAATATACTTCGCATAGATTTTCCCGTTAGAAAAAAGAAGTAATTTTAAAAGAGGAAGTTGAAGAGGAAAAAAATGTTGTCCCTGTAATTCAAACATAAATTTAACTTTGATACATGTTTTTTTAGTCCACATACTATATTTTATTTTTATTTTTATTGTTTATTGTCGAAACAGTCAAATAAGATTATAGTCCAAACAAAAATGTAATTGATCAAAGAGTAGGTATTTCAGAATGAAATTAAATTTACTTCTATCCCAACTTTTATTGGAAATTGTTGCGACTGTGAATCATCCACAAATGAGATGAAATAAGAGAATTTATGAAAAAAACAGACATATGATTATCAGCTGTAACTATGATGCACTAATTTATGAGTACAATCCAGATAGTAGAGTTTCATATCCCCGTTCAATCAGTGTTAAAAAAAGGTGCCTCCTTCGAGAAATATGGAATGGAAATGCGATGACGACAAAAAAAATGGATAAGGAAATAAAAGTGAAATTCATATTAAAACTTTTTGCTCCTTTTATCCGAATCTAAACTATTCCTTCCCGTTTTGTTTTTTTTTTGTTTTGTTTTTTTCAGCGAATTATGTTTTGCTGACAATGGACCCACAAAACAGGAATCAGTCAGTTTTATTTACTTTGAAAAACTCTTCTTGCTCCGTGAAGATAGAAGCCAACTGTTCAAGTGTTAGTTTCAAGCAATTATGATTAAGTTTCGGTAAGAAGGTGTCATTTGCTACCTCATGATATACTTGTTCGAAGACGAGCATAGCAATCCTTGTTTCAACGCAATCAGCGAGCTGGGAGACAAGCATGAAATATTTAGCAACGGACGATGAAAAATTCAAACTTTTTCAACTGCTAAAATGAAGTCCCCAGACCAACTAAAATTGCTGCAAATTTAGATGAGTATTGTTGAATTTTCTGAATTTATTTATTCATTTCCACATTGTTTTTTTATATTCTCCAATGCCTGCCTATTCATCCAACTCTGTATTACCTGATTGTAATGTCCTTTGCCTCGAACCGTTGGTCAAAATAGCTAAAAAAATCTCTGAATGTGCACCAATTCCGTATATTACAATGAACCCCTAAATACCCCCCCGAAATTAACTAAAAATTTGAAAAGAACCCCCCTCCAAAAAAAACCAAAAAGCCAAAAACTAAAACTCTAAAAACAAAACAACCCCATACCCACCCCACTACTTCGACCTAACTTTGACTTGCCATAAAAAAAAAAAAAAAAACGAATCTAGTGTTGGATGGGTCGGTGCTCTGTCTAATCTAAGTAGTTTTAACAAAAGTTTCCATCAAATATTTAAAGAAGCTAAGCGTCTCTTCGGTTATGTAGTTGTTCAACTACACGTCTATCTAATCGTATATGCTACAATGTCTCATGTGGTATACATGTATTATCCTGTCTAGTTTCTTAAAACACTTGTTTTACTTGATCCGTTTGTTGATTTTTCATAGAGTAAACTGTTTGATTCTGACGGAGTAAAATATTGAACCGACACATAAACCGATACAGCAAATCAACTGAAGGTGAATGAGTTCTGAAATAAGGATATTTGAGTTTCAAAATAATGTGAGTCGATGATGAATCGATTACATTGTTCGTTGTCGCACTATCAGAACTATAGCGACTATTACATATCACTACTTTGTGTGAGATAATAGCAACCCTTACATTGCTGATATATGTGAAAGTTATTTAAATCAATATGAAAGGAAGTAAAATAAGGTATGTTTGAACTTGGTTCCGGTAAAACATTTTTTATTATGAAGAAGCGTTCGTTTTTCTGGACAGAAAACTTAATCTCGTCTGTGCTCAGATAAAAGAGTGAACTTTTTCAGTAATATCACACCAGCTCTACACAGACATTAACAACATTAATATATTGTTGTAAAGACATGAATCTATATCAATTATGCCAGGGTGGCCTATAAAGTGTTATCAAATCAATATGAAATGTAAGGAAATGCTTTTGTAAAAACCGACAGACATATAAAAGCACTGTATCTTCATCCGACTGATTTTCAATTCAATGGTTCAGACATGTTTGAAAAGTATCACAGACGAATGCAATGGTACATAAAAGAAATGAAATAGTGAGGTAGCTAGGAAGGGCTTTTAGTTCCAACTGTATAAAATGGACGTAACACTGTTGTATTGATAGGTAAAGAAAAATGAGAATACCAGTAATGTGCGAAATGAAAACATAGATTAAATAAGTAAATTAATGTTTTAGCAACCCCCTTAAAATATCATTGAAAGTATCAAAAATAAGTAAATCAATGTGTTTTTTTATTAAAACATTAATGTCGTTATTTTTGGTGCTTTCATTGATTTTTTCCGTAATGAAAAATTATTATTCTTTCTTTAATTTGCCCGAAATCAAATAGAAAAAAAGATTCCAGTATATTGACGATGAAATATTCATTAATTCCGATTCGCTGGTTAGACAGGGAAAATATTCTTTTACTGCCTTATACAATGTATTATTCTTCCTGATCTTTAAATTAAGTGCTACCACACCTCTAATATTTTTTAAAGAATATGCTATGATTGAATGAGGAGAGCCATTTGTTTGCTTTGCAAGATTGCGGGTTTTGACGACAGCTGCAGCTGTAGTAGTCGAAACATCCTACTGCAGCATTCATCCCTCCTTCATTTGAGGCTACGGTATCTACACCTTAGCGAGTGTCCTTAGCTCCTTCAATTTCTTGCCCGATCTTAAAATTCCCAGTACTACATCTTTGAGATCTACTCGCAGCTTCCCAAGTAAGTTTGAGCAATGTTTCTACAGACACCCGTAGAACATGATCAAACATGAATCACCGTAGTTGGACCACTTTTGTTGAGGATGGGGTGATATTGAACATTTTGAATTGAGCCTTGTTGGAGATTAAGCTGTTTCGCCATCGGTGTCAAGTGATAACTTGCATTTGTTTGCAGTGGTAGGTATCAAGCTTAACCATAATCGCCTTTTGAGCTGCCCTTCTGTTGCAATTATATATGATCAAGAAAACACATATTGCATCGTATAGGCAAGGTTTCTTTGTTGGAAGAATCTTTGATCGCAGTTTCTTTGTTGGAAGAATCTTTGATCTGCGATCATTAATTTCCAGCGAGGCCGGACAGCAATGTTGCACACTACAATTCAGACCGTTGTGTCAGAGGAAGCGCAGAGTATTGATTCAAGAATCTCTCCTAAGGGACGTGTCATTTTCACCATTTTTTTTGTCTTTTTTTTTTGTTTCGTTTCTCTTCTTTTTTTCGTATTAGATAGATATACATGGGTATTTTGTCTTCATTCATGAACACGTTCACGTCTTTCAGCCTTTCTGTGCTTGTGTAGAGAAGTGTTTTCTGGGTCTGCATCTATGGAATCTACATCTCTATATTCAATCATATTGTGGCATACCTAGTGATAGGAAGGTAGGGTGGTTCAGAGCATCGTACAGAAGACATGGTAGCAGCGAGGGAGTACGCGAAGAGCACAGGATAGGGAGTGAGTTTCCCTGCGAAGAGCCATCGATTGTCCTAAATCCATTTATTATATAAACTATTCAAAAAGTTACAGTAATCATGTTGTCGGAATGGAAGTAGAGATGGAGGTTCACCAGCATTTAGGCTTGTTTTATGTACAGTTTCAACTGTCATTACCTACATAGCTTTCCATGATAGCTTCTTACCCTTACTACGCAAAGGGAATTTTACATGTATATTTCTTGAATACAGAAACCTGAATTGTCGTAGATTCGCCAGTGTCTAATATGCTTGTTGTCTGGTTGGGAAAATGGCTGCCATGAATAAAATAATCAACATCTCAGCAAAAATGACTGAGACGTTAAATAATCATTTAGTAAGTGAATCTGATCAAGAAGCTGGATGAAGCTTCAGGTTCTTTTAAGAACCATTGTCTGCGACTTCTTTTGATCAGAGCCAGTCCTTTGTAATTTCCGAAGGACATACTGGTCTATAAAAGGAATTACAGGATAATCATGGGACAAATTACTTCCAGGCTCTTTTGATTAATGATTCATCCATTGGTTGATAAGGGCATCGTATCCTAACAACATCTCGGTGGATTAGTTATAAATAAGCTGAGCTGATTGATTGGGATAAAGTGAAGCCGTTTTGCCAATATTTGATCATGATTTGGTCATTACCGGACGAATATCCCGTTCTCAATCTGATTTATGACCCAATAGTACTAAGCAAGTAGAATTGTTGGATATCGAAATATAATGATAAAAAGAAGAAAAGTTTGCTGCATAACCGGTAAAAAATGAAAAAATATATATTGAAAGGAAAAAATAGATTCTGGAAAAAGATTGGAATAAATCTGGATGATTTTACATCGTGCAGATCATGCTACAGTCCAGGAACTGTATTAAATATTGGTTGGAACGAGAGACTTTCGTAGTCATTCAATCTTTTGCATCATTCATCATTATGAATATTCAATACTACTATACTATGAGAAATGTTCAGACGAAGCAGCCTGAATAATAGAAGACTTGACGAAGTTTATTGATGTATAAATGATTCTGATTCCGATTCTGATTCTGATAATGAAGAAGAAGAAGAAGAAGAAGAAGAAGAAGAAGAAAAGAAGGAGAAGAAGAAGGAGAAGAAGAAGAAGAAGAAGAACAACAACAACAACAACAACAACAGCAGCAGCAGCAGCAGCAACAACAACAACAACAACAATGGGAGGAGGAGAAGAACAAGAACAACAAGAACAAGAAAAGGGGAGGAGGAGAAGAACAAGAAGAAGAAGAAGGAGGAGGGGAGGAGGAGGAGGAGGAGGAGGAGGAATAATCCGTTTGATAGTACCAGCAAAACAAATGCGATGTTTAGTTGAATAGAAGCAAAAGGACTGATTCAATAATGACTGTTATCCTGATAATAAATGGAGCACTGTGTATTGTTTTGAAACTCCTCTTTATGTTCTTTTGAATAAAAATCAAATTCTGTCTTTTTTGACAATGACGTTACAAATTTTGCTTACACTGGATTACTGTCGACCGACTTTCGATTTGGGAAGCTCAAATAATTGATAAATAATTGTAGCCTGAGGAATGGGGATGTGTCCCTCAGACGGCACCCCCTTAGTCATGTCTATTCCACTTTGAACCTCTGATTATAATATTAAAACCTATGAGTAAATATGGTAGTGTTTTGGGAAATAACATTTTATCACTATTCATATTTGAGAGTTATTCAAGTTCGTTTCAGCCAATGGTTTTTAATTGGCTTGGGGTATGACCCCTAAATGAGGGACATGAGTGATTTTAAGAAGGGTGCCGGCCACAGGACAAGTAGTAATTTCTCTAATTATTTTGGGAATTCTCTTAACAAGTGTTCATAATATTGTGATGTACGTAATATTTTAAAATTCATTTTTTACATACCTGCAGTACCCATATAATATATGTCGTTTATCTGTGGATGTGAGAAGAAAGGGGGCCTGACCGTAAAACGGCCAAGAATCGCTAGTCTTAAAGAAATATATCGCAAGTAGTATTTACAACAAACGATAAAATGGTCGCCTGCCGTATACTGATGACTGGGATGTTAGTCTTGCAGATCGTAGTTAGTGGGTAAACAATATCATATATCTTCAAATATAACTACTGGAAGGAATATATATATATATATATATATATATATATATATATATATATATATATATATACATATATATATATATATATATATATATATATATATATGTGTGTGTGTGGAAAAGCCCATTGTTGTAGGCAGAGAGACAATAGGAAAGTCACATTGTTTATGATTTGGAAAGATTTTATTTAGTTCATTATTAATTCTCAAAGATTTCGGAAAGAATTGACAAAATACATCTACAATTTTACATGTAATGCATAATAAAAATGATCTGGTATTCCTGAAGTTTTAGCATAGTAAACACATAAGAGAGAGTGGGGAAGAAAGATAGTAAGACAAACAGACAAACAGACGGATAGAGACAGAGAAAATGTGTGCGTATACAAAAGAGATGAAACAAGAGAGAATGCTTTTTGCAAATGAAGAAAAAAAAAATGATGAACACGTGACATAATTTTTCTAAAGCTGACAATTTCTCTAGAGCCGTTTTCCTCATGATTTTCCTCCAAAAATGATCGGCGATCATTCTATTTTAGTCGTTGTAATCGATCCCAAGGGGAAATCTTCCTCGTTAAAAACTAGATGAATCACCCTCTTTAATCTCCCCAGAGAAACACACAATAAAAACTAGAGTAAGAAAGCAGATTCTCATTTCAGTAGCATGAAATTGAAAAAAAGTGCCAAGATAAACATATCTTGCAATATCATCAGTTTCAACGATAAATAATTGTTAAATAATAGACCTAAGGTATTTCACACCAAAATTTAGGCGCCATGTTTAAAACATTTGTCAAAAAATACGTACAAGTTGGAGCTGACTTTGTGTTCCCCCGTAACAATAACAATAAGAGTATGACCAGATATAAGGGAGTTAACTTTCCACTGCTTGTCTATCACGTCATGTTAAACCAAAGCTATAAATGAAATTAACATTTCCCTACCATGTGATTGGCAAGTGGCTTTCTTACCAACTGAGCTAAACTGATAAGTTTTATATAACTGCAAAATTATTCATCATGTATACATTACAAAAAGTTGCAGTAATCATCTTCAATTGGAGCAGAAGTAGGAGTTGAGTTTAACCCTACAGTAGCCGGGCTTGTATAATGTATTATCGAATGCAATACGAAAAAAGTACGCTTTTACTAAAATATAATTTCCGATCAGTTTAGTACTTAAATAGTGAAAAAGAGAAAAGGAAAAGATTCCATATTTTATGGACATAAAAACAACTGGAAATCTTCAAGAACGCCAGTCATATATCATTTCGAAGTAAATGAAGAATAAAATTAATCAGACTGATAAACAACCAGACAGACTTATTAATTGTAAAGAGTGACAAGGTCATCGATTCCTATTAAGGCATTTCATGAAACTGTAATTTGAGAAATATTAGGAACATGGTATGAAAAATTGATACATTGAATAGGTTCAAAGGACTTAATGAATCATTGTATATGAAGTCTGTCCAGCAATTTGCTATTTCTGAATATCTCGAGAACAGGTTGTGTAGCCCAGGTGTAATTTGACAGTAGATCAGACGAAACCTTACTCTGCATGCAGGAACAGGCACTCTTCTGGTGGCACACTCATTCAGCAATGATACACCATTAAGTCAGCTTGTGTGCTGCGTGAACGCTGCATTCACAATGATCGAGCCTGCCCATTCTTTAAGGCCTGTGCATGGATTTTTGGTTAAACATTGCATCAGTTAAGTCTTTCAGCTGTTTTATAGTCCAGATTCGGAGGGGATTTCAGAATTTAAAAAACTGATAGTGATCCCGAAAGAGGACATTGGAGTCTCTTTCGAAAAGTAAGAAGAACATTGCAATGAGTATGAAGTTCGAAGAGGAGTACGTTGAAAGCTTGTGTACTGTATATTCGCGTAGACTCACTCATGTATATAGACAAGAACATACACCAATGAAGAAATATACACATATATTCATGCAGAAATACATACAGATATATAAACATACACACACGCACACATACATATATATGACGATTACACCACTGTCATGAAACTCAAGAGTCACTGCAAAGAACAAAATATTCTATGTACACACACATACACACGCATCTGTGTGTATGTATGTATGTAGGATTCGCTAAACAATCGCGTTTATGTGTATGTCCTGTTTCGGCTTCTTCGGGCGAATGATTCGATTCATTTTAGATCCCTATTCACGACATTTGGGGCGGATGTCTATTTTTCTCGGATTCAGGAACCTTCCTCTTATTCTGTTTATATATCTTTTTTTTCTTTTTGTTCCATTGTTGTTGGTTATTGAACAGTTAATTGTGTAATATAGCTCCATGCAAAACACTCTTGTAGAGCACTTTTACCGATATTATTCCTACAAGCAACACAAATGGAATAATCATACATCAAGCCCTCCTTCAAAGACAACCCTTTCCCTAAGAAAAACATCACTACCTAATACAGTTACTTGGAAAAAAACAGATCTCATCGTAAGCATAATGTGGAAAACTCTTTTCTACATTAACAAACCCGACAAGCAAAACGAGGGAAAAAGGTTTTTTAGGTTTCACAACACCAAAAAGCTGATCACATAGCAAACTATAGGAAAACTTCAAACGGGAACTTCTTATGACCATCATCAACATCAGATTTCAGAATCATTTAAATGCATAACAGAGAAAAATTTTTAAAAAGGAAACAGAAAAAATCAACAAATCAAACGACATATTCATGAAATGTGACAAGACTTACAATATATATAGAATGAATTACCAAACCTACAACAAACTCCTAACTTACCATCACACAAAATTACAAAAAGTTAAGCGCTAAGAGGAACAGCTATGAAATAACTTTAAACAAGGAGAGGAAAAACATCACTGATGAACTAAGCATTAGGAATAGAGTATGAAAATATGAAAAAAGATGCCTACATACTCATAAAGGACCACTAACTTGACTTCATGAACAACCCAACCATCAGACTAATTCATAATCATTATCAGTTTTTTTATCGTCCGTTGTTGGACATAGACCGTCCATAAGATTTGCCATACTTCTCTATCATGGGCGATGCGAAGCCCATACTTTCTGAACTTAGTCTCTCAATCCTGTATTCTGCCGGCCTCAGTTACGCATATGACCTCTGGGGATCCATTTTGAGTCGTAATGTCCACCAGTTGTCTGCCATTCTTGCAACATGTCCAGCCGGTTGCCATTTAAGTTTTCTAATGGATCCTATGATGTTTCGGACTCATATTTTCTCCCAAATATATTGTGCTGTATGATTTTTTCATGTGCACATTGCATGTTTCAAAAGTTTGTAAATGCAGTTGTGTAGATTTATTGGTCTGTAATAGTTGGGTTCTTTTGGATTTCTTTTTCATATAGAAACGTTATGATTGCAGTATTCCAATATTTTGGGATCCTATTTTGTTTTAGGCGTAAGTTGAATAGAATATCTAGTTTCTTAGTGATGACCCTACTAGGTTTTTTGAGTAGGTAGATGTGGATGATATCTGGTCCAGGGGCCTTCCCTTTTTTGTTTCATGGCTTATTTTACTTATTTAAGGGAAATCCTCAAATTGATTGCTTGTGTCTTGTGTATCCTGTTCGTCGTTTTGTGGTCCTCGCTTAAAGAGTAGAGTTTTTGGTAGAATTCTTGAGCACATTTGACAATCCTGTCTCTATCTGTTGTTAGGTCTCCATCTTACTCGAGTACACTAGTTATTTGTTTTCGACTTGTACTGAGAGCTTTGTTTATAGTTCTGAAGCCTCGACCCTTCTTGAGAATTTTTCGATGATTGCTGTCGTGTAAACCCCACTGAATCCCTGATTGAGAAAATCATTAAGAAGATATCAGAAGAAACTACAGCATGGAACAACAACTACAATTAAATCGATGGATAAACACAAATTTAGCAACATTGAGACAAAAATACTTGTACATTTGTACAGTTCAACATTATGGATTTCTACCCATCTAAATCCAAATGAATCTTCATAGAAGCCATTGAATTCACGAAGATCTACACCTACATTAATAATAAAGATATAGAAATAATCAAGCATTGTACACGGGCGGAACAGTTCAATAACCAAGAACAATGGACTAAAAAAACTGATGACTGCGGTTTTGATGTTTCTATGGGTAGTCTCGATTCAGCCGAGAAGTCAGTCCTGATCAGTTCGAATCTTTTGTATAATTTTACCAGGAAACTAAACTCTGAAAAAATGAGTCCCTACTGAAATGACGGCCAACTAATCGTAGAAAATAGTAAAAAGATGCTAAAAAAAGTTTGAAGTACATCATAGTAGAGATAGTAAGTTGAAAATAACGCCAACATAAAAATTATCCATTTTTAGATGTCATTTTTTATCTAAATAATGATATCCATAAATCACATAGAAAGGAAAATTCTTAAATTACATATATTAACACTAGATTTAACCTACCAAACAAAATCATTAAAAAAGAAACTTGGCAAATATACAAATCCTCAAACGAAATAATATTCACCAATAATAGAAATAAATATACTTAAGTCTTAAAGGACAGCGGTCTTACCGAAAATAGCTTTAGATATGATGAAAAAGTAAAATCCGATAGAATAAGACATAGCAACAACAAAAAAAGTAGAAGTAAGAAAATCATCTGGTCTACACCACCATTCAACTTACAAGTAAAAACCAACAAAAGGAAAATATTCCTCCAATTAATAGAAAAAAAACTCTTTCCCCGGGCAACCCACTTAGTAGAATATTCAACAGGAACAAACTGAAAAATGGCTATATTTTTATGGATAATTTGAATAAACTCATAACAAAACACAACAATAAAGTGATTGAAAATAATACTGATGGAGGAAGCAAAAATAAACCAGATTGCAATTGTACAAGCAGATACGAATGCCCTTTGCGAAACAAATGTCTCAAATCGAATATTGTATATCAAGCTTGAATATCAACCCAAGGGAAGCCCTTAGAAGTGAAATATTATATAGGAATATCTAAAACACTCTCTAAACTAAGATTAGCTTACCATATATTATAACGTATATGCAACAAAAAACACACCAAAAAAAACAACAACAGAATTATCAAATAAAAAAAATGAATTTGCGTTAAAGTGTCTGAACCACTCAAAATTTCTAATAAAAAAAACAATTTAACACCCCACGTAGAGGTATACTAAAAATCAACCACGTAGCTATCTCATTCCCCTCATTATTAGCAATAGCAGCAGCATCACTACAGTCACTTCAGGAACAACCTAATCACCTTTTCATAACTGCCTTGGATATATAAAAATATACCAAATTTAGAAGAGTTAGACTAACAACGAAGGTAGTGTATAAGTGAACGCCAACACTGGGAAACTGATTCACGTGGAAAAATGAAATACCCTCAGAGGGGAAACTTATCTCAAAGAGATGATATTTTAACAACATACTGATAAGGGAAACCCCCACATTACCCCCTGTTGATTTATAACTACCTGACGGTAAAGTATTTCCACTATGTAAAACAGAAAAAAATATTACAAGTAGTGACCAACAACTAAACAAGAAAAATTAAAAGGATATATAAATAGAATTAAAAGAAAAGGTTCTCCATCCTAGAATATATATATATATATATATATATATATATATATATATGTGTGTGTGTGTGTGTGTGTGTGTGTGTGCGCGCGAAAGATAAGTGAAATGTAAGAAATTGCTACACTGGTTGGAAATAAAATTGAATAGACAAGTTATTAAATACTAATTTATTTCCAACCAGTGTCGCTATTCCTTATATCTTTCTTATCACTAATACTTATTGTGCCCCTCTTGTGGAATACTAGTACTATATATATATATATATATATATATATATATATATATATATATATATATATATATATTATGTGTGTGTGTGTGTGTGTGTGTGTGTCTACAAGGTGATACCCAATAGTTCGGGTAACTTATAGCGCAAAATAACTTCCCCAAAGACAGAAAATTGATAGAAAATCCTCATTTCTCGGTGGAGTGATTTCCAGTCACGTGTGAAATGTCCAGCAAAACACAGGAAAATGTGATTTTCATTTAATTACGATAACCTAATAAGATAAACACCCATTATCAAAACAAATGGATTATCTAATCGTGTTCAACAAACTTCCAACAATCGAGGCCCAGTCAATGGGAAGAGACAAACAGAATATAGATCGGTCATCAACGAAACGTACTAGTATCCAAGTAAGCAACTTGATAGAAATGTTGACATACTCTACACCAGGTTTCTTAAACTAAACTTGCATCAAAATTGTTTGAGATCGCTAAAATATCTAAGAGGTCGAAATATCATTTAGCACTGTACATCTACTTGAAACAACGAATCTCCATGCAAAACCCACGGGAGGAAAGGATCAAGCATATAATCATTTTAGGTTGACAAGCTTTAGGCAAAGCAAGCTTACCTTTCAAGAACAAGAATATACCAATAGTTTTAGAAAGAAGGTTCAATAACTAATGAATCTCCCTAGCGGTCACCTATGGAACTGAAACTTGGAACCTAACCAAAAGATTGGCCCTCAAACTGAGAACCATGCAACATGCACAAGAGAGAACTGTGCTTGATATTACGTGGGGAACCAAAAGACAGTACAGTACATTTGAAAACAAACGGGAATCAAGAATATAGAAACCATAATAAGACTCAAATAGCAATGGGCTTGTCATGTTGCAAGAATGTTGGACAAACGACAACAACGTGGATCACCAAAGATCATATGCAAAAATGTAGCCGGCTAAAAATAAACATGTCGTGATAAACTAGACCAGTCCAGAAAGCACCGGCCCACGACGCCCACTATGCCCACGACACTCACGATGCCCACGACGCCCACGATGCCCACGACGCCCACGATGCCAACGACGCCCACGATCGAGATGTCTGTCGAACGTTGGGAAAGGTCCAACGTCGGACGTAAAAGGATGGTGTTGATCCAAGTGAACAATTTGATAGAAATGCTGACGTACTTTATATCGAGGCTTCTCAAATCAGGGTTCCAGACCCCCAAAGGGATAGCTTAAATATTATTGGGGGTCACTGAAATGTCCAAAAGGACGAAATGTCCAACCTCATTTCAACATTTAACACCTTGCATTATTTTTTAAGATTTTGTGTAACTTTGAAAGCCTGTAACTTGTACATGTTCATGCCTGACTAAAATTGACATGACAATACTAACTTAATGGTAATCTTATTTCATATCTTTTTAGTCTTCAATACAGATTTCTTTTGTCTTTATTTTTCTACGATCAGTTAATTACTAAAGAAAAATGAGAATGAAGAAATACATTTTAGTTACCTATTACTTTTATTCAATCGAAAAAGTTCTTAAAATATTTGAATGATTCCAAGGAGTCATAAGCGAAAGGAGTTTGAGAACCTTTACTCTACACAAACAACACATTTCCTGCACACACGTATCTGGAAAGGAAGGTCTGGTATAGCTTAAATATCTGATCCTGATAACAACTCTTAAAACCTTCTCTATGACTCAAGTATGTAGATGGGAGTCTTATGATCTGATCTCACCTGAATAATCTACTAACATTATCAGATTCAAGCAATTTGTATCAGATCGTCGATGAACTTGATCTCATCGAATCAAGAAAGAAAAAGTGCAAGGGACACTGAATTTGAAGAGTGGGGTGCCTTGAAGTTTCACAGGCATGTTTCAAATAGTGGAAACTGAGATAAAAATTATATATCTTCAGGCAGAAAGTCCGATTTGGAAAAACTCCAAACGAACAAGCCTCATTCCTTCAATTTGAGAACAAACACGTTTCAGGAATATTACGTTAGGAGATAATGGACATTAAAACAAACATTATCAAATATTTCGATCGATTGCGTCTTCTACTGATTTTATATAATCGTCCAAGATAGAAATCAATGCTCGCCTATGGCTTCGTTTCATCAGAAGAACAATATTGATGTCTCAACCGAATCTGTTGCTCACTCAACCGTAAGATACATTGCATCTATCCACCGTCTTCATTTGATGTTAAGAAAATCAATGCTGCTGTATATTCGGTATTAGAAGATCCGTTTGGAGTATTTGCAGAACAGAAAGAAGAGAAGCCTTCAAGTTTTCTGTCGTGCGAGAATGCTAATTAACGCTTTTAAACAACAACTGAAGAGGGATATTAAATACAGATACGTGCTTGCGCGAGCAGTAACCGTAATCAGTCAACTGTACGTTTTAGCATATAATTAATAGGTTACAGTTATGAATTGGAAAGGAACATTAGATCAAATCATTATTTTAAGCTGCTAATCTAAACTGTCACCATATACAAACATAGGTTTCTTCAATTTTCAAGTCAGTCTGACTGGCTGGCTGGCTGGCTATAAATGTATCAAGCTTACAGGTCACACCAACAAATGTGTGAAAATGTAAACATTTACTCCATGAATAGACTAGAAAAGGAGTTTTGTTTTTACCCCATCCGGTAAGTAGATTTTTGGTGGAGATTCAATTTACAATGAAAGTATATGCTAAATTGATCCCTTGATTTGTGTCCAGCGGCATTCAGGCTTGTTTTAAAGAGAATTAACTTATTCATTAGTCACCCCTTTTCTCAATTTTTCAATTGATGACCCCAACATGGCATGCTGCCAAAAGACGTTAGTCATATACCAGTTTATATTGGGTGACTAACCAGACTTGTTCATATTTGCGATTGAATTTTAGCCACTATTAGTGTTCGGTTCGTGATAAACACTTTTTTTCTAATGTTTCAAAGTTCAAGATATTAACATGTCTTTTGAAAGAGTCTCCAGAGATTTTGAATATCCTGAGAACCGGTTGCGCTGCCTTGATTCAACTTGGCTTCTAATCATGAATGACATTACTGTAACCGTTGGACACTCAGATGAAAAGAGAGACGCACTTGAGTGAGCCTACATACTGTTTGAACACAATAACGAAGCCTGTCAATTTTTCACGTCTCGTGCAGGGCTCTTCGGCAAAACATCGCATCACCCAGATATTACGGCCATCGGACAGTTCAGATTTGGATCCCTATTCAAAGAGATATCAATCTGTCGATAAGATTAAGGAAACCCCCGAGGGGGCATCTGATGGTAATCCTAAAAGAGGACTTTGCAGTCAGTTCTGATAAGTGAAAGGGACATTGGGATAAGCGTTAGTGATGCCAAAGAGGGTAATTTGAAGGGACTAAGATGCTATTGTCCAACCTCGACTGAAGGTAAAACTATAAAAACACGATGCCTCAATCTCGGTGACCGTAGCTGTTTGGATTCCAGATGAGATTGAGAGAAACCTATCCCCCACTTAGTCAATATGTTATTTTCGTTTCTTATTCTATTGAAACAATCACTGATAAATGTTTGGTAACCATCGCAGTGGATACATTAATAATCCAAAAATAAACACTGTTTAAAAACAAAAACACTATTTGACCCATATGAATGTCGATAATTCATAATGTGCATTGCTGTTTTCATCTCAGTGATCATCTCAGTTTTTATGAACTCAGCATCGAGCCCTAATGAAAAATGTTCTATCACTTCCGCTATTCTTTATACAGGAACGTACATTTTTCGGTTTCGCCTTCTAGTGAGATGTTTGTGTGTTTCAGTTTGGACAGAGAAATGTCTATGTGACTCTGTGAGCGTAATGCTCGGTAAATACGATTATGGAATTGATTAATCAAGTCTACCCCGACAAGCCGAAGGGAAAAATAGAACCGAGACTAAACCCCAGTCACTATTTTGATGGTCTCCACGAAAGTCTTCCAACAGAAACTTATAATCAACCAAAAATAACGTACTGGATATGTATGTATCATCATCGACAGGGTAGGAGGAAAAAAAACTGTAATTTGATTATAACTTTATTTATTGGTCGATTGTAATCAAACTGACTTTATTTTGGACCGTACAATTATAAAGTTTGACTGTTGTGATTAAATTGAATTTGGGCACCAATATCTGTAAGCATTTTCGATAGACCTTTGCTAGAGGTCCGCCAGTTTATTCAGAGTTTGTGGTTTAGTTCAGTGAACCTCTTCCTTAGCCTACCCCACATGCAGAAATCACAAAGATGAAACAATATTTACAAAAATTACGTGTAATTTCCAATGAAAGTTAACTCTCACCCACCTTATATTAATTATCATTATTTGAAACTTATATTATTATTATTATTATTTGATATTATCATATTTTCTATCATCTTAAAAATCGAGGGGTCTTAATATTGACTTCTATTCAATCTTATCCTCTCTAAATATGCAAATAAAATCTGTTAGGTGATTATCAAATCTATTTTGATTTCAGCTCATCTATTTCATATGGTGGTCACGCTGGTTTATTAATTATTAATTTATTAAGAACTAAAAGCGTAAAAAATAAAAATACAAAAATCTGCTTCCTTTGCACTGAACATGATTATATCATATTTTATTGATAATTACTGTCATTTGTTTCCAGCATATGGCTGATTTAACAACAATTGCATCTGATCCATCCTATGTTGTGAAAAATGCTTAGAGAAAGTCGCCATCTGCTGACAAAATCGATTCCACCGGCAAGGTCAAGCCTCTTCTATTTCGAACGGGTTACTCCATTTATTTCCCTCTGCGATTTGTGTCATAGCAGTCAGCTCGGAATCGCAGTAACGTGGAAAGTTTACCGATGAGATTTCTGTTCAGCAATTTTGATTTTCCGACGAGAGAAGATTAATAACAAATCAAATAATTGGCTTTCACCAACCTGAAACAGATGAAAGGTAAGCTTTTGTATATTTGATTGTTGACTCGAGAATAGGTAAATTAACTTGATATCTGAATGTTCATGCTGGGTTACTATTCGCAAGCAACAGGCTACTTTGTGTAAGGTTAGCACCCGCTTAAAAAGCGGGGTTTCTTCTCTTTTACACTGATCTATGATCACAAGAGTCTCTTTCCTACTTGCTTTGCCTTATGAATCAAAGAGGTGGAATTGTTTGGTTCACACAGTCACGAATTATTCTGGTTTTCTTCCTCAAAGTCAAACCGGTGATGTTCGACATTAAACCATGATAATTGTTTATTTCCATTTCTAATATACCGCGTTTTATTGTGCTAGCTTTCCATTCTATAGTCTCTGATTAATTAACTTTCTGGTACACGGGTTATTTTTGTCATATTCAGGCACAGCTGTGTTTATATGAAAAAAAGGTCATGAGGAATGCTCGCATGTGTAATTTATTGCTAGAAATCCAGGTTGAATTCTCTCTTTCTTTATTGTCCTAATAAACTTTCGGTGATAAATTTATACTTGATGTTTGTGACATAAAAACAAAAACAGAATTTTAATGATGTCTCTACGTACGACTGAAAAGGAAATTGCGGATGTGTGGTTGGCCGACTGAAAGGGAAACCACGGATAAAATTTGGACCTCTGACAGGTGAACCGAGGATAAGGGATAACCTCTGGAATAGAAACAACGGATAAGGGGATTGTTCGAAGGAAAAATATGAATTACATAAATTGAAGAACAATTTTAATATATAATCCTATGATTCTTAACACTGATGACGTAATTTCACATGTATTGCGAGAATTGGTCTAAATTATTGTTCTGTGATGACGTAACTTGACTGGGGACCGAAAAACCTTTTAATAGAGATTGGTGTGAAGACATCTCGAATAACTATTCCCATTCACTGCGTTTATCAATACAACCATTCAGAATAACTGGTTGTACATAGACAAAGAATAATCTCAGGAAATAAGGTGTTTAAATGACATGGTACATACGAGGTAACAAAGTTCTCAAATTCTACTTTCAACAAAAATGTGCATGCAGCTGACGCTCATTGTTACCCTGCCTAATGAGCTGGTCTGCTCATTATGCAAGGTTTTGTGATGTGCAAGATCATCTATATGATCTCCATCAAAAGTTCGCGTTGAACAAGGGATATCTGCTGAATGATTTGTTAGGTGTTTGCCAAACTCTCTTTTGACCGAATTCAGCTTTCGAGTGGCACGCACTTTTTAAGGCCGGTCGAGTGTCGATTTAAGATCACTATAATTCACCAAATTTCCTTTGTCTGTTTGGCTGTCATCGCATGCTTCAAGGATAGCTTGAGCTATGGCAATCAAAGTTTTGGGGATTACTATTGGGACCATGTTTTAGCATTTTAATCTTTTAAGAATTCTAAATTAAAGTTCTAGTCTATGAACTTTCCGATAGTTCCACGTATATCATGATGAGAACATCCAACCAGCAAGTCTAGTATACAAAATGAGGCAATCTTTGCAATAACGTATAATGCATTTTAATCGGCCATTTCAATTGGCTGAAAGTAGCTATGTTTTCACCATTGTTCATCTCTGTGTTATAGAACATTGAAGATTTGAACAACCTGTCAATCAAAACGTTTTCATTTAAACTAAATATATCTTTTAAAAAAAACATTCATATTACAAAAGTTTCCTATAAATAATTTCAATGTTCACTTTTTAATTTCAAAAGTAACTTCAATATAACGAAATGAAATCTAACAAATTACTTGGAAATAAAATCTACCCAATAGCATTTTCTTTTTCAAATCTAACAGTTTGTTCAAAATGTTGGACCTAATATGTTATTACAAGGATTGCCTAGATGTGCACATCTTGTAAGTGCTTCTAATTAAAAAACAAAAAAAATGAGCCTGAGGCTCCAAAAGTCGTCGTCCCATTACTGGGTGCATTGCAGGAATAGATGAGCTAAATAAAGTAAAACACATCGCCAATATAAGGAAATGGAGGAAATTATGCTGCGAGGCGACAAAAAGCAAAAGACCCTACCTTACTCCAGTGAATGGTATGAAGGGTTATGTTCAACATTTTCTGATCAGACAAACGAGATGAGGACATAATTGATAGTTATTACCAAGCGACGTTCAGAATAATTGATTTATCATAGTCTTGAAAGATTAACATTTACTAGTCATTTAACGAGGATTGGATCGGGACTCAATTTACAATGTAAGTTAATTCTAATTCGGTCCTTCAGTTTGGGTCCGGCAGTATCTGCACTTGCTTCTTTTTTAGAATTATTTTAGTGATACCACAAAAGGTGAAAGAAGTAACTCATCCATTGATCACCCCTTTTTTCCAATTTTTTAATTGATCATCCCCAGCATGTCATACTTATTGTTTCTATTGAGTGACTGGTCAGACCTGTTTTTTTGCATGTGTTTGTTTTTGCGAAAGTTTTTTTTTCTATATATATGTAAAAAATACAGCTGTTTGAAAGATCATGGTGGGGGGAATAACGGAGATATTTATGTGTGGATCGGCATAACGGAGTCTATATCTATTTTATTAGGTGATTCATTTTTGATAATTCAAGTATCATAATTTTCAGCTTTTTATTTTTTAATTCTCTACTCAACTCAAGCTGTTTTAATGTGTGATCAGACATAAAGTTTTAAGAGTTTCTCTGACGTAATATTCACTGTTATGTCTTGATAGGAAGGTAAATTAACCAATGAGATCAATTAACAAACAGTTAGAGAAAAAATTGGTATATGGATTTTATATGGATAGATATTGTGTAATCATAATTGTGAAGTTGTGTATTAGAGTAAATATAAGAGGGGGAACTCATACATCCAAAAATATGAATGGTTTGGCTTCGTGAAGTAATATTTTCATAGCGTTTTCCATGAAGACAGGGCCTTCGACGGCGGGCCCTGTACGCAAAATATATCTCCGGACTGCGCATCGATTTTTGACGTGCACACGGCCGACCTAACTCTTTAAACAAAGGGACTGTATCCTATGGTCCAACTAGCTTGGTCTTAGGTTTTACAGGAGCTTCTAACTCAAATGTCCGAGCAAGCCAGGTTTTTGTCTACATCTATTATTCTAATTCTATGTGTCGGTCACCTCTTTGTGGGAGTGTTTCGACGTTTGACTGACATGGGTGGTTGAACTAATGGACCTGGACACTCCGTGGAGAAGATTGATAATAATGTCGGTAACTTGTGCAACAACCACATCGGATGTAAAAACACTAAGATGAATATCGAGGACACAGAACTCGAGAAAGTAGATCACTACATCTACCTAGGACAATGAATCTCCATTAGACCCTCGAAAGAAGAAGAAATCAAGCGAAGAATCACACTCGGATGGCAAGCCTTTGGCAGAGCAAGCTCAACCTTCAAGAATAAGAAGATCCCATTAATCCTAAAAAGAAGGCTGTATAACCAATGTATCCTCCCAATAGTCACTTATGGAGCTGAAACATGGAGCTAACCAAAAGACAGATCTGTAAATTGAGAACCATGCAACGTGCACATGAAAGAATCATGCTTGGCCTCACATGGAGAGACCACAAGACAGCACAGTACATCCGGGAAAAGACAGGAGTCAGGGACATCATAGAATCCATTAAAGATCTCAAATGGCAGTAGGCTGGCCATGTTGCAAGAATGGTGTACAACCGATGGACATTGTGATTCCTGACATGGATCCCCCGAGATCACATGTGCAATCGAGGCCGGCGGAACATTAGATGGAGAGACGAGCAAGACAAGTTCAGAAAGTACTGGCTCCACGGCGCCCATCATAGAGAAGTGTGGCGAATCTTGGAGAAGGTCTATGTCCAACGACGGACGTTAAAAGACTAATGATGATGATGATGATGATGATGATGATGATGATGATGATGATACACTAACATTCATAAAGCTGCTCAACCTTTTCTTTAATCCCTGATATACCCCCCACGTTAACATTCCTGTTTTCCCCTTTTGACAATTACATGAAAAGGATAGTAGTATTTTGAAGGTGTATGTTTACAAGTAAAATGAGATTCAAGAGTAAACTGCTTCGACAATGTGGATTGTTGGGAAATCACTCCGCTGGAGCAGATGCCTGAGCTGCCAGTAGATGTCTGCAAACACTTCATGAAGAGTACCCTGTAGTGAAGATTATTGTGCAGATTGAAGTCAAGTCTCAAGCCCTGCCCCAGAGTTACTAGATTATCGAATCATATTTTTTGTTCAATTTCTTAAGTTTTAACTCAGTAGAAGGTGATGCAGCCCCTTCTATATCAATATGCTAAGGCTAAAAATTAGTTGGTTATTAGTGATGAGTAAAATTCCTACTTACCTGTCCGCTAACCATCCAGTCACGTCTCGACAATAAATACTCCAGGCATACTGGCCTTGCAATAGATATTTCATGGAACTACGTTCTTTTTGGCTGAAGATTTTATCAGATAGCCCTGCACTACCCTGTCTTCTATTACCTTTAATTTCGAGGAAAGCCTTAAAAAAACACTAGGGCATGCTCGTTCAGTAGTGCATATTTGGAAGGGACCGGACTTTATGAAGTGCTAAGCAGCTGGCCGTAATTATCATGTAAAACTATTTCCTGCCCGCCGTACGAAACTATGGCTTCAATATATTTCAGTTACTCCTCTCCAGTGATAACTATTTAGATATTCTATATCTAAATTTAGATCTATAAATAAAAAGTAAGATTATTTATTATCTAAAAATCATTACTCATTGATGAAAAAATATTTCTCGTACCTTTTCTTCCGATAAAAAGATATTTTTTAAAATTCAGGTGAATAAGTAAAAATAGAAGAATATAATTCCTCGATCTTGCCTTGAAAAAAAAAAGCAACAAGAATAGCCACAATATTTCTGTCATTCATTTCTCGACCGGTTCCATGAAAATCTTCACGGGGTTTATACTTGACACAATGAGAGGCCTTTCGTTTATGATGTCGTTAATAGCAACAATGAAAACAGAATTTTCGTCATAAATGGTAATAACAATAGAAACAGAATTTCTTCGGAATGCTTTTATGTCTTCTAACTATAATTCAATTCGATATTGTTCTATAAAAACGTCGGGCAGAAAAAGTGATAATCTCTTTCTTTCTTCTCACTCACTCACTTTTCTTCACTTCTGTTTTCAGCCCCCCCCCTCTCTGTCTCTCTCAAGCACCCCTTCATATTGACTGTAGTTTTAAGGGGAGTGTCTTGGAAGTTTAGAGGGTGGTTTCCCTTTCAACTGTTGCATTCCATACAAGCACAAGCACACACACACACACAACACACACACACACACACACACACACACACATATATATATATATATATATATATATATATATATATATATATATATATATATATATATATATGCATGAGGGGGTCAATAAATCCATAGTCTGACACAATTATTAGCTAAATTTTATATGAAATTTTCACCGTATGGTATATATAGTTTCTGATATCATTTTCATCAGAATTGTGATTAGCTATCATTTGACTTCTTAGCTGCATCTAATCAAAAATAGAATACCCCCGATTACACAAAGTTATTAAGAAGCAAGAACCTCAAGTTCAACGACGTGTCCACCATCTGTGGTTGTAGTAACAGAAGGGGAATGAGGTGGAGTAGGAACCAAGACGACAAACGGTCTTCGGAATATTGGACATAAAACTTTTGAATAACATAAAAATGTTGCTTCTGTTGTTTTTTTCTCTTTAAGAGATGTATACATTTCCTAAAGCCAAGTCGATAAAATCTCTTATTGTTCTTTTAACCTTATGACCTATCTGACGAATATTTCATTGTTTATGGGAGACATATGCAGGATTACAAGCGTTTCTGATAAGAAATACTCATGAGTTATAAGTACGAATTCTCTGCTCTCCATTCGTTGTTTTAATGTCAGAGCCAGTTATTTGCATACTATAATGGTTAACTCGTGCCGTCAAAAATGACAGCTATTATGAAATAAATGGATAGACATTGCTTTTTTATGCATGGATAATACTTTGTATTGCAATGAGTTGAAAGAATAGCGTTCAGTTGACAACAAACGAATTTGTTTTTTTTTTAAATTACTATTATTTTATTATTTTCATTCTTACCCTTATTCAGCATTTTTACTTTAGAACATACAATTCTATTTTTATGTCATCATAGATGAGTAGTATCCTCTTGCGTGACAGAGCACAAACACAAATTGCTGAAAGTTATATATGCCGTTGCTCACTCGAGACACAGCCTTGGTTATGGAACTCCTATGGCTTTTATCGAGCCTACTGTCACAATCAAATGAGACATGAATGAATACAAAGACAGAAAACCAATCAATGCAGACATTAAAAAACAGTTTGGTTCTATAAAAACCATCAACCAAACCTGTCATCAAGACTGTCAACATAGGTTTTTTTCAGTTCTTAAGCTGGTCTGGCTTGGTGGCTATGAACGGATATATGTATTGCACGTACAGGCTGCACCAATGGAACCAAAGGGATGAAATTTTAAACATTTACCACTTATATCTATAAACACGTTTTCGTTTTTCCAGCCCTGCACACTCAAGGTTCAATTTGCAATTTAAGTTTATGATAAATTGGCCCATTTGTTTGTATCTGGCAGCATTCAAGCTTGTTTTTTGTTTTTGTTTTTTCTTTTAAATTCAATCTTTCTTGGTGATCAACCCCCAACAATAAGCGAAAGAAGTAAACTTATTCACTGATCACTCCTTTTTTTTCCCCGATTTTTTCAGTTGATCACTCCCAAAGCAACATGCTGCCAAAAGACGTTGGTCATGTGACAGTTTTTATTTTGTGAATTACTATGGTTGTATATAATTAAACTCAATATACAGATAAAGTGATTTCTGTATTCGAAAACATCGGGACTGGTTCTACTGACTGATCGATTCGTTTGTGTGTTTAGAGCAAATGCCTCCGAGTATTTACTTCTCTACTAATCTTTACATTAACAAACCCAGTTAATGTGTTTATTGTGTTTGTTTTGTAGGGTGCATTTTATACAAAATCTCGGATAAAATAATAATTTCGTGTTGCTGTTTACAAACAGCATTTATGGAGATTGGATGATATTGAACTAAACGCCAGGAAAGGCCGAATCACAAAACTAGGATAGTGCCACGAACTTTATCGTTAATTACCGAACGATGTAAGTTAAGTCGAAAGAAAAAACGAGGTTCAACCGAACTGCCTTTGGATTTACTGAAAAGGGTTTGCTAAATGCGGCAAACTACCCATACTTACTGTTTATCGAACTGACAACCATCGGGTATAACGATCCTTTGGCTTTAACAACCCCCAATCAGTTCGTTATAGCGAGGGTTTATGTATATATATATATATATATATATATATATATATAGAGAGAGAGAGAGAGAGAGAGAGAGAGAGAGATAGAGAGAGAGAGAGAGAGACAGAGACACAGACAGAGACAGAGAGAGAGAGAGAGACAGAGACACAGACAGACAGACAGAGACAGAGAGAGAGACAGAGATAGAGACAGAAAGGTTCTATGTCCACCACCAACGGTTTGTAGAGTAACATACA
This sequence comes from Thysanoteuthis rhombus, assembly GCA_963457665.1. Lineage (NCBI taxonomy): Eukaryota > Metazoa > Mollusca > Cephalopoda > Oegopsida > Thysanoteuthidae > Thysanoteuthis > Thysanoteuthis major. The sequence continues at coordinate 38,045,215 of OY735219.1, read as the reverse complement.
CACACATACACATATACACATACAAGTAGACGCTCTTTGTCCGTCATTTTCAATAAAAGATGTAATATGAAAAATCTTCCGCCATAATTATTCAACCTTGATGGCACTCCAGTTCACGAGGAAAGCAATACCACTAGACTCCGTAAGAATCTAATTTACTGGCAGATAATATCAGCAAAAAATGCAACATCTTAATTCCCAATTTGATAAATTGAAAAAGCATTTGAACCAACATGGAGGAAAAAGACTACCCAACGCACAACACCAACTTAACCTAGTCGTCAACAAAAGGGGAATCGCTTATAGACATAATATTACCAAATAAAAGGTCGAAGGTGTCAAAAACCTCGCTCTTTAGTGAATGCCCACACAGATATAAAATAGCTCTCATTAAAACTGTAATCAACGGAGATAATTCAATTTATTCTTCTCGTATATTCTATAAAAAAAATTCACAATATAAAACTAACCCTTGTGAACAATGGTCTTCCTAATCATATTGTCGTCAACAAAATAGAATAAGCTCACGACAACAAAACTTCAGGCCTTAACGACTACAAATGTAATAAAAATACAATGCATTTATTTCGTTGTAGCCAAACACGCAGCAATTTTAAAGAGGGTGAGTCTGCAATCAGAAACGTCATAATACAAAACACTTCTTCAGTTGAAAAAACACACAAATACAACTAATTTATCACATAAAGACATGAAACTTGATTATCACCAAAAACCAATGTCATGAGAAGTCCCCAATTAACTCAATGACTATCGTTTATTAGTTAACTTGGGGGGGGGGCAAATGCAAAAAAAGACGAGGCGGTTGATAGTAGTCCCTGAGAGGTACCTTGCAAGCTGTCATTAAAGCAGGATAAATATTTGATGATATCTTTTGAAATTATTCTCAAGAGTGATATCCATTACAAATATTCAGTAATCAATAACTACAGGTCTTGCTAGTCACCCAATAGAAACTGCCACAAGATTAACGTCTTTTAGCAGCATATTGTGTTGGGGGAGATCAGTTAAAAAATTGGGAAAAAAGGGCCAGACAATGAATGAGTTACTTCTCTCGCCTTTTCTCTAACGAAGTTTGAATTTTCAAAAAATAAGCATGGTACAAATCAACAGATTAATTCAGTATAAACTTACATTGCAAATTGACCTTCCACACTAACAAAAAACTTTTCTTAGGCAGGAATTAAAGAAAAAAAATTCTCGACATAATTAGTAAATGTTTGAATTTTCAGCCCTGTAGCTACATTGGTGCAGTACGTACACGTGATAGACACATAACAAGCCATTTGTTATTTTAACAAATATGTTTAGGAAAGGAGAGTAAGAAAAATCACTGGAGCCAGATACATTGTACATGCTCAATATTTTGTAAGTATTTGCAAAAGCTGTTCTGCTTTATTTCAGTTTTATTATGTTGGAAGCATCGAACATTTATTGACAGTTGTACAAGTGGAAAAAGAAGATAATGTTTCACTATTTCACCACGAATATAAATCAATGCCTATTGCAATCGAATGGCAACAGCAGGAATTATCGTTAAATTTATAAATATTTCAGATGATCGATTCTACAGCCGTTAGAATTGTGCTTCACTTTACATTGTATTCAATGCGTTTTACCGGCCGTCTGTGCCCAGTGGTAGAGTGCTTGCCTCTGGTTTGGTAGACCGTGGTTCAATACAAAAGATTTTCAGAATGCATCTCGATGCCTCTCTGCTAAGCACTCAGCACAAGGAGTAGGATTGAGAAACTTCTCCCCGAGGCTAAGGGATTACAACCGAATCACGTCGGATAGATCTGTTCTCGTGAAATCATCGCAGCTAAAACACGTTGAGCAGGGGCGGTACCTACTTTGGTGACCACTTGGGAAAACCCAGCGCTGTAAGCAGAACGAAACTCCGACAAACTCTGGCAAACCAGGAGAGAGTCTTATCAAAAATTGTCTGTGCGTACGTAAAACTCTGACTGCCTAGATGAGGGTACAAGCTGAGATTGATGATACAATTAATACGTATCCAGACTTGACAAGGTTGCTTAACTACGTCTTTATTGAAGAAAATTTTGAAATCATTATTAATCATTTTTTTCCTTCGTCCTTTTCTTGAAGTAAACATTTATTACAACTTTTCATATGAAATTACAGGTTTTTTATTATCTTGAAAATTCAGCGCAAAGTTTTTTGACGATTTATCTGTTTTTTGAATGAGAGTTGAGTAATTTTGTCGATGACTCCAGACATTACAAGAAACAAAAAATACAAACAATGTACCTAGCCTATGGATGAAAGCGAAGGGTTTCGTTCAAAATTCTCTGAAGATTAACGATTTCGAAATTCACTTGGAGAAGGCCTGAGAATACACCCGTCAGAATTGTAATGAAAACAACAAAGATGGTCTGTAAGGGTATTTTTGAGACATCATAAGAGGATATGAACACTTAATGATAGTTCGTGACGTAGTGATTGTTACCTTTTCTGCGTTAAAATTCAAAACATTTTTCACGTCAGATTTCGCTGCACAATGCCTAGGGAACTCAGAACAGCATTTTTCCTTTCACTAAATTTGAAATATTCTCTAATCAGGTTTAGTACTCATTTTGACCTTATTTGTTAATTCATTTTTCAGAGTTAAAGCAGAAAACTTGACGATTTAGAACTATATTTTATTAGATTTAACAATAACGGATATAAGTTATGTTTAATGTTTAGGTTTAGAGTTTGTGTTAAGGTTAGCGTCTTGAGTTAGTTTTTAAGGTTACAGTTATTACATAGGTCAATTACAGAACAAATAAAAGCAGAAAACTTAACAATGTCGCAATGGGAGTTTTGCCAAAGAAAAAAGAATTTTCATTCTCCATATGATTGAATTTAACGCGGGAAAGGTATCAATCACACGCGACGTAATCGGGCCATTTATTCTCTGCTAATTAGAGCTGCAAGTTCGTCTCATGATTTTCTGGGAAAGTATGATATCTACTTATATCAGAATCCCAGTCATCCGTGCACGGGGAATGAAAATATCTAGTTCAAGTGGGAACCATTTATCCAGGCAGCACTGCCCCATTACAAGAAGGGGTAGGGTCACGGTTAATCTCTGATGTCTGTGACGTGTCAAATACAAGAGCCAATGAAACTGGAACATTTTTGTCTCCACCCACACGCACATACGAGAGTCCCTACACCAAACTCGACCTAAATAACAAACTTTGATGGTCTGTATCAGTTTGCAAAAATATAGGTTTTTTATGCAAGGTTTTCTGAGTCAAAAGAAACTATGCTCGTTCAGGAGATGATCCATATACTTGTTGCTGTGTTACATTATAAATTGTGTTGTGGTTGTTTGTGCCACACTAAATATGTGACTGTCTTCGCCACATCGTAGCATCCGATGAGGTTTTCAAAGAATTCAATGTCAATATCTTACAGCAGTGTTTTCTATAGTTGGTTTTGCGGAATCCCAGGGTTCTGCAAAAACATTCTGGGGTTCTGCAAGATAAGATGTCTTTCGATTTTTGTAAAAAAAATCCTCTAGTAAATTCATTCATCCAATATTAAACCAAATTTTCAGTGGATACTAGAATTCAAGAAACAGCAACATTATTTGCATTAATCTGATTTTAATATTTTCTTTCACTTTAATTACAAATTTAAAGCAACGAAAAACAGACTAATTTTTTTCATTTATTATACGTTTCTTGTGTATATAAACTATCTCTCTCTAAAACTATTTTTGATTCCTTTGATGTCTAAGATAGGTTTCACGATTTTTGGAAAAATCGTATAAAGGTTCTGCAAACAAAATAAGCTTGTTAACCACTGCCTTAGAGTGATAGATGCTACTAAGAAGCAGTTTATGAATTAATGAGCAGTCATGCAAGTAAAACGGAATTTATTCTTTTGATGTACATTTTTATGTATATAACTAGCGTACCTGTGTCGTCAAATAAGACCGTATAAGATGCATCTGAATTCTTGCAGGTATATTTTCGAGAAAGTAAAATCACTCTCTATTTCCATGGTCATCATAGCCCTCCACAATCATCATCATCATCAGTCTTTTGACGTCCGTTATTGGACCTTCCCAAGATTCATCCCACCGCTCTATTATGGGCGTCGCAGAACTTGTCTACTTAGTCTCACCATCTTATATTCTGCCGGTTGTGGTTTTACATGTGATCTCTGGGGATCCACATTGTGAATCACGATGTCCATCGGTTCTCTGACATTCTTGCAACATGATCAGCTCTTTGCCATTTTCTAATGGATTCTATGATGTCTCAGACTCCTGTTTTCCCCTTGATATATTGTGCTGTCTTGTGATCTCTGTGTGAGTTTGAGCATGATTCTTTCATGTACACGTTACATGGTTCTCGATATGAGGGTCAGATTCTCGGTTAGGTTCCACGTCTCTGCTCCATAAGTGACTATCGGGAGGATGCATTGGTTAGATACCCTTTGGGGGGGGGCAAATAGGATTACCTTGTTCTTGAAAGTTGATCTTGCTCTACGGAAGGCTTGACATCTTAAAGCGATTCTTCGCTTGATTTCCTCTTGTTTTGAGGATTTCATGAGACAGAAAAAATAGCAGTGTTTTCCAAACAGTAAATGAAATTGATACTTCATCAAGTTCTTACTAAACCAACTGTAAAAAGGAAATTAATCAGTCAAAAACATTTCAGTAGTCAAAAAATGAAGCCTTCACGTTAGCATACTGTTATGCACACTCATCGGCTTTTGTTCCCTTTCCTTTGGGTTGTTACGGACAAAAATAAGTGTAAAAATATCCGTAGTGAATTATAGTTGATGACAACATACGCCAATGAAAGAAACGTGAGAGTGTACACACTGAAAGCACTGGTTCCTGCCTAGATAACCGAAGTTTGATAACCTCAACCTTAAACCTAACCTTAACCTTAACGATTATTGAACGAATGAAAGCGATAAACTTGTCATTATTGCAATGATAGTTTTACCACGGAATAAATAGCTTACGCCCTTTTGTACAAAAAGGGCAACTTTATGCCGCTTTGATGTATGATAAGCATTTAATTTTACTCCAAATGTTTTTTTGACTTTCTGGTCAGTGTCAAATGGTCGCTTGGATTTTTCCCTCGAATTTCAGTGGCTAATTCATCACCCATTATCAGTATTCACTAGGTTTACACGAGACCACAATAATGTTCGATTTACAATAAAAGATCTATCGTAGAATGAACATATCTTGTTACCATAAAGAAGTCACGTTTTAATAACACAATGTGCATCTCTAATGATTACTAAGTAATTTTGGAATAGAATTGAGAAAGAAAATTATTCTTTTGCCGAGATTAAATAAAATTATAGTTAGATGACGTTTCGGTGTTATTTCTTTAAGATATATTTTGATTTTTATAACTATCATCTGTTATTTTTATCATTTCCTATTTTCATTGTTGATATTAGCAAAATCATAAATATAAAGAGAAAATAAAGAATAGCGTCCCGTCATTTCTGGTTTAAACATTCTGGAGATTTTAATGGAACCGGGTACACCCTTTGAATGAGCAGTCCCTAGTAAATCTTTACAACATGAAAGCAGAACTCCTTTTACTTTTGATGCAAACACTCTTAAAAGAGCAACTGCTATTATGCTAGTGACGCAAGCCATAGAAAATGTATTCGACTCACATTGAGAATTCAATAACTCTGCGTTGGCATTAGCTTCACTTTGAATCAAAATAACAGTTGGTATATTTTTACTCTAAAATATCAAATTGCATTGATAAGCATGGAATAGTTGTATGAAATATTTTTATCATTTATTTGACAATATATCTACGAACAATATTATGAAAAAAAAAACCTGATCTTTTTCAGCAGCAAGCACGCTCGTCACGCAAGCCATAGAAATCGTATTCGAATTACGTTTAGAATTCAATAACTATTGGTTACCTTCAGATTTACTTTAAATCAAAGTGTATAACTAGCACGTCAGAAATAAGAATGCAAAGATCAAAACCGAAGACGCAGAACTGGAGAAAGTAGACCACTTAATCTACCAAGGACGACGAATCTCCATGAAATTACTACCTTATGCAGATTGTGTTATTGGACACGCACAGTTGGAGTTAATGTAGAGTTGAATCGATAAGAGTATTCTACTTAGGACCACGAATCTGCATGAAAACCTCAGAACAAGAAGAAATCAAGAAAAGAATTACCCAAGGATGGCAAGCCTTCGGCAGAGCAAGCTCAACCTTCAAAAACAAGAAGATCCCATTTGTCCTATAAAGAAAAGTATATAACCAATGCATCCTATGGAGCTGAAACGTGGAACTTAACCAAGAGTCAGACCTGCAAACTAAGCAGCATACAACATTCACATGGAAGAATCACGCTCAACCTCACATGGAGAGATCACAAGACAGCACAATATAAGGATGCCCCCTAGCTATCACTTGGTCTTGATTTCAAATCATGATAGGGAAATGATAATTTTTATACATCGGTTCAGTCTAATGTGTCAGTATGGACAAGCAGTGAAGAGTATATTCCCCTAAATTAAGATTGTTCTTGGACTGGTTTTGACAATACCAGATTGCATTGATAAACGTGGAATTATCATATAAAATCATCTTATCATTTATTTAACGACGTACTTACAAACAGTAGCAGAAAAAAAAACAATTTTGTTTATCTAAAGCCATCCCAATGATTGAATTGCAGATTTTCCAAATCCACTTATTGAATGTAAATAACGATCATTATCGATCGTTGGAACAACGCACTTTTGAGAGCTGTAATTATACCAGAGTTTAAAAGTGAAAGCGAAACTGATAGAATATAAATCTTCATTTTGATTTCAAGATTTGTTTACACATGCACCCAAAGGAATGCTCAGTAGCATACGCTCCTCGATACAAAAATGATTCAAGCAATTTTCATCAAATGGAATATTTTGACATCATAGAAAACACGGTTGAGAAAAATTTGGGAACGCTGGCCCGCTGTGGGAGGCAGTCAAAAATGAATAGAACAATATTGTAGCAGCATACTGTGACGAACTATCTGATAGCTTCACCAAACAGCTCAGTTTTCTGATGAAAAAAAAACAAGGAAAAGATATATCATCAAAACGTATTGACACATTTTTTGCCCGGGAGTGTACATTCTAAAACATTGATATGATCGCGCGACTACCTACGAAGCCACAAATATCGAGTCTTTTGCATACAAACGGTTTTATGAAGCCATACTTAGTGGCAAGTGAATATGTGTATTCATCAAATTAAATATGGAAAATTTCGAAGGAACATCACAAGTTTAGTGAATTTGGAATGTTTTTTTTACTGTGAGTGACTATAGTCATTCCTTCTAAAGCTAGTAGCGGACGGAACCAGGAACATCGACTGACGATATTAAGAATTGCAGCCTCTTTTAACTTTGGTCGGGAGATGCAGCCAAGGAAAAATATCCCAACAGCTTCCTTTAATAAAATCAATCATCAGAGAGATGGCAATCTATCAATAATAATAAAATCAGGTTACGTACTGAAGGTGCTACAGTAATGCCATCTAACGACAAAAACAGATTGATATTTATGACAAACACAATGGATTTCTATTTAGATAGTTTGGTGTACACGCGCCCGTTTGTGTTTGTGGGCGTGTGTTGTTGTATATATGAAAAATGTCATGTGTACGCTCACACAGTTATGGGTATATGTATATGTATCTAAATACTTGTGTGTATGCTCATGCATATTGAGCAATAAAGGAGAGATTGCATCAAGTCGTTTAACAATTTTATTTTCTCTGTCATTCTTTGAAACGTTTCCGGGAAATCGATGTTCAAGTCTGTTTTATTGGCATCAGTTTCCTTCTGTATACGGTAAATGAACATTGAATTAATGAAAAATCAAAGCAAGACTTGATGAATTTAACTAGGCAACACCATTGATTATTGCTTTTAAGTGAGAAGAAAAAAATTATCCTAAAGTTGACTGAACGATTAAGGAGGAAATCAACCCATGGAAATCAAGAGTAATTAAGAAAAAAAGAGAGGTAAAAGTTCTTTGAAAAATTGTAACGTCAACAAAAATTTTCCACTCCTGATGTGTTCAAATTGTTTGGACAAGATAATGTCCTCTTTATTGGCTGATGAATAAATATTTAATTATGAATCATCGGCCCTAATGTGTGATTGGAAGTCTGAAAACCTACTGAGAGAAGAACGCCAGGTTGACAGAATGAAAGCCATCCGAATTTGACTAAGGACGTTAAATATAAGAGGCACTCAACAGCAAGCGATGACCAAACTGGCTTAACCAGGATTCACTAAAATACCGACAAGATCGTAATATGCCTACACGAAATGAAAAAGAAATCGATATCAAAGAGACTGGCAGACGACATCATTGGAACTGGAGGAGCTTCATCTTTTGTCGATGACGATGACTAACAAACTAAACAACCTTGATCACTGAACCAATAATCACTGCATAAACAGTGCATTGTAAAATATCAGGTGTCAAAAGCTAGTAACGAGATGTTCGAAAATTGAACACTCCTTTCTCTCTATCCCACAATCTGTTAATGCTTATGTGTGTTTATAGATGTATGTATGTATGTCTGTATTTGAGTAATATGACAATTCAGAAGATCTTGTTGTTTACAAATGAGATTTCTCAGTTTATTTTGACGTTTCGTCACTTCATTTTAACTTCTTCAGAGAAAAGGTGATGGATATACAAGAAATCGTCTGTTGTATAGAGTCCATGTCTGATTGTTAACTAGGTGATGAATAATTAATTCAAGCAGATATCAAGTTGTCTAAATAGTAGAGATTCGGGTGTATTGATTCACGTACGTATGAGTTTATGTATGTGAATGTACTTAATGTACGTGAATACTCATTGTTTTGCTTTCTGTAACAATCTGACTGCCATATTTTCCACGCCCAAGTTCAACTCCGTTTGCAATTTCGGGATGATATATGAGAAAAGAAGTATCAGTTATTTGCTAAAGCTGAGAGATTTATTTGTTCTTATCTCGTACTATCTCGTTCACCATCCACTCATCATTTCCTCTTCCTTCACTTATCTATCTTTCGTACCTTTTCAATTCGATTCTCTTCTCGCACCCCTCCCTTTCTTTCTTCTATCTTCCTCTCCTTCTTTTATCACTCCTCTCTATAGCTTGAGTACATATCATTTCAAGCATTCTCTTGTTCTCTTAGCATTCATTTTTTTTTTTATCGGAGCCTGGTTGTTGTTTGAGATACCTCCTACTGGCACCAATGGTCGATATCTTAGCCTATATAAAAAGATTTCGAATGCAGATTTTAAAGGCTGGTAAGCAATCCCCATTTCAAATATGCTGTATTGTCTTACGCAAAGCAAGGATAAATGGTTCGCGAGCTGACCTCACAGATCATTAATACTGTAGTGAGATCCTAACTGGGTGCTGCACACGTGATTTCTTTATTCTTTTTTTTCTGTACCAAAGTAAACTCAGTAAATATAAATAGAGTAACTAATTAATTCCATACTGTTAGACAAGTCTATTTGGTCACTCAATAATAATAGTCACGTGACCAACGTCTTTGGTGGAACGGTTTCTATTTAGTGACTAATCAGACCTGTTGTTTTATAAAGCCTTACGCTAGTAACTTGTCAAACAAAGCTGAACTTAAACATCTAAAGAGTTCCGGTCGTTCAAGGATACACAGGAAGCTGGTCCAGCGGATAATCATTAGTTTGATGAGTTTGATTCCCATTGGTTGTCTTATTACTGTCGTGGCGTGCCGCAGATAATTTAAAATCGCGAGTCGTAGATTAAAAAGTCAAAAAGCTAGTCTTACAGACCATTAATCTGAGTGTACCACGATTCCAGCCCTGTACAGTAGAGTAAGAAAATCTACATTCAGTCCCTGAACAGTAATCTCTTGGAGCAATCGGGTCGTTTTATTCCTGCTCCGCTGGCCTGTTATTTCTGCCTCTTCTTCTTCTTTTCCCTGTTTCCTTTTATTAATATTCGTTGTTTTTTTTTCCTGCCTCCCGTTCCACTTCGTCTCCATTCTGTCATTCATAACTTTCTCTATCATTTTCTTTTTCTTGCCATTCTGCAAACCAATCCCAATTTCAGGAGACCAGCACGTTGTTTCCAGTCTGGGGCAAATGTCACGATCATGCGAGCTTGGAACATTAGTGCATTTCACTGAAAAACTCTCCTTCCCCTACTTCCTGCAAGAAGAAAGAAAAAATTCATCTCCATTATTTGCCACTGTTTCCAACAGAATCTAGTATTGGTCTCTTTCGTTCATTTCTTGTTTACCCACGTTCATTCTTCATTGTATGATTTTGCACACTCACATGACATTGGAAATATCATTGCAACCATAGAATAACGCAATTGACAATGGTCGATTACTTTCTACCATTTTAACTGAATAGCTGAAAGAATTTTCAGCAATAAAGAGAAGAGGTCTGGTTAATTATTCAATAGGAACCATCGCGTAAAACACATCTTTTGGCAGATGCCTTGTTGGAAATGATTGATTGAAAAATTGAAAAAAAAAAGGGGGCAATCAATTAATAAGTTATTTCTCTCTCCTCCTGTTGAGCAGAGATCACTGAAAAAATCTCAATTTTCAACAACAACAAAAAATAAAACCAGCCTGAATGGTTCTAGACACAAAGTAAGGGACCAATGAAGAATAAACTTACCTTGCAAACTCCCTACTAAGCACCAGGGTGTTTTCAAAAAACAAAGAGAACATTTTTTCTAGACAATATACGAAGCAAATGTATAATTTTTAGCCTTTCAGTTCCATTGGTGTGGTGTGCATATATAACCAGTGAGAAAGCCAGCTACACCAGCTTGAAATCAACTTGAAAACTGGGGAAACCTATGTTGGCAACTCAGGTTGACAGTAATTAAAGAATGAGGCAGTTTGTACAATGTTTAGAAATCTTGCTGATAAGACTGTAACTATACAGTTCTGTGCTCGTAATAGAAAACTTTTATGATATATTCGCTTTAATAACAAAACTGAAACAAATGTGCTAAGCTTTGATATTAGAAATGTCGGTTGTACAACGATTCATATCTAATACACACACCCATATATATATATTATTGTATCATCCACAGACAGCTGTTTCGGTGTATTACATCACTTCAGTGTGGTTATAGACTTTCCATTATCCCATCCAGTACTGCAAAGCAGAATTGAAACCCTTCTGTTCAGACCCGTAGGCCGATATCCTACCTCTGGACTACGGAACTGGACAGTAAGTAAGGCTGAATCTAAGTGATATATCTATTTACACAGAAATCCCTCATCCACCAGAATGCTTGATTACTATGGAGGAGCATTGCATATATATATATATATATATATATATATATATATATATATATATATATATATATATATATATATATATATATATATATATATATATATATATATATATATATATATATATATGTTGATGCTTAGAGGGTAAATATCTCCTAAATCCTGGCCTTTGCCACGACTTGAAAAAAAATCACCACTGTATCAGCTGCGATGTAAGTTATCTCTCACGCTTTCACTGTCTCTCTCTCTCTCTCTCCACTATCTCATTACATACATAAATACACACGCACGCACGCGCATATATATATATATATATATATATATATATATATATATATATATATATATATATATATATATATATATGTGTGTGTGTGTGTGTGTGTGTGTGTGTGTTTACGTTTGTGTGCGTGAGTGTGAAATGTTTGGCGAAGGAAAGAAATACAAAAGACAAGTAAAAAAATTTTTGCCCAAAATTATCATAATGTATTGATTTTAGCCTGTTTTGGGAAAGAATTGTTTACACCTCTAATGACGCAGCCTCTGATTTTCCACCAGTTCATGTGGAATTGTAGCTTTCCTATCTCAGCAAAATGCCGAGTAACAATGGAGAACATTTTTTCTTCTTTTTTTGTTTTCAGTTTTTTTCTGAAACTACTGTTTTATCACTAACTGATTAACTGTTCCTTTTTTAGATGCCAAACAGATATTCTCGTTGTTTCAACAGGAATGTGTTCATACTCAGATCAATACAACAGAATAGTATTTTTTATTCCAGCGTCAATATATTTTATTGAGTAAAACGACCTAATTTATGATGCACCAATCACCTGAAAACAGAGATCGAACAATAAGATAACCAAATCTGCAATACAAAATGATTCACTATGATATACACCTATTCGATCCTGATGGCATAAAATCATGAATTGTTTGTGCAGAGAATCTAGCTAAAATAAATTTTAGGGTAACAGAATTGCAAAGTTCAGTTCTTAATCATTAATTTATCCCTACTGCCAGAAATATTCAACTTGTTGGTGCAGAAAATGACAGCAGAAAACTTGTCTCTATGCACTGGACCTGAACGTAAACATTATTTCATTATTCCTCTTTTTTTCTCTTAGGGGTATTCCCATATATATAATTTTTTGGCGACAGAGTTTCAATGCCGTTAAAAATAATACCTGAAAATGTCCGTTTTTATTGAGTGATGTTCCACGAGATATGAGAAGATCCTGCTATGGTTGATTATGAAGAAAATCATTTATTTGTTAAAAAGTGGTTGGTGTGAACTCATTTATGGGCGATTCTGTACATAATCAGAAACTGAATGAAAGTTTTAACTGTTCATTTACGAACACGTATTTGTGATATCAGGGGTTACATAAACAGCCAGTATATATTGTGATAATGAAATTACATAGGAAAATGCGTGTTTACTTTGCTCAGAAAAAAATATCGAGGGAATCAAATTTGTAACATATATCTTTGAAGAAAAAGCATATGAACTTTAGATTATATTTTGAAATACATGAAACAGTGACGAGAATGACAGAAACACTGTCTGTTCGAAATATTGTGTCTTTTTTACCTGCAACGAAGGTCGACAGGTAAAGAGAAAATGGTTAAAGAGAGATAGGCAGCATTCGTAACGAAGAAAGAAAGCTGTTATCTTTATAAAGGGGAGGGATAATTCTTATTCGTATTATTCCCTTTTTTAATCGATTCTCGCGATTGAAAAATTGATATTTTTATTGCAGAAACCAATGTTGACAAATGCTGTGAAAATTATGTATACAAAGTCGCAGGCTTCGGACAGTGTTCTTTTTCTTGTTCAAACTGAAACGCATCGAAACGAACGATACGACTTTTCGATTAAGTTATTCAGTGTCGGATGACAAATGCCGGAGACAATAAAGGAAGTGGTAATTAGAAGTTTGCAATCAATGGAGGAAGGGCCTGGAGAAGGTAGATGGGTCACGAGGCAGGAAAAAGGAAGTCGTTGGTTGTTTGCTCAGAGACACATCTCTGCGGGATGATCAGTAATCCAGTTGAAGATGGAGAAATCAGAGCGGATGCCACTTGCAGCTGATTGCGAGGAAGATGATTAACGAGACGGTCTGAAGAGGAAAGAACGGGTTTGGGGTTTACGAAGGGGATACGTGCACGCATAAATAGATATTTAGATGCGAAAGAACAGAAATTCACGAGGCGAAGTACTTAGTGCAAGCGCCACTCTACGCATTTACGATTACATACACTCCCGGGCAAAACAAATGGCCTTGACTTTTATCGATTTTTTTTTTTTTTTTTGCATTTAGACAACCGTGGCGACCAAAATTGGCGATGGGTTCTATCCCTTTTTCTATGCGCGTGTGTTTGTGTGCTCTAGCGCTTCTGACCATACCATTTTGTCTACAGACTTGAAAATTGGCATCAGTACTTCACTAGAACCCTCCCCCCGAATACTTTCTTTTAAATGAAAAAAAAAAGGTTCTTTGACTTTTTAGGGATCATATTTCGACGGGTTTATTGATAACAACTGAATTCTCCCGAAACTAGATGTTTCTAGATGTTTTTTTAATTCTATTTTAGATGTTTTTGTAATGGAAATAACACGTAGATTCTTGAGAATTTAGATGTTCCCAGAGGATTTTATTTCATTTTAGATTCTTTTCACTGGGAAACATTGGTGATCTCATTAATCCCGAGTTATTCTTTTATTCTATCAATTATAGGTGAAATACTCGACAGTGTTATATAACAGTGCATACAGCGTTTGTGTGCAGAATACGTTTTCGTATAGGATTGATTTTCCCTTATTTTTCTTGAAAAAAATAAGCTGTTTGGTTAAGATCTCCAATAGTTGTTTACATTGTGCTGCGTAAGCTCTGACAGCTTTCTACAGCTGCTCAGTGTTCTCAAACTCTGTCCCAGCCAGTGTGGTCTTAATGAGTATCCATATGTTCTCTACGATGTTAAGATCTTTCATACGACGATAGGATTCATTAATGGCACACAAATATACAAACTCATACACACATAAACAAGCATAAAAATCCTTCAATTTATTTATGTAACCACATCCGAATCGCCTCTTGGCCCGGAATGCTGGTAATTCTTGCAGTTAGGAGTCAAAACTAAAGGAAGGTAAGGTCATGAATGCTGCTTTTCAAGGCATGCAAGTTCTCATTACTTGGAAGTATCCTCCTGGGAGTACGTTGCGAGTGACAAAGTTTGATCAGTGTGATATCTGTTTTATTGAAGATAAGCTTCCACTAAATGAAATTTCTCTTTAGGCAAACCAAGCAATTGAAAGTAACTCCCAACATGCAATTAATCGAAGGTACGCAATTACCCCCTCCCATCGTTAGCACGGAAGCAAATACACGTACACCAGCCAACGCCCTCAGAAACGCGCTCAAATGTAAATAAACTTGATGACTGCGTACGGAACTGGAATACTTCCTGTAAGAATCGAAGCCATCCCGCGGAATGTACAGACTTGAGTGATGTATTTAGCGTACGTTCAAATTCAATGTAGCAATGACCCTGATTTTATTTTACCTTTACAACCTACATAACATGGCTATTGTTTTATTTGCGAATCATTTTGTTGTCTTTGAAAAGTGACTGCGCAGTTTTCCTCTTGAATAAGAATAATTGATTTACCAACTTTTTTCGGACAATTTTATCTCTTCTTTCCATCTTCGATGTAATCACAACGTTTTGGCTGATTCATCTATACGACCCTCTTCAGGTGTTTAATGTAGATTCTGTAAAGAAAGAAGGGTTTCTCCCATTGGTCTTTTCGGGAAGAAGAAAAGAAGAGATCAAGTAGCCTGAGAAAAAATTGGTATGTTAATGTCACTTCTCAAGATAATCGACAGTAATAAGTTTGCCGTCTTATTTGGCCGTGGGAGTTTTTGAAATACTTGTTCGATAATATCTCTAGCTTTATAAATTACTAGATATATAACAGTTTTTCAGTGAAATTCAGCATAGATAACACCGTGCAACGTAATTTCTGCTCTTGGATAGTGAGTGTTATTATCTAATTGCTCCTGCGTAAAAAGTATAGAAGATGGTTGGTATTCCCTTCGAATTGTGCTTTTGTGACAAGGACAGTGATAGTGATATTTAGTTGGGTTTTTTTTCTACGTTATGTGATTAGAAATGTGCAAATTTGTCCGTTGTCAAATTGGAAATAAGAACATTCCAAATTATCACTATTCTGGTCACAAAAGAAAAGTTTGAAGGGAATGATTGACATTTTCAATGCTTTTTTTAGACATAATCAATCAGAAAATAACCCCTTATCTCCCAGGAAGAAATAAAAGGCACATTGTGATAACTATTTCACCCAGAGTGAATTATGAAAGGGATTGAATTCTCTGTGTCCCTGAGCAACTTCCATGCTGCTGACTCGTTCATTTTGATCTCGGAAAAAGTGAAACAGAATCCAGGCAATAGATCACTGGAGCTTACAGAAATGATGCAGTAGGTGCAAGCACGAGTTGGAATTGATTTGCGAGGTTTTTAAAAAAAAAAAGTTGCTGAGCTTAAGAGCAACGAACAGACGACACATGAACTAGAAGAAAAAAATGAATCAACCAACTCATCTGAATGATGCATTGGAAGAGAAAAGACATTTTTTCTGGGCGGGGCAGTCAACGGGGTATTTTGATGTATGGCAAGACCTGCTGTAATGTTGCGAATGCAGCAATAATGGAACAAGGGCAAAAAAAAGTTTTTTTCCACATACGATGTATTGTTTATAGACTTGTCAACGACGATGGAACAAGGAAAGGAAGTCTTTCTACGTACAGCTTATTCTCCACACTTGTCATCCCAAGGCTTGTTTCTCTCCACGAAACTCACTTTCTCTGGTGAGTGGTTCAAACAGTTTTGAGATATTGAAAAATTCATCGAAGAATTCATCGAATCAAAAATAAAATCGTACTTCTATGATGGGATACACTATTTTGCTGAAAGGTGTCGAAATACCATAGAAAGTCAGTGAAATTACTTTAATGATTGGATAATGCTATGTATTTACACAGGGACTGGTTGCTGCTGGTTCAAATTCTACTCCAACTCCTACTCCGTCTGGAGATTACAGTAACTTTTGCATTTTTCACGTATCTGTATGATACATTTTTGTTATAATCCAAGATTTGTCAAATCAGCTCAGTCAGTAAGACTGAGTTGAAATCACAGCATGGAGCATGAGTTTTTTTTACATATCGGTTTACACACCTAATTTTGGTGATGCTAGTTCTTCATGTTGTAACGGTGGGGAAAGTCAACCCCCAACTTTGCACTGGAGTTATGTTACAACTTCGCATTTGTAAACGCACGCATGTCAGTACACCAACAGGTTAAGAAATACTTTATGCAGCTTAAAAAAAAGTATTTCACCTTTGTGTATCTTCAGGGGAGTTGCATCGCTACTAAAAATATATTGCAGACAGCATCGTTTCAGGTGGAGCAATTCCCTTTGGGGATCGATTATACTTTCAAATTCTTTTTTTATATTTTCTTACACTTTTCCATTGTTGTTTTTATTAGAAACCGTGAAGCAACTATATCAACATGGGTTTATCCAGTTTTCAGGTTGGTTTGGCTGGCTGGCTGGCTGGCTGGCTATGTACGTATCATATGTTTTGGTCGCACCAATCGAGCTAGAGGGGGGAAAATTTCAACAATTGTCTAAAACAACGTTTAGTTTCTGTTTTTCTTTTTTTATTGATTTTGGGGGTTTTGGATTTGTTTTTGTTTTTTGCTTTTTTAAACCCCCCTCCCGTCCTAAATAGTTTGTTTCAGTGGGGGAGTTCAATTTGTAATGTAAGTTGATACTAAATTGATCCTTTAGTTTGTGTCCTGCACAACTTGATTTTTGAAAATTTGTTAGGACTTTTTATTGTGATCACCGACCAACTAAATTTGGGAAAAGTAACTTATTCGTTCACTATTCCTACTTCCATTTTTTTTACACATCACCCCCAACACGGTATGCTACCAAAATGCATTGGCAGCATAACGGTTTCTAGTAAGTGACAAACCGGATCTGTTGTAATTTTCATGCTCAAATCCTTTCGGTTCTTTGAGGAAGCCTTCAGTAATCCCTTGGTAGGTAAATCACCTGAAAATTTCTATGATATAATTCGTTTATCTTTTTTCTACTGTGACTCCGTTGAAATGCCAAAGGGACCGATGGGTTAATTCCAACTGGCAGGGGCCATAGATTCAGCCAGGGCTTGTCATGATTTGAAATAAGAAAACCTCTCCCCTGGTCCGACCTCTTATTCTCTTCCCAACCGACAATATTTCAAATAAAGCAAAATTCTATAGCTGCAACGATAGATCCCAAAAGTTGTATTTTTCTACACCCTACTACTACACAAAGGAAATCGCCGACCCATCAACCAATTCCTTATATTACCAGTAGGGTACCCAGCGAGTGTCGAACTTACTAAAGTATTATTGGTCTTTACGGCGTGGAATTTTATAAATTTACTTGTATTTTTGAGTATGACATGAATGACATATGAATCGTTGCAACAGCTCGAAAGAACACCATTATTTCTCTGATTTTTATATTGATGAGCTTGAACATCTCTCAAAACAATTAGTTTAAATCTATGTATGTATGTATGTATGTATGTATGTATGTATGTATGTACGTATGAATGTATGTATGTATGTATGTATATGTCATAAACTGAGAGTTTTAACCCAACTGAACTGTCGTTTTGCGTGTTTAGTGTTATTGTTTTCGAGCTTCGAGCACAACGCCCCAAAATTTGTTTATCATACATAGGAAAAAATCTGAGCGAAGTTGATTAACTTTCTCAATCTAGCGTAAGGTAATAAAGATTGGTTTGCGCCTATCTTTCAAGCGAAAAGAACCTACCTTCAAAACCAACGTTCGAAATCCTAATTTTCACTTGAGCATCAACACCGACTGGTGGCTGCAATACGGAATATAGAACTACCTGTCAACAAGCAGGCTTATGATAAGTGCTAATCTATGCTTTGTTTTATTGTACCAAAATCACAATCATCGAAAAAATGCTCAGTCAATGAATTTAGTGAGAAAACAGGAGAAAAGACGTCTCCTCAAGTCTTGATGGAAACTATGACTTACTTCTTTTTAGCTTCCGGTAAGTTGTGCCCTAAATTCATATCATAACATGCACTAAGGTAATATCCAACCGTGTATGTTAGTGCCATCGAAATTGGAGCCGTATTGAAATTTGAATAGGTGTTGTTCATCTACGCATGCAGATATAGCACTACAGAGATGCAATAAAGGCAAATAATCCACACTATTTCCATACTAAGGCTTTGATACAGTGATCCAAGAATATTTTATCAAGCAAATTAAAATCTGATGGACTTAAATATTGTAAAATGGATACTCTTCCAGATCCGCTTTATTCTTTTGTTGAATACCTGATCAGGCTGAATTCAACTTGCGAAGAAAGTCTTTTGTACAATTTTTTCTGAACTATTTCCATACTCACACTTAACAATTCTGTACAGCGCTCGGAAATTTTCAATAGGATCCATATCAGGGCACTGACTTGGACATGACAGTCGATGAATACCTTTTTGAATCTGCCATTCATTAGTCCTTTTTTTTTTAATGGTATAGAGTTTGATGGAAAGAAAGCTGGGGTTTTTTGTTGGGTTTTTTTCTGAATAAGTATCGGTGAATAATGGATGAAGTCCCTTGTACACAATATATATTGCATTTTCTAAATGATATTTCTTGCTGGCCCAGAAAGCTTTGAACGCCCAACGATCTAATTTTCTCATAGACTGTAACCGAAAATCAGCATTGTTTGAGAGTAGACAGTTCAAACAAATTCATTAGACATTGTTTGAAATTTGAGAAAATAAAGAGTCACCTGAAAAGCTATCTGTTGGCCCAAATTCCAAGGCTTTGACTATAATGCTAATTGCCTCTCTCTCTTTCTTTCTCTTTCTTTCTCTCTCTCTCTCTCTCTCTCTCTCTATATATATATATATATATATATATATATATATATATATATATAAGTGGCTTACTTCTGGCTGCTCAATTAATAAAAAACTCAATTGACTTTGATAACACAGTGCCGGCCTAGGACTGATTTCGCCACACCGTGACACATGTTTTGCATCGCAACGAGGATTCTTCTTCAATTTCTTCCTCTCATCGCACAGAAACACATTCTTGATGGATCATGTCGGTCTGAAGAGGGTGCTATGGTTTTCTTCCCTTCATTGGTGACTCATACGGTCCCTAGGTTAATAGTTGAAAATGGAATTCCCTGTTTCGATGTTTTTTGCTGCTGGCTCATGCCAACTTCAGTTTAAATAATATTAGGTCTTGTTCGTCTCTCAACTGACATGGGACCAACAACTTTTGACAGCATGCCATTTTGGCGGTGATCAATTAAGGAAGTGAAAAAATGGGTGATCAATGAATAAGCTACATCTTTTGCCTTTTCTTGGGTATTGATCATTAAAAAAGTTTGAATTGAAAAACAGAAAATAAGCATGAATGCAACCGGGCACAAACTAAGGGATCAATTTGGTATAAACTTCCTTTGCAAACTGACCCCCCATAAAAAACCTATATGGGTGTATTTTTTTAAAAATTACCCTTTAATAGTTTTTCAGGCGGGGGAGATTCAGTAGACAATGTAAGCTAATTCTAAATTGATCCCTTCATTTATGCCCGCTTATTTTTTTGAAAAGTCATTACTTGTCAGTGATCACTGCCAAAACAAGAGGCAAAAGATGTAACTTATTCATTGATCACCCCCCTTTCATTTTTCAATTGATCACCCCTAACATGCTTGGTCATGTGACAGTTTCCATTGAGTGACTAATCCGACCTATTTATTTAATTTCTGAGTACATTTGCTTTCATTTCTATTTTCTTTTTTTCTTAACGTAGGAGAGTTTTAATTTGTTTTAAATTTTGATACCCTATTGTGACTTTTGATACACCTGCTGCCTTTCTACCTGTCTCTTTCTCTTTATTCTTTACTTGGCCGCAAGATCGAGAAAGAATTTTCGAAGTGTACGTAACAACTCCAAGGCTTCTGTTTGAATTAAGTTGATATTTTTACCTGATCATATTCATTATTAGTTCTGTATTGTGACGGTTACAGATGACGGATAACAGTATCTGGCTCGTGAACTGATGAGAAGAGAGTATTTCCTTTGACCATCATTCCCAGCATCTCCACAAGATAATCTGTGGTGTCAGTATTCAACGAGCAGAAGAAGAAACTTATTGCAGAAGACAAAAGGTTTCAAGATTTATGAAAGATCTCGTATGAAGTTTTCATAGGTTTAAATATGAACGCAATCTATTTAAGCGTTTTTGATGTTGTTACAAAATGACGCGTTAATCTGCGTGAAAACAAGCTTCAAAGCCAGACCATAGATGTGCTAGTTCGATCTTTGCTGTCTTCTAAAGCCCCTTCATTTTAAAGCCCCTTTCTTTAAAAGCTCATACTTTTCGAGGCTCCCATCTTTAAAAGTTTTTTTTTTCTCTGGGAGAACTATCATTTAACGTTGATATAGTAGTAAAATGAAATTCCAATTATGCGACTGACTCGTGTTTGTGTTCTGACGTAGTAAAATAGAATTCCGTTTTCTGATAACATGTCAGTTAAGCGACATCAGATTCACGGAAGGCAGTGCGACAAAACAATGCAAAAGGTGGCAATTAGGAACATAAACATTTTTTTTAGCACCATTTCAATTTGATTTCAGTTGCTTATCGGTGCAACCACTCAGACCATTTTGGGAGCGGTCAGAAATAATGAATAAGCTCTAGGCAAGACTTGAGTTGGCACCCTTTTACCTCTCCAACATTTTTACACGGTGAAAATTAATTATGGTTGACAATGCATAATCTAATAAAAATTCAAGATATTACTGCACGTGATATCACTAATATATACAAGAACAAAACAATAGCATTTGATACGGCGCTGCCAAACGATAAAGAGAAATATGAAATGTGAGTATATGATTATATTGAAAATTACTAACCGTTGGCTCTAGAAACTCAGACAGGCTTGTCGAGATGAAAGGATGCTCGCCTGGAGCTAACTCGTTATTTCCGATCTACGCTGTTTACTAATGACCGTAGACTGACGGTCTGGGTGGTTGTGATGATAAGTAATTGAAACTAAGATGAAAGAAATACTGAAAAAGAGAGAGAGAATTAGCTGTTGCAGTCACGGGGAGCTGATGCATAAAGTAAAGTCTCGAAACATCGGAGCGTTGCCACAAATATTATTTGAACTTCTGCAGCGTGATATTCATTTCATCTCGAGGGATGAGTTTTTTGGCTCCCCATTTTAAGCTATTAACCTTAATAACCCATTGATCACTTTTGCTTGCAGGCAACACCTTAGAGAAGGTCTATGTGAAACGAAGGACGCTAAAATGATGATGATGATGATGATGATGATGATGATGATGATGATGATTGGAAATATGCATTTTTTTGTTTGCACAGACAGTATTCTCGATGATGTTGAAATGACAGTAATTGAATAAATTGATATAGATTCAAATTTTGCATGTCAAGCTATTTTGAATTGATAGAAATCGTCCGCCTAAACTGGCAACGTCTACACAATGAACATCAATATGGTTTTCTTCAGTTTTTAAGTTGGTCCATCTGACAGGCTGGCTGGCTGACTAGCTGACAGGCTATCTATACACGTATCGTGCAAACATCTTAATGATGATGATGATGATGATGATGATGATGATTTATGCAGTCTAATTCAAGATAATAATATTACAATAACTAAGTTGTTGAAAATGAAGACGATGGCACTTTTTCTTTAAACAAACACGATTCCCATTTATGACCTCATGAATAGTCCGGATAAAATGTCTTTATCGAATTAGCTTTCGCTTCCAGCCTTGACCCAATACAGGTTTACCTTGCTTTTCTAAAGCTTGCTATACTCTCATTTCGCCTTTCGTTTTGCAGCAAGCTGTTATAGAGCCAGAGCACACTCTCTTCCCCACTCATATACTGTACAGTCTCCTGTGCTTCGCACCATTCAAACTTCCGACGAATCAGCATAATATACTATCATTACCACTTTTGAGAACTGAAAACACTCGAAATTTCTCCTAAATAAATTGGGGATTGCTGTTTTGCTTTACACCATTTCAGCTTACGATAGGTTTTCTTCTGAATGCTCCACTTTCGAATAGTGGGCAAACCGATAATCATCCAGTTTAACCTAGTGTACCCCCCACCCCCCAAAAAACAAATTAGGGATAACACAGCGTTTTGTTGCGCACATTATTCCAAGAGAAGAATAACCTTTCAAAATCATGACTCTTTCGTAAGCTTCAAGTTCTGGAACTAGTGGGATATATGGTACTTTCTCAGCCCCGTTTTCCCCCAATACAATAATTATTTTTATCTGCAACGAAAAGTCCATGGGTGTCTGAATCCCATAA
Source organism: Thysanoteuthis rhombus (assembly GCA_963457665.1). Lineage (NCBI taxonomy): Eukaryota > Metazoa > Mollusca > Cephalopoda > Oegopsida > Thysanoteuthidae > Thysanoteuthis > Thysanoteuthis major. Next base: position 38,022,355 of record OY735219.1, on the reverse strand, counting down.
GATTTTTTGTTCAGACCAAATTTAAATCGGTTTATACCGTTCACAAGAAAGGATGAGTAGAGAGAATGGTACGTCATGTTATGTCATATTTTCATTCTTAGATCGATTATCGAGACAGAAAAAATTTAAGTACTAGAAAGGAAGAAAGAAAGGAAGAAAGCAGACTATGCAGCGTTTTAACTAATGCACTCTCTTTATATATATATATATATATATATATATATATATATATATATATATATATATATATATATATATATATATTGTGGATTCGCTACACAAACTAGCTTATGTTTCTGCCCTCTTTCGGCCTCATCAGGTGAATCAGATTCGCCTGATGAGGCCGAAAGAGGGCAGAAACATAAGCTGGTTTGTGTAGCAAATCCACATCCTACTATTTATTTCCAGCTCTACTCTAAAACAACTCAACTCCATGAGTAAAATGTTGTATTCATCGAACAATCTATGAAATAAATCCATTACATTTCAGAAGTGGCTTTAAACTATTGATATATTAACATATTATGTTATACTGCTAGCCTGATTTGTACCATATATATATATATATATATATATATATATATATATATATATATATATATATATATATATATATATATATATATATATATATATATATATATATATATATATATATATATATATGTGTAGTGGAATAATGGATTTGCTACGCAAACAAGCTTATGTTTACGCTCTTTTTAGATTTCTTCAAGCAAACATCAGGATCGCCTCAAAGAGTCCCAAAAGAGTAGAAACAGAAGGGCGAATCCATTATTTCACCATATTTGAAGCTTTACTTTAACTCAAGTTAATATTGAATGTATCGGGCACTTTATGATATAAACCCATTACACATATTGAATTATTCATTTGTACTTTTGATATATATATATATATATATATATAACTTTTTGACTTCCCAATGAACTATATTGAATTTTGAACAAATTTTTTGCTTTATTCTGATGCAATGCTCATTTTTTTCGGACGTTTTAACGAGGATTAATTCATTTAACATTTTACATTTTAAAATTACTGGAAGGAGTTGGTCATAGTATTAGAGTATCCAAATCGATGTTTATTTCAGTCAACGTTCCCTCTAATTCACCTTTGCGAATGAAGTGGAAAGAGATAAATGCATTCACTCGTATTTGTCTGTCTGTCCGTTTTTCAGTCTGTTTGTCCACCCAATATCCCAGTGAATTCAAATAGCCTACAAAAGAAGTGATCGAATTTAAGGGAGGATCCCGTAATCTTTCCTCCGTAGCTATATATCCACACGACGTGATATCCATAAAAGTTCTAAACGAATTTCGAAATTTCAGGTCTTAAGAAAGAAAATAAAGTATTTGTATTTCTCAGTAAGTATTAGCCATGAGCGTCTAGTGGTCATGGCCCCACTCTGTGGTTGTGGTAGCCCTGTTTCCAGTCCTTCTCACGACAAGACACGCTTTATTAGAAAATGTTAACCAAAATTGTCAATCACGTGTAAATGTCGCACCAATGTAGCTAGAGGGCTGAAATTTTCAACATTCACGCCTCACTATGTCTACAAAAAAGTTTTTTTTTTGTTTTTTTAACCCCCCTTAAATGGGGTTTTAGCTAGGGGTTCCGTTTGCAATGCAAGTGTATATTAAATTGATCCCCTAGTTGGTGCCCACTTTTTTTTTTTTAAATCAGACTTATTAGTGCTCAAATATGTGGGTATCTTATTCGTTGGTCTCCCGTTTTCACAATTTTTTGATTGATCACCCCCAACAAGGCAAGCTGCCAAAATAGGTTTCTGTTGAGTAATTAATCAGACCTTTTTATTTACTTAAGAAAAAAATTATTTACTTACTTGTGTGTTCTCTCCGTTTAACCACACAATAAATCGCAATGAATCTCAATGAAAGAATGGGATATTGAAAAAAAATTGAATTTTGGTATGAATATAGGAATTTTTCCTCCCCAGCATCGAAGCTAAATGTCCATGCGCCACAATATGTCAAAATTTCATAAACTTTGTAGAAGGGTGGGGAATGTGTGATTAAATTTTGGGACGGATCCAAGATGTTTTTTCTTTCCCCAAAATTACAGTTTCATATCCACACCACACAATATCTCAAGAAGATCTCAACAAATTTAGATGAAATTTCGTTGACTGGTAGACCATGCGCTATGGGAGTACTGGTTGAATTAGGAGGGACAGGCAGATCCAGGGACGTTTTTTGCATCTACATCCCTTTCATTGTAGTTATTTGTGAATGGACTTTCATTCAGATCCTAGGGACAATAAGGCTTGGCGAAGGTGTTCGTTCCCTGAGTGCTTTTTTTGTTTTTGCTGTCAATGAAAGCAGAAATATACAGCACAAGTAACCATCCCCAGAAATACTAATTATTAATTTTTAAACATCTATATTCAATTACTTAATCATTTATTAATGCTTTCGTGTGAATGAAGCATTCAAATACCCAGTCAGTAATGAACTTTCAATCAATACTTAGCGATACTAAATCGAAAAACGGTTCAAAAACTGCTAATTGACAGCATTATTTTTCAACATTTCAAGAACAATATAACAATCAGTACGCAGTCCTCGAAAGGAGTATCTATTCGATATACCTCGAGAGCTTCACGCACAGTGAGTGCAAAAAGTATCCGATACATATCAAAAAGATCATTCAAACATTCTTACACAGCTTCAAAATTTACAGTATTTAGACCAAAGATTAGAAAATACAAAAAATTGAAAAATACCGAAGTAAGATTGAAAATTGAAGTTATATATGAAAATCGGATCTTTGGTTCAAATCATGTCAATTTTGAAGATAAAATGAACTTTTTTTTTTTGCACCGTCTGTTAATAACCTTTTATCAAATTGATAATTTCTGAATATCTAAATTTCAAGTATGTGTACACTTGCATATCATGGATTTGAGAGAGAGTCAAAGCAAACGATAATTGTCCTAACTTATCTCTGCTGATATTTGTCAAGTTTAACCTCGTCTTGATAAGGCTACATCGAAAGTAACCCAATGATTATCAAACTAACAGAGGCTCGTGAAACGATTTTACTAAATATGTCTATAAAGCAGGCTAGTTGTTTTCATTATTTGCATACTGCGGTTACGTTAGTAAATAACTGATAAAGTATTCGCGTCTCAAGACAGAGATTAAAAAAAAGCACGTATTTTATTTCGTTTAATGCAGTACTCACTTTTTACCACCCTGAGATGGGATTTCTTTTTTTTTTTTTCCTACCTGGGCAGTCGCCTTGCTTTGACGCTCTGAGAGTTTGTTTGATAACACTAAAAAACGGTTATCCTGTTTTTTCAACAAGATACTCAGATGGGAAGATATAAAACTTCCAATCTTGATAGCATCTAATAAAAGACTTGGCACTATACTTTTTTTACGATTGAGAAGAATTCTTGTCACATTTCTAATCGGAAAATACTCTTTTGTTAAAATTCATATACGAACGCCAAGAGTCAATCGATTTATGTAGTTTTTTGTAATGATAGCTATAGTAATATGACTTAGTAAAACTGATTTCATGACAAATAATACTCTTTCTTTGGAGAAAAGAAAATAGAATTATAGCGTCTCCATGATTTCATAAAAAGAAGAAACGAACTTTGCCTCAGTTCTGACGCTTAATCTTGATTCACTAGTTCACCCTTGATGTAAATATTAATTTTGTACTGCATCGTACTTGTAAAATATCAGAAACATTACGTTGCTTCTGCATTTTCATATTAAGACCAGATTTAAATAGATTAACAGCGTGCATAAGGAATGAAGTGACCTGAAGAAATGGCAGCTAAAGAGAGATAGATAGCGTTCCTAACAAAGAAAGAGAGCAGTTATCTTAATAACTGGTGGGTAATAAAAGAGAGAAAAAAGAAATTATTTCTTTTTTACGCCACGCTACGTCGTATCACTTTTTAAAAAATCAATTCTCAAGGTAGAAAAAATTAATACAAGAAAGAAAGAATGAAAGGAAGCAAAAAATGAAAAATGAAAGCAGGCTAAACAGTGTTTATAATTGATGTATATACTTCTAATGTATATATTTATAATTTTTATTTTACCAATGAATTTCAGTGGATATTTTTCCACTCTTGTTCCGGAAGTTTGGGCAGGGATTAACCATTTGGAAACAAATATTTTCATCATTATCAATATTTTTGTCATAAAACAAATGTCACCAAAAATTGTATACACAATGTCACAGGTCTTGAACTGAGTCGGTTTTTGCTATGTTTTTATTTTTTTCTTCTTGTTTTGTTTACAATCAGTATTTCCTTAATATCAAACTAAAATCAAGGCAAAATTAAGTGAAGATACAATTTATCAAGTTTAACGAAACACAACATTCTATCTCTACCAATTCACGTCTTTGATGATGTAAGCGTGAAAGAAAGCAAACACTCACTTTCAATCATTATGTATGTGAATAACTGCTTGAATGTCTTCAACATAATACCTCATACATTTGGAATAAAACAGTAACTGTCTCACAATATAATCACTGACTGTTGATACATTGCCACCGATGATACATAGGAGGAAACTTGGCGTTAATTATTCTGAAACCTTTTGTGTTTGCTTATTTCTTTATGATAAATGAATATAGATATTCTAGATTGTCTGAGATAATTGTAGTCTAATCAGATGTTTCGTGGACTTTGGGAAAATAATATATTCTTATCATTATATGCTGCTTTGTTAAGAGAATGAACAAATGGTTTTATTGAGTAGAATGTCTTCCTTCTGAATTTTGTACTTGTTTTTTTTCCTTTCTGATATCAAACAAAATGGATATGATTCAACACTCTCTTACTAAAAAAAATATTTCTGATTCAGATTTTATCACTCCAACAATCTAACCATAGAAATACCATTGTCAACTTTCTGTGCAGAAGTCTGTTCTTATGCCACGCAATTCCAAACCGATATATAAAACAAGAAACACTACCAGATCCACGATTCGATCGCCTGAGGTCGACCCAATTAGTCTGAGACACATATATGATACCTCTCCAGAGAGAAAACGTATCAGTGTTTAAAATGTGTAGTATTTTCAGTCCATTACATACAGTTCGGAGAAGTGAATATCAAAGTAGCTTAAGTCATTAGACAGACAGACTAATTAATATATATATATATATATATATATATATATATATATATATATATATATATATATATATATGTGTGTGTGTGTGTGTGTGTGTGTGTGTGTGTGTGTGTGTGTGTATATATATTGAAAAAGAATCCAATAGCTACAATTACAATATATTTGTGAAACTAATACAGATTTATTAATTTGATATTTGATATTTATTACCATATTTCCTCGAATACAATGCAATCTCAAATATAATGCGACCCACGCTTTTTGTAGCAAATATCAGGAATATATTTATCCTCTTATTACTTCAAACCTAGAAACACGAAAACTAAAACTCTTCCACTAAAACTGTTGTTGCGCAGTAAATTTTAATTTGAATTTACCAAGAGATCCAAGTATTTTTATATTTTATCAATAATAATAATAATAATAATAAGGAAAATGTGGAACATGAAAACCAGGGTAGTACCAGTTATAGTGGGCGCACTAGGAACTGTCCCCAAAACGCTGATGGGGAAACTGGAGGAGATCGGGATTAGGGGGGGGATAGAGACCGTACAGACCACAGCACTACTTGGAACTGCACGGATACTGAGGAAGGTGCTAGAGATATAAGTACTGCAACGAATAGTAGCTCTGTCATGATATGCGAAAGAGGGAGGAGACGTTAGCTGAGGACCTGAGGAGACTTATTGTCACTCAGCCTTCAGCGATAACCACTGGGCAACCGGTGTGAAACTGTAAATCATAGAATTACTGCGACCTATGAGTACTAGGAGAGGAGGGCTGGAGACTTGAGGAGACTTGCTGTCACTCAAACTCCAGCGGTTACCACTAGGCAACTGGTGTGAGATTCCAAATAATGATAATAATAATAATAATAATAATAAAAATACCAGGACCTAGCAAGGGAGTTAAAGAAAATGTGGAACATGAAAACCAGGGTAGTACCAGTCATAGTGGGAGCACTAGGAACTGTCCCCAGAACGCTGAGGGAGAGACTGGAGGAGATCGGGATTAGGGGGAGGATAGAGACCGTACAGACCACAGCACTACTGGGAACTGCACGGGTACTGAGGAAGGTGCTAGAGATATAAGTACTGCAACGAATTGTAGCTCTGTCATGATATGCGAAAGAGGGAGGAGACGTTAGCTGAAGACCTGAGGAGACTTATTGTAACTCAGCCCTCAGCGATAACCACTGGGCAACCGGTGTGAAACTGTAAATCGCAGAATTACTGCGACCTGCTAGTACTAGGAGAGGAGGGCTGGAGACTTGAGGAGACTTGCTGTCACTCAAACTCCAGCGGTTACCACCAGGCAACTGGTGTGAGATTCCAAATAATAATAATATTGATTTTCATACCAGTTGCCCGGAGACTTACTGACAGTAAGTCTCCTCTGGTCTTCTCATATCTCCATCACCTATCACAGCAGCGCTGTGGTTTGTACCTCCATCACCATTTGTGGTGTATGCTGTGTTGTGTTGTTGTTGTTTTTTTTTATTTTTGTTCTTTGGTTTATGATTTTTTTCTTCTCTTCTCTTCTCTCTGTTAGGCCTCTGCTAACAGCTGGAGTCGTAGATTTCATATTTCTATAACTCTCCTCGGTATTCATGCAGTCCTCAGTAGTGCTGTGGTCTGTAGAGTCTCAATCCTTCCTTTAATTCCTAGTTCTTCCAATCTCGCATTCAGAGTCTTTGATACAGTTTCGAGTGCACCTGCTATAACTGGTACTACCCTGACTTCTTTGTTCCAAACCTTCTTCAGCTCTGTTGCTGGGTCCTGGTATTTTCTAAACTTTTCATTCTCGGCTATTTACTCTGTGGTCTGCTGGCACAGCCGCATCTATTATTTGACAAGTTCTCCTCTTATTATCCACGATGACTAGGTTTTGTCTTCTCGCTTGGATGGGGTGATCAGTTCGTATGTCACAGAGTAATTTGTGACTTCCATTCTTCAAGGCTGTCTCCAGTTTGCCCTGGTACCGTTTTTCTGCATGATTAAATCCCATTCGTTTGCTCAGTTCCCAGTGTATTACTGTTGCTACTCTATCGTGTCTACGTTTATACTCCTTCTGAGCTAGTTGACTACATTCACTAGTTACGTGGTTTTAATAGATTTCTCAAGAGCCGCCGCTGCAAACAACTTCAAACTCGATACTGCAATGCCTGGCGAGTTGACTTATATATATATATATATATATATATATATATATATATATATATATATATATATATATATATGTATATATATATATGTGTGTGTATGTGTGTGTGTGTGTGTGTGTGTGTGTGTGTGTGTGTGTGTGTGTGTGTGTGTGTGTGTGATCTCGATGCATTTCCTGAGGGGGAAAGCTCTAATTTTTTTTCAATATATATGTAAATATATATATTTATATATATATATATATATATATATATATATATATATATATATATATATATATATATATATATATGTATGTGTGTGTGTGTGTGTGTGTGTGTGTGTGTCATCTCGATGCATTTCCTGAGGGAGAAAGCTCGATTTTTTTTTTTTAGTTCTGTTCATTGATAACTGGAATATTTTTTGTCTTATTCATTTCTTTTTTTGCCACGAAAATTAATATCAAATATCTGATCAGACATTCTTTAGGAAGTTATTTTTTTTACCTGACCTCATATTGGTAGTGTAAAAATACTATTTATTACGGGCATCCCCCGATATGACATGATTCGCAATATCAAAAACGCAATTATGATATTGTTATTGGCGTCCCCCATACAGCACTGTTTGGAATATATACATATTGTACAGATCAAAAATATCTATTTTATTGATATAGGCACCTACTGGTATAACACAGTTCATTCCAGCGCAGCTCATTATATATATATATATATATATATATATATATATATATATATATATATATATATATATATATATATATATATATATATATATATATATACGTGTGTGTGTGTGTGTGTGTGTCGAAATTGAATCTTCTCGGCCTGTCACATAAGGGTGATGTAAGTAAAACACTTATTGCAGTGTTGTAATGGCAGGTTGAATTCGGACACACCATTGGACTTTGTCTTTGTTAAGAATTTCTCTTTCTTTTTTTCGCTCGATATTTTTTCATTATTTCTTTTTACTTGAATTATTTTCCCCTTCATTACTTCCTTGTTCTTTCAGTATTATTTCTTTTCATTTATATTTCCTCCGGGATTATTATTCGTTGTCTTCCAATCTCTTCACAAAGATATAAGATATATTAGTAATTCACAGATATATTCGAATTTCTATGAGATTATTCTTTTAGAAAAAAAACTATATACGAACTATAAATGAATTATCGTAGCCTACGTGTGTACCAGAAATAATCATCTAATGAATTATCTAGAATATTCTAAAAAAATATATATATATATCTTTTGACTAAAAATTTTTTTCAACTAACTTAAAGATACCAGCACACGATTTGGACATAGTCGGTCCGAGCTGACGAGACAATCCAAAAATAGCATTTGGGGGAAAAAACATGAAGAGCACTTTTGGATGATGTCTAGTGGTGTATTCATGCAAGTTATCATGGTTATATCCCACTAAATATTACCAAGAGTGCCTGGTCACACACACACACACACACAGAGGCGTGCAAAGAGAGGAGAATCACCAACCTACTTGGCTGGTTGGTTAGGCGGGCCATTTATGGAGCTATGATGATTCAATATATATAAAGTTATCTACCTGTACGTCTGTGGAGCTTGAGCAGCTTCTTCGCATTCTCTAAACTTACTTTAAAACGTAATGATTCCATATCGAAACTGCTGATTGTATGAATAAATGATTATTTCCAAGCAATTTCACCTGAGGTTTTACTTAAAAGAAGTGAAAGAGTCCATTATTTCAAAATGTATTTAGGAGATATTTTTATCACCTTAAAATCCATTGTCATCGGCAAAGAAACAGAAAAATCTCACTGTTCATTATATAAGAATATCGCTTTGTTATAATTGAGTTGACTTTGTTCTCCTTCCATGACAAGATTCCCTCACCAGAAACCGATGAGTCATGCACGTAAGTCGATAACGTATACAACACTTAAGATTTTGCTTAATTTCTCAATGTCAAACAACAATAAAAATGACGGTCTCAGATATCTTCAATACGATGCTTTTGCATTTACTATTATTCTTTTTCTTTTTCTTTTTTTAACCCTCTCAGCCCTAACCGTCCTTAGTAGAAAATTGATATTTTGATCATGTACTCCCCACAATGAGTAAGGACACATTTTTATTTTCAAAGTCAGATTAGTGCTTGAATTAGTTACTTCAAGAGTTGAGTTTGACCCTGAAGCAGTTATTTTCATTTAATATGCATTCACGTTTTCTTCTAAATTTTTACTCTCTTTTCTCCCTAACCTGTCTTTCATTCAATCAATCGATCTTTGAACAACTTTGATTAAACACCATTTCAAATAGCTCCGACTCCAGGCCTTTTTCTATGCAGGCTCTTCTCATTAGCACAGGTTATCGCATTTCCCCAAATCATCTAGTTCAGTATCCTTAGAGAATAATCTCCTCTAACTTATCTCGAATTTGAGCTAACCTTTTTGGAAAGGATCCAGAAATTTACTAGTAGCATGTGTTAGCAATGGTCAAGATCGATCAACTGAATGCATTACAGTATATATCACGATTGCTTTTCATAAACTAAAAGAATCAAATAATTCATTTGCTCTCTTCTCTCCTATTAGTTTTTACAAACTTTTGTACATAATATTTGTCCACAATAAAGCATTTTCTAGGCATGTCAGGTGGAAAAATTTTCCCCCAAGCGCAAGACATATGATTATTCACATGAAAAAAAGGTTAGAAAAATCGATGAATAATTTTGATGCTATGTCAACAATTAGGACTTTCAAAAGCCAACAAACAAAAGGGATTTCGTCAAGTACAACGACGAGTATTTTTCATTGATTTTGACTACTTTTCAACTTCACGATAATTTTTTAATTGTTTTTTTCTACACGGCCTTCATTTCAGGCCGTCATTTCTACAATGAATAAATTGTGCGTTTGGAACGCAGAGGCAACGGCCCGAATTGAAAGTTGTTTGGAAACAACTAAAAATTTAGGTGAGGGTAAAAGAAGAAAAAAGTCATATCAATGGATAATATTGCGTTACGATACCGCATTCAATATCAATAATGTCGTTGTTGTTGACTATTACTACTACTACTGCTACCATAAAGAGCTTTTACCCTCCATACTACATTAACCAGTAATAGACACGGCAGACGACAATCAATGAATGACTATTTTGAATAGAAGTAAAGCTCCAGTGGAGCTCGACTTTCATAGAGGCTACCCTGAGGAATGATTCAGCATTAACTACCATTTTGATTACCAAAGAAATGTGAGTGTGAAATCGTGTCGAGCCTCTTGCAATATTCACATATCTTAATAGCGAAAGGGAAGGTATACTACTTTTTAAAAGCAACTGGCGTTGTCGTCTCGTTAACATACTATTACTGGCTAAATTCGATAATCGAAGTATTTCTCGGCAGCTATGACATTGCAGCCTCAAGGACGCATCCCAACACTGAACAGCAAAATTTTGAATATAAAAAAGCATAATTGTTCCAAATGGATTCATCAAAATACTATTTCGATATTCCTGAAGGGAGATATTTTATCTGTAGACATTGTTAGCTACTGCTCTTAAACTATTACGAAACAAAAGAAAGAAGAAAACTTCGAACATTTGACATTGTATTTTATTAAATTAAACCACAAAGGATATAATTTAAGATTAGCGTTGAGCATTAGTATTGCCTTCATTGTTAAGTTTAGTATTAGGGTATGTTTTCAGGGTCAGTACCTTAGTTAGTGTTTAGGGTTAGTGTTAGGGTTAGGGTTGGAGTTGCAATTGACAATATAAATCCCCCTTTTATTTTTTACAGCGTCGATCCGTGTTATCACTCGTGCAAAATATAAACATAATGTTGTGCTGAGCCTATTCTGAACAATTACCAAAGAAAAAAAATGAATAAGAAAAAAGCATTCTTCAGTCTGTAGAACGTAGGATAAATATTTTCTGACTACTTTCCTGAAAAATAGCGTCATCAACGCCGGGAAATACTCCGCAGCATATCAACCATCTTTAATTTCTCATTGAATAACCAATAACAGTGTAGCAAGGATTCCTTTACAATTCTTTCATAACACATATTTTAGACACGGTCAGTAACATGTTTATTAAATTCTATTGAATCTATAATGTAGTTTACGGATTACAATAAGAAATTATTCGCTTAAGTGGATGTTTTGGCATAGGTTTTACCAGTGTTACTCTGACTTTACACAGAAAGTAGCCCAATGTCCTATTAAAAAATCAGTGCTTTCCTCAGGACTCAGCGAAGAATACGGAGTAATATCGGTATTAAAGAATATAGAAATTCCGATTTTGTTCACCTCGCAAACATGTTCTACCTACATTCCAAGCCTATATTTGCAATATTCCGAAGTCATGAATTCGACTCTCCAAGTCGTTTGACACGTGGACTGAGTCATAAGCTGTTAAGTGCGAATCTTGGTACAGAAAAATCGATTAGAATCGATTTTTGTTGAATTCTTCTTGCCCTTCATGTCGATTCGGTGTTGCATGGTGTGCAGTTGACTTTTAAAGAAGAATATGTTGTCGGCAGTCTATCTCTTAATTGGTGAGCAGACAACGGCGAATTCAACTTGTTTATCCCTCGTGAGACATTGTGAAAGGAGACATAGACCTGATAAGAGAAATCTTTCGTTTAGAAACAAGGATGTGAAGTGAAACACTTTTGGGGGTCTCCTAGAGGGGAACAGGTCAGGTTAATTGGAACCATCACGCAACCAATGATTTGGGTTGCATGAAGTGTTGAGGGTGATCAATTAAAGAATTTGAAAAAGTGGTGATTAATGAATAAGTTAATTTTCTCGCCTTTCGTTGGGCATTGTTCACAAAAAAGTATGAATTTTCTAGAGACAGGCGTGAATATTGCCAGACACAAACTAAGGGGCCAATTTACCATGGAAGTAACGCAGCTGAGCCGTCCGACAAGATGAAAAGAGCTATAAGAAATGTTAATCAGGATGCTATATTCTACCGCCCAGCATCGTTAGAAAGTCAATTGATTGTACTTAAGATTGATTACTTCAGCTGACAGGCGAGTCCTAGTGTCTACTATTTGCATTCCAGGTTTCTCTGGCCATTAAATATTTCTACATTTTTAACTCTTGTGCATATCACTTTGGGCATCGATGGCTGCCATATTTTAGCCAATCGATATTACCTTGTATGGGTTCAGATGAGAAAACAATTTATGTTTTTATAGCATCTTTACTCGATATTTCATAAGCCAAGTATACGGGATATTCAATTACACGTATGGATGTATAAACACTTGGACATTTATGAACATATATATTCCTTTATACAGAGCGCATCTCTCCTCATAAAGCCAAGAGACATTCGAAAAATCTAATCATATTTATATCTGGAAATCATCTTTATAATAAATGAATATAATTCCCAATCGTAAAAACTACTAATTGGAAATAAATCTTTACAATGAATGAAAATTTTAAAAAGGGAGAAAATATATATCATTAACAAAAATGTCATGATTTTAATATTTGGACGTAAATTCAGTGATAACGCACTTATTCATCCATATTAATTCGTTATACACACACACGCGCGCGCGCGCACACACATATATATATGTATGTATAATAGTAATCATAAATCATGTTATGTTGTATTGAAACTTTTGTTTGAAATGATCTCCTGTAATTACAGGGAGAAGATATCACTTGGCGTAGACAACGTAAACAGAATAAACAATCAAAGAAAATGGGACTGCTGCAGGAATTGAACCTATGACCGATAGGGTAGCTGATTCAACAAAGCGTTGCTCTTACCTTTGAGCTGAACAGCTGGCGGTAATTCAGAAATGAGAGCTTCAACATGATATAGCGCCAATTATAATACTTCTGTCGGATCATATATCCATCCCTTTATAACTTTATACATATGGAAGTTATACTTGAGAATATGCTGCCGAAGTATGTATGCATGCGAATATCATATATATATATATATGTATATATATATATATATATATATATATATATATATATATATATATATATATTGTTATAAAATCATGAACCTCTAACACATTCGCAGGCATGCATACATATACACAACTCGGCAGCATATTCTCTCTAATACAACTTTCATTAAAATGACAGACAGACAGCATTTTCTTAATTTTTTCGTACGAGAACAAGGAATGATTACTAAAAGAATATTAAATGAGTACAATGACCAGTTAATTATTTCGGTACATACGTATGCACACACACACACACACACACACACACACACACACACACACACACTGAGTGATTTTTCAAATCATAGAGAGATGACAAAATTATGAAAATTACGAAAATGCAGAACGCAAAAACAAACACACACTATAAATATCATATTTAAAGACATATGTAAATGCATAAATATATATATATATATATATATATATATATATATATATATATATATATATATATATATATATGTATGTGTGTGTGTGTGTGTGTGTGTGTGTGTGTGTGTGTGTTATTTCCTCTTAATCTCAAACGTCTACCATGAACGGAAACGAGTACTTATAATATCTCATTGGATTTTCTTGCTAATCCTACTTTACCAATGAACTCCCAGTATTTTAATTTATTTACGATATTTTGCTTTGCTCTTCCTTTCGTACAACAATAATTCAGATCAGAAACCACATAAACGTAACAGGCTCTCTGGAGAGACGCTTGAATTAATTTGAAATTGTATTATATCTTTGTCAATCATATAATTTGATTGGTATATGTAAAGAAAACAGTCACCAAGCTGAGAATATTCTATGAACATGATGGTTCTTAGCTTTCAATATAATTTGTAAAGCAGCTAAAAACTTAATATTGTGTCATAGAAAATATCCTAAGATGCAATAAAAAGAAAACCATAAATTGGTTTTGCATCAATTTGACGAAAAGCTTCTTAATTCTCTCAGGTTGAAGCAATAGATGTCTTTCAATATATGAAGTAATTTTGATGGCTCAGTTCTACAATGACGTTATATAAGTCAAGAATTTACTGGTATACACAAATTAAAAAGCGAAAATTATTCTCCAGTCGTTAATAAAGCCTTCAAAGAGTGGATTCTTTGCATATGCACTGAAGAACAGCAGCAGATTAATTTTTTTATTTTTTTAAAGTTTTTTATTATCCAAAATGTATTTGTTATAATGTATGCTTTGTGTTTGACCTTTGCTCGCAATCGAATCTCTGTCTGATCACGCTAAGATTCTGATTATAAGTAAAGGCGATAAGCTGTACGCATTACACCCTTAGGCTTTGCGCAGAGGCGATACCATTGTCAGAGGATTTCTAGGGCGTGGTATCGCTTGACGCAGAGGAGCTGAGGCTCAGAATTCGTCCTGGGGTCACGTCTCCTTTGGGATGTCTGGGGTGTAAGTTTTTTCAATTGTACAAAAGCAGCACAAGTCGCAGGGACAATGGCTGTTTTTGTGTTTAAATTCTTTGAATTTACTAATATTCAACGTACATTGATAATACCCCGTACACACACACACACACACACACATACACACACACACACACACACATATATATATGAATATATATATATATACATTCTGGAAGAGTTGCTATTCAATTTAGAAAGAAATAATGCAGAGACCCACTCTAAATTGGCAAATTTTCGGCAAACCAAACTCAACCATTAGAAATAAGAAAATCTCATTAGTTTTTAAAAGTAGGGTCCCCGACCAATGCATCCTCCCGATATTCACCTATAGAGCCAAAACATTGATCCTAAGTAAACGATCAACTCTTAAACTGAAAACTATGCAAAGTTTACGGTGGAGAATCATGCTTATAACGCAGAGAGATCACAAGACAACACAGTATATTAGAAAAAAAACAAGGGTCAAAGATATCACAGAAAATTTGAGAAAACTCAAATGACAATGAGCTGGTCACGTGGCAAGAATGTCAGGCAATCGTTGGATATCACGAATCATAACATGGATCGCAGGAGATCATATGTGAAACTGTGGCTGGCAAAAAATTTGATGGCTTGACGAACAAAACAAGTTCAGAAAGTACTGGCTCTGCAACTCCCACCTTCGAAAAATCTTGCGAAACTTGAAGAAGGTTTGTGTCCTACGACAGACGTTCAAAGAATGACGATGATGCATTTTGTTACCACTGGTTTGTAGCTGAGTTGCTTATTATTTGCCAAAATGTCTTGATTTTCTCTTTTACTTTTAACCTTTTACCTTTGAAGGATTCATTGTTTTATTATCAGCTTTCACTCTGCGTTCCCTTTACAATATGTCATAACAACACAACCAGGGGTTTGTTTATTTAGACATCATTCGGAAATCTGCTCAATTTCCTCTAAATAAGCAAATCTCAAGTCTTCTCATCTACCTTGCCACCAACGACGAGTGACACAAGGTTGGTTTACCATAGAGACCTGCACTTGTGCCTACATACAAGCAGTAAAAAAAATAGCTCTAATCCCCGCAACTAGTGTTGCTTCTGTTCAGTGGG
This sequence comes from Thysanoteuthis rhombus, assembly GCA_963457665.1. Taxonomy (NCBI): domain Eukaryota; kingdom Metazoa; phylum Mollusca; class Cephalopoda; order Oegopsida; family Thysanoteuthidae; genus Thysanoteuthis; species Thysanoteuthis major. Next base: position 38,006,544 of record OY735219.1, on the reverse strand, counting down.
GAAGTGCTGCCCGAGGAAAACTGACAAACGAGACTGAGCAAAGGAGACATGGTGCCAGAACGAATCCTGGGCTTCAATTTATCTACTTCAAGTGATACGGCGCCCCAGATATCTGCGTTGGCTGTGGTATCGTCTCTGCGCAAAGCTTCGGTGTTTAATGCGTATTGCTTATTACCAATACTAATAATTCGATCGGGAGGAAAGGTGATACATTAAGCATAAATTACAACGAATTAAAGATTATAAAGAACAATTTGAAAATCTAAGCTTCTGCTGTCCCTCATTGCATACACCCTTTGATGCATTATCAGACGTTCGACTTGAATTCCTTTTTAATGCAAGAACTTCAACGATGCGTTCACGATCCGAAGAAGTGGGAGTGGGGAGATGAGGAAGAGGGTGGGCAGAAGATGATGAGGATGGTTCACCTGAAGATTTGGACCGCTGTGAAAATTGATATATTTTTTTACTGGTGGTTGCTGTAGCGAAAAGTGAAGGAAGAAGGAGAGGAAGAGGAAGATATGGATAATTCAGCCGAAGGTCTGGCCCAAGATAACATCAACCCAACATGTTACGACTGAAAATTCCCCACCCCTCAAGACACAAATTTTGGTAAACTGAGCTTATGTCGATCACACAGAGGGAACTTTTATTTTCCTTTTTTAAGGGTCGAAACCTATGAAACCTATACAGAACTTTCATTTTTCACTTTCAGTGGATGAAATATAGGGGGATTTTCTTTTCATTTTTAGGGGCCCAAATTGAGTGAAAGAATTTTTTTTCTTTTTTTTTTTTCTTTCCCAGTGGTCTTTAATCTCGTAAATTTATTTTTTGAAGTTTTCTTTTGTCATCATAATTATGAAAACAGCCTTAAACCTTGGGTATATTTATGAACTAACAAGTCAAATACACACACACACACACACACACACCTATAAATATGTATATATATATATATACATATATATATATATATATATATATATATATATATATATATATGTATGTATATATGTATATACGTATATACATATATACATATATATATATATATATATATATGTATATATGCACGATGTCAGATCAATAATCTGTGGTCTGACACCTCGTTATTACGTGAATTTTGACCCAAACGTTCCACTATATAATGTTTGACAATGATTATTAATATTCACTACTGAATCAAGCACATTGACAAGGAAGGAGATTATGTATAAAAACAAATTTGAGGTGTAAATAAATGTTTCTTTCACCATTCAGCTATAAATTTATCAATGTACTTGTCGATAACTATGAAGAAGGAAAGAAGAAAGGAGAGAGAAACAGAGAGAGTGGGTATTAGAATGTTATACCTCATAATTTCTTATAGTGATGCATAGCTCAAAATATCATGACTATTGTTCATTTTGTGATAGGAGCACCAAATTTGGCAGGTATGTTGATAGATATATTGGAAGTAGAAACTTCCCCCCACTGGTGGCCGTGGCAGCAAGCATTGGGTTCGGTCAAACTTCTCTATCCATTTAAAACCACATGCAATGAAAGATATATTCTGAATCCTAGTAACCCTAGAATCCGAATAAAGTACTTTCAATTCTGGTCAGTTATTGATTATTTCATTGTATTACAATTATATAGAGTCATGAATCAGTAAAATTTCTTGTAGCAATATTTAGCCAGATGGATACTAGAACAAACATTGCTCTTTACGGCGCTTGAGCCAGGAACACAGTTTTGGCTCTGTCTTTCCCCACAAAAGTAGACCAATCACGGCTCACGATCAATGATCAGAAATCAAACACTCGATGAACGCAGTGAGAATGATAGTTCAACATCTGAATGCTGGTCAAACACAAGTAATAACATTTGATCAACCCTTGTACGGCATTGTTAAGCATATCCAATGCTTAAGCATTGTTAAGCATATCCAGGAATGCATTGGGGAGACAAGTTTATGGTGACCTCGATTTAGAGATGGCAGCTCAGTAAACCCTAGATGGTTGGTTACTAGGCAATGGCTGGGTTGAAGCACTGGTTCAAGTGGAGATCATAACAGCAGGCACTGCCGAATCCTCCTTGAGTGCGGCACATTTTGCTAACACCAGACATACCCACTAAATCACAGCAGCTGCTTATTATACACCCTGCAATAACAAACCCACAATAACTGTGACACATACAGATGAGCTTTTAGGGTTTGACTTTAATGTTTTATGTCTTACGATAATGTTTTAATGTTTTTAAATTTTTAAGTGGAAATATGTTCTATTACTGGGTAAGGCAATAATAAATGGAAAAAAAACAACAAAATGGGGAAATTGTCTCTTTGTGTGGTACGGATATCTGTGCTACCATCACCAACTAACTTGAGTAGGTGGAGATGGATGGAATGTATGAGCCTCACAGGACGACATCACTGCAAGCATCAACATCCCGCTGCAAGCTGATCTCATCGGTTGGTTCGGTTTAACATGACAGTGAGGGTTTACTTCTTTGCTTTACGTAAGGGTTTTTGTTGTTACGGTAGAAATACAAAGTCAGCTCCAGATTTGGACTGCTGGAAACAACAGCTTGGGGGTGGCTAAGATATTAAAAATTCCAGTGACCACTGAAAAACCATTTTGGAAAATCGCTGCAATGGTCATCAGAATTCTAGTTTGCAATGGCTCAATGTCCATATATTTTTTTTTAATATATCAAATTATATATGTATTAAATTTAGCGCTTTTATTACAAAATGAACAATATATATATATATATATATATATATATATATATATATATATATATGTATGTATATATATATATACATATATATATATATATATATATATATAATACATATATATATATATATATACATATATATATATATATGTATATATATATATATGTATATATATTATATATATATATATATATATATATATATACATATATATATATATATATATATATATGTATATATATATATATGTATATATATATATATATATATATATATATATATATATATATATACATATATATATATATATAATATATATATATATATATATATATATATAGCACAATCACTATCACACTTTCTTGATAATGGCCAATGATCGACATATCTCGAACCACTAACTTTGGAACTTTTTCGAAAAACATTTTTAAAACGTTTGTTCGCAAACTAGAAAAATTAATTCGCAGAGTTCGGCCATTATTTTGAACAATTTGTGTTTTATATATATATATATATATATATATATATATATATATATATATATATATATATATATATATGTGTGTGTGTGTGTGTGTGTGTGTGTGCTAACGAAGAAATCAGAAGTTTTATATAAGTATTGTAACGATGTGAGCCTGAGAATGAAGCAAAAGAGATATAGAACTGTAATATTTCTGAAAAAGGGGGGGGGGGCACATACCAATATTCAAATACGAAACTCATAAATACATACATGTATGCGTAAGTCGGCATGGCATTTATCAATTCGGAAATCGGGATCACTGAACAGAGTTCGAATTCCGACTGGAACTATCTATGATAACTTTGTACTGATACTCTTGGGAACGACATGAATATTTCTATTCCATTTTTTCTCTATATCTTGTGATAATCCTGACAACATGTCTCACCATCAGGTTGACGTAGAAGAGGGTTATTGAGTGAGCCTTCTCCCATATCTCCCTTACTTGCTTATGTATTAACAGTAAAATGTGAGCACCCAAACATGAACATTTTTATGCGTGCATATCTGCTTTCATCCTCCAGTCCACTAAACCGTCTTTGTGTTGTAAGTTCGCTTCAGAAGCCAACTAATGCGATATTACATCAATAACTCAATTTTCATGATCGCGTTTCCTTTCGATTAAGACTTAATAAAAAATACAAACAATTTTTATTTAACCCGTTCTTTACTTGTATAACTCATCGTTTCTTCGGAAATCAATGTGGAAGCACAAATTTTAACGCGCAAATGGAAATTATTGATCGGATAAGTGGAATTTTCCTTCCTTTAAGTGGCTCATCGGTGAATGTGACCCCGCCATTCGATATTAGCTTTTGTCCCGGAGATATAGACTATGTTTAAATTAGATAATCTCACCTGTTATAGTCAGTTGCAGTTGAATGGTTGTGAGAGACGTAAAAGAGCCTTGCTGATATTGAAGGTAACAAGTCTCGCTCCGCTGGGTCAAAGTTCGCTCCTACTTTTATTCCAACAGAAAATGATTACTGGAAATTTTGTTTTGTACAGATAATAAATCCCTCGTAAATATGAATGAAGGAGATTTGTCAGTTTGGCTCAGTTAGTGAAGAGGTCGCTCAGCAATCGAGATTTCATAATTCTATGAATCTGTTTGGTTCAATATGACAAAGTAGATAAATCGTGCACCCCTTGAATTTGTTGAGGATTGTTCTTGTTACGGTGGAAGGTGAACAACTTCAAAGCTCTGTCCATTTGTATTAACTTGAAAACCAACTACTGGTGCCAATGGGTAATGATTTAGACCCAGTAGTATCTACTAAGGCTTTTGTATTTATAATAGACCTAAAGAAATGAGAACACGTCGCAGATAATTAGTAGGTCGGTCTCGCTAATCGTGGATAGGCTGATGAGTTTGATCCTCTTTACGTTCTTTATTATGGCCTTGTATTAGATGAAGAATGGTCAATTATTCTTATCTAACGGGCCACTCATGATTATTGCACATGATTTTCGTTTTACTGAAGGCCGACTTTTTTGCTTTCTTCGTTTAGATCATCTGGCATTAGTTGGAGGTCGTGTAGGTTGATACATTCTCTTGATAATCACTCATGGAGCTGAAAACATGGAACTTAACCAAGAGACAGACCTACAAACTGAGGAGTATGCGACGTGCGCATGAGAGAATCATGCTCAACCTTTCATGGAGAGATCATAAGACAGCACAGTATATAAGGTTGAAAACGGGTGTCCGTGACATCATAGAAACTATTTTTTTTATAACTCAAATGGCAATGGGCAGGCCATGTTGCAAGAATGAAAGACAACCGATGGACATCACGTCTCACAACATCGATCCCCAGAGATCAAATAAGAAACCGAGCCCGACAAAACACAAGATGGAGAGATGAACTAGTCAGATTCAGGAAATACTGGCTCTGTGACGCCCATGATAGGGAATTGTGGCGAATCCTGGGGAAGATCTATGTCCAACGACGGACGTTAAAAGACTGATGATGATGATGATGATGATGATGATGATGATGATGATGATGATGATTAGGCCACACAAAAAAATTCTTTTATTTGGGCGGCCACACATTTACTTCGAGAATGTCGACCGAATAACAGAAAGCGTACTTAATTTCTATTTTAGGCAAGCATATGAATTACTATTATTATATTATTAGTTGGTAAGCCAAAACAATAAACCCTAAAGAAATAAAGGAAGTCAGCCAGTGAACTATGATTAGCAAGCCGTCTTGCAAACCATTTTTAGTGAGTTAGATCTTCACAAGGTACATCATTGATGTGTTCTTGGATCAGTCTGAGCTAAATTTGGCGAACCTCAACTTGTCTCATAACAGAACCAACTTTTTTTGCAGCTGGATGTTTTGATCGTAAAGGAGCGAGCCCACTATTCTTGGTGGAACTTCATGATATTGACTATCATTCATGTGGCCTCTTTCAGATTTTCGTGACGTTTCCAATGCGAGCTGTGCACACAACGTGAACTGTGCACAAACATCAACACGTTTTTTTCTTTCAACGTCTCATTGGTCGAGAAACTGGTTGCATGTAAGGTGTTCTGGACCGTGTATAGGTTAGAGAATATTTGATTTTCTTCCCGACAAGATTTATTTGGCAGCTGGTTAGAAAATTCACCTGGCTACACCCCTGCCGAGAATCTTGAATTCATTATAAAGGGGCATGTTGAAAATGTCCTCGGTCCATAGCGGAATCCTTGACAGCAACTAATGCGGGTGATTGGCAAAGTTTTGGAGGATTTAAAAGACACGCAACAAATGTTCAGTCAACTCCTTCGCTTATTTAAAACAACGTTAGATTTTTGAAGCCTTCTTATGGAAAAGTAATAAAAAATGTTAGTAGTATTTCGATTTGACTTTGCGTGAAAAAAAGTCAATTTTATTGAAACTCTCCCTAAAATTCTTGACAGGCAAACAAAGATGAGCGAAAAATCATTGAATCATTCCATAATTTACTTTTTTTATAAAAATTCAAGGGGACGTTTGGCAACGTAGCCTTGCAGGCCATCAGTAATTAATCCCAGCCTCAGTTGGTGCCTCAGTGTAAAAAAAATGCTATACCAACGTATACGTACACTTGTACATTCGTCAGTTCATATCCAGTAAATCGAAAAAGTTGTACTGGTTTTGCAACAACCCAAATAGCAAAAACGTTGGAGTCCAACATTGTGATGGTGTAAAGAAATTACTTTTATCAAAAAATGACTTAATAAAAAATCTGCGCCCAATTTAATATCGTTCAGCAAATCAGGTCTTTACAGATCAAAAGAAGAATCACACTAGGTGGGTTAGCTTTCGGTGGAGCAAGCTCAA